>OZ007590.1:399825303-400425303 GCA_963931845.1 Maratus michaelseni | reverse complement strand
CTTCTGAGTACTCCAATGAGTACTTCTAGAAATAGACATGTTTAAAAAAGGAGAGATTGTAATTCATACTTTTTTCGAAAATTTATTTCAAAATATATATTTTCACGGTATTGACTATCAAATAGTAGGAATTTTTGTGGCAAAAATAGTTCAAAGAAAGCCCCAACAAAATTTGACATTATTTAACAAGCTTTATGGTGCAATCTACATTTCGATACGACAAAATGTTTTTTTATATGGATTTCTGAAATATGAACTGACTTATAAGACACCCTGTATATTTAATATTTTCTCTCCTCTACTTTCAGCACGCCCTTCACTGAGAGGTTCCACACCTTTGGATGTTGCTTATTCATCTCTCATGGAGAATAACGAGCTCGCACTGGCTCTCCGAGAACATTACCTCGAAAAGATCGCCATCTACTTATCTCGTTGTGGTTTGCAGTCCAACATAGAACTCTTGGATCGAGGTTACCCTGACATTGGTTGGGATCCCGTTGAAGGTGAAAGATACCTGGACTTCTTGCGCTTCTGCGTCTGGGTAAATGGTAAGTGACATAATCTACATTCTAGGTCCACTCAGATCACATCCAGGGAAAGCAGCCCTTTTTTCGGCTCCTTTGATTTGGGGAGTCTTCTGTTGCTTTGCAAGAGAATAGTGTGTCTATGGACGAGGGTCCTTGACATGTTTATTACCAATCCTGTGAGAAGTTATTTTGTTGATTTTGTGGGCTTTGCTCCCAAAGCTTTGAGGATAATAAAAAAGGTCTCAACTTTGGAAAAAAAGTCCAGAAAAATAATTTATGAATTCTCGTCGCAGAATTTGAAAGTGTGGTCTGAACGGAGTCTAAAAGAAAACATTCAATGATGTCTGTCTGTTGTCTCACTAATCGGCGTTCATTTTCAATTCTTTGATGTTTAATTGCAAGCCTAAGATAGCCTGAAGTTATCTTTATGCTCAAATGTCCCGAGTCTCCTGCGATTAAGGCCTGTTTATATGCTTTTTATTAAGAAAGTCGTAAATCATTCGACCGTCCATTCTTTTCCAAAGGTTTTGGGGTTATCAAAAAAAAGAAAGGGAAGTCTCATCAAAAGAATGAGGATCTAATGAATCTGTCAGAGATGTACCCTGGTGACCACTGACCTTTAGACAAGTTAGGAAAGCTGAACACCTGAAACAGACCGCCTTACCACATGAAAGGGACCGCTTAGCAAAGCGTAGTATGTTTTAACTTTTAGAGCAGATCGGTGATGCTTATATCCCCCTTTCTTTTGTTAATTTCTTTCGAACTCTGTGAAGGTGTGTGTATGGTTACTACATAATAAAGATGAGCTGTTCTAAAACAGTGGGTATTTTCCTTTAAAATAAATTGCGTCCAAAAATGTAAAAAGTACTTACAGCAAGTTACCGGAACACCCCTGTGATTTGAAGAAATGTTTCTTTTATTTGACGAAATTTCTGTCTTTTGACTGGAGAATTTCGTGAAATGATGAGCTAAGTTTAGTGACGTTTCTGTGATTTCAGGTGAAAGAAAAGGAAATACTTAAAAATTCAGTTTCTAAAACGACAAAATTCTTGCAATACAGTTGTTGAACTGCTACTGTGATGAAAATTCAGCTTAGATTGGGTGATTTTGGTTAATTTTGACGCCATATTTCTGAAATTCCAGTGTTTTGAAGGTAAATTGGCAAATAAAAGCAGAAATTTTCATGAATTAATGGAATACAAACAACGGAAAACATACGTCAATTCACGGATTATTTTTACTTAAAAATCCATGTTAATGCCATTCTTACGGCTAACAACTGCAATGCCTAAAAGTCATTCTAAATCGATCGAATTTGCTCTAAAATATAGTTTCCTTAAGGGTGTAACACTCGTTAAATTAAGATCCTTTTTGTTGGCTTTTGAGAGAAAAAAAAATGAGAATTTATTTTTAAGCGAAAATTACCGTTAGATTAGACAATCTTTTAACAACGAATTCCATAAAGCTAAAATTAATCTGATCATCTAGAAACTTAGAACATGAAAATGATTCGTAAGTCTCTGTTACAGAATTTTTTTGAGAGGTGGCCAATCCTCACCGTTAAAGGAGGTTCTGATTCTAAAACTAAGAAAGAATGAATTTTAAAATTTTAAAACGACGGTACACATCTGGAAAATCATTTATTTTCAAAAAGAAAATAATTACTTTTTTTTTCTTTTTTAAATTGGAATTTTGAGAGGAGGAGATTTAGTATTTTTTTAGAAGCTGTTTTTGTGAAAGAATAGGAAATAAAAGGTAATTTTAATGGTCCAATTCGAGTAGTTCAAAATAGATTTCTATAGACAAGTTAGGAAGGCTAAACACCTGAAACAGACCGCCTTACCACATGAAAGGGACCGCTTAGCAAAGAGTAGTATGTTTTAACTTTTAGAGCAGGTCGGTGATGCTTATCTTCCCCTTTCTTTTGTTAATTCCTTTCGAACTCTGTGAAGGTGTGTGTACGGTTACTACATAATAAAGATGAGCTGTTCGAAAACAGTGGGTGTTTTCCTTTGAAATATATTTTATCCAAAAACGTAAAAAAGTACTTGTAGCAAGTTACCGGAATACCCTTGTGATTTGAAGAAATGTTTCTTTTTTACTTGACGAAATTTCTTTCTTTTGACTGGAGAATTTCGAGAAATTATGAGCTAAGTTTAGTGACGTTTCTGTGATTTCAGGTGAAAAAAAAAGGAAGTACTTAAAAATTCAGTTTCTAAAACGACAAAGAGTTGTTGAACTGCTACTGTGATGAAAATTCAGCTTAGATTGGAGGATTTTGGTTAATTTTGACGCCATATTTCTGAAATTCCGGTGTTTTGAAGGTAAATTGGCAAATCAAAGCAGAAATTTTCATGAATTAATGGAATACAAACAACGGAAAACATACGTCAATTCACGGATTCTTTTTAGAGAGTTCTTAAAAATCCCATGTTAATGGCATTCTTACGGCTAACAACTGCAATGCCTAAAAGTCATTCTAAATCGATTCAGTTTTCTCTAAAAAAAATATTGATTGTTTTCTTAAGGGTGTAACTCTTGTTAAATTAAGATAATTTTTATTGTCTTTTGACAGAAAAAAAAATGAGAATTTATTTTAAAGCGAAAATTATCATTAGATTAGACAAACTTTTAACAACGAATTCCATAAGCAAAAATTAATCTGATCATCAGGAAACTTAGAACATTAAAATGATTTGTAAGTCTCCGTTACAGAAATTTTTTGAGTGGTGGCGAATCCTAACCGTTAAAGGAGGTTCTGATTCTGAAACTAACAAAGAATAAATTAAAAAAAAAAATTAAAACGACGGTACACATCTGGCTAATTATTCTTTTTCAAAAAGAAAATTATTACTTTTTTTTTTTTCAATTTTAAAGGGAAATTTTGGGAGGAGGAGAATTAATATTTTTTTAGAAGCTGTGTTTGTGAAAGAATAAGAAATAAAAGGTAATTTTAATGGTCCAATTCGAGTAGTTCAAAATAGATTTTATGTCGATTATCTCCGAAGCCGCTGATGATAAAAACGAACTTCTAGTTGCAAAATAATACAAATCAAGCCGACTTTTAGATATGGCAATTTGTTTTGCGAGGGGATGTATACATATTAAAATACGAAATTTAATTTTATACGGCCAGTAGGTCCTATAAATTATTATTCGAAAAAAATTATCTTTGTTCTCACAAGTACAAGTTCTAATTGAATTCTTTTACGATAAAAACTCACCGAGTTATGATATCGAAGTTTTTGAAGTTTTCGGAGCGTTCCAGCACTAAAAAATTCTCTGTCAGTTTTTATACTGTTTTATTTGTTAGACCCTAGAGAATTTTGTTCTAAATATAACTCATAAGACCTAGGGATTGTATAAAGAAATAATTTCGCATTTTAATATGTATGTAGCTCCTCGCAAAACAAATTCCATATCTAAAAGTCGTGCTTGATTTGCATTCTTTTTGTAATTGGAAGTTTGTTTCTATCATCAGCGATTTCTGTCATCAGCGGATAATTTAGGAATTATGTCGATTTAAAGTTTGAACTCCTAATGTTAAGCTCAAATTTAATCGTCGCAAAACAGTTTGAATGCGGGAAGTTTTTTAAGTATAACTCAAAAATTACTCGGCGGAATGAACTGTAATTTTAGATTCACATATTTGAAGCTTCTTTAAATCGATTTTTGTTTTTAAAAAATTATAGATTACAAATTAATTTTTTTTTAATTAACTTAAAAAATATTTTTTATATACTTTATTTGATATTTTAAAATCCTTTATTCATATGTGAATGTCAGTAGCATAAAAAATAATAATAATGTTAGATTAAATAAGAAATATTTAGAAACTAAAGAAAAACTGCATTTTATATTTCAGGGGAAAGCGTTGAAGAAAACGCAAACCTTGTAATTAGATTGTTGATCCGTCGCCCCGAGTGTTTGGGTCCAGCTCTCAGAGGCGAAGGGCCTGGACTTCTGGCTGCTATTAAAGAAGCCATCAAAATGTCAGAGAAAATCACTGCTGAGAAAGCACAGAGAACGGATATCGTAGAAGACGACGAAGATTACATCGACATAGGTGCTGCAACCCTCAACTTTTACTGTGTGCTTGTGGACTTGTTAGGACGTTGTGCACCAGAAGCTGCAGCTATAGCTCAAGGAAAGAACGACTGCATTAGAGCACGATCTATTTTACGTTCACTGGTGCCGATGAAAGATTTGGAGGGTGTACTTGGATTGAGATACAACCTGTTCACACCGCCAGGTAAATTAAATCTCTCTTTAGTAACTTTTTTTACCTTAATAACACCGTGATCCTAATGAATAGTTTAAAAAATATATAGCCCGTGTGTTTCTTGGGGGGTTTTATTGAGCCTCACCTCTCGGATATTTTTTAAAACCTTAGAGTTTAAACCTATAATTCCTAGGGTATACGCTACATAGGTACCCGCATAGGTTACATAATTTATAGGTACCCACTTATAATCTTAAGATTATGTTTTTTAAACCAATAGGGTTTAAAAAACCCAGCTCGTGTCGGTGTTTCGGAGTTTCATTAGAAAAAACCTATGGTTTTTCTTTTTTAAACCCTGCCCTAATGGGACCAAAATATATAAATACCGCGATTCAAATGCAACTCTCAATGCTCGCATTGTCTCACGTGACTTGGAAAATGTATCCAGGTTAATGTTAAGATCCTACACTAGTCATGCACCAGCTAATATTAAACCAATGGAAGCATTTTTTTTTACAAATTTCTCGTTTGCTTTCCAATATTTTTAATTTTTAATTTTTATTTATTTATTTTTGCATAGGGTATCTGACGTATGTGTAACTTAATAGTTGTGGTAAATTTTTTTTTCAATTTTGGTTGTAATTTATTTCTGGTGACGCTTTAAATTACTGAACCAATCAATTTTTTCCGAAATTGAAAGTGTCCTCAGAAATATACTGCAACCATAATCTAAAAAGTACAAAGCTATTACGTTAGATATCGACCTTAAGTATCTTATTCAAAAATAATCATTTAAAAATATTGAAATGCAAACGAAACATTTGTAACGGACGCTTCCATTGGTTCCATGAATGTCATTGCGTGACTATACTGAAGTCTCCAGAGCCTCTCTTTAGCGATATATTCACCCTAATAGCCCCCTAACCAGAATGTGACCAAGATGCGAAAGCATCGTGACTCAAATGCAACTCTTACTATCGACATTGTCGTCACATGACTTAGAAAATGAGTCATATTCACGTCACTGTGAAGTCAATACGTCTCATTTTATGGCTAGCAAATGACTCAAAACTTGGTGACTTCATACGGTGAAATTATGAAGAGACGCACACTTGAGATAACAAAATAAAGATACAACCTTTTGTTCGCCGTTGTGACTGTGATCATTTGTGACAATTGCCTTGGCTGCCAACTTTTACGCTTTTTTTCTTACCACAAATATTTAATAGTAAATTTTGGTTTATTTAATCACAAATTTCCGCGATTAAATAAACCAAAAATTTCTATTATTTTTTTGTAAAAACAAAATAGCGTAAAAGTTGACAGATTTGCAATTGCGATCTCATTGTGACATCGCATCGACTGGCTGTGCTGTTAGGGTACGAGTTTATTCACTAACCTTCTTATTAAATTATTTGGTTTAAATAGCTTAATCAACTTCAGTTTTTAATTGCATTTTAAATATTATTGGTTGGAAAAATATTGTTTTCTTTTCTTTCTTCTCTGTTACTCTCTAATTTTCACAAAAATATTTAATCTATTTATTATTGAATTCTAAAAGATTTAATAGACTGTCTAAATTACATTAAATAAAATTAACTGTCTTTTATTAAATACTAAAAGATTCAGTTTAGTTGTATACAATATAAACTATTATAGAATAAATCCGCATAAACATTGATACAAAACTCGCCTAGTGGTAAGTAGCTTTTGATTTGTTTTTTAAATAACTTCTACATTATTATACAGGGTGTCCCAAAAGTCTTCAAAAAAATTATTACAAAAAAAAATAATAGGCCTACAGCAAAAATAATCCCAACAGTACATAGAGTAATTTAAAAAGTTTTTTTTTACTACCTTAGTATACTTGTACATGAGATCCTTTCGTTGCAGGAAGAATATCAAGTCGATATTCCAATTCCATCCACGTGCGTTTCAGCATGCTAACATCAACAGTAGTTACAACTGTTCGATGAAATCTGAAGAAAAGTTAATAGTCACATGGAATTGAAACAAAAGATCCAAACAGCAGTACTGTTGATGTTAGCATGAAAAACGTTCGTGGATTGAATTGGAATATCGTCTTGGTATTCTTCGTGCTACGAAAGGATCTTTTGTTGAAGTTTACTAAGGCAGTAGAAAAAAAATTTTAAGTTACTCTATGCACTGTTTTAATTATTTTTGCTGTAGGCCTATTATTATTTTTTTTTTTTTGTAATAAATTTTTGAAGTTGTACGGGGACTTTTGGGACATCCTGTACATCAGTGATAAATGCATTGAAAAATATTTCTTTTTATACATAATTTTTTAAAATAAATTCTACAATATATATACTGAAAAAAATTATTTGGTAAGTTTGGCTTTGTTTTTAAATAACCTCTAGTTTTTTTTTTTTTTATTAACTGCCAATTACATTATGAAATTGCAAGATTAATTAGTGGTAAATGCTTATGATAGTTTTTTAAATATAGAATTAGTATTGTATTTTTCGAGAAAATTTTCAGATTTTGATGATTTTATTTTATTTCATAGAAGGGGAAAGCGACATGCCTGTTGGTGTTCAACCGAATCACAAGCAGTCTATCGTGTTGTTTTTGGAGCGTGTTTACGGCATTGAAAATCAAGAGACCTTCTTCCGTCTTTTAGAAGACGCCTTCCTTCCAGACCTTCGAGCAGCAACTATGCTTGAAAGAGTAAGTACCGTACCACAACTTACGAATAACGTATTTCTTTCTTTTTTTCAAATCTCTTTCATACATTATTTAATTTTTCAGCAGAGCTGAAATTACTCTGTAAATTAATGAAATACAAGGGGTGTGAATTATCACTTTACTAAACAGCGTACAACCATTAGAATGAAAAAATAACCAGAATGCTTGTATTTCATTAATTTACAGCGTAATTTCAGCTCTGCTAAAAAATTAATTAGTGTATAAATATTCACCGATACTGGGTTTTATTTGTCTCATGCATGCCAACGGTGTTGTGCTCATGATTGACTTTCCATCTTGTGCTGCGTGGTTGTAGTCTTGCCATATAAGAGTGAGAGAAGGCAATAGACTGGATGTCGGCTGGATAGCTTAATTGGTAAAGCACTTGATGCGCTATACCAAGGGATCCGGGATCGAACCCCGGTCTGGAGATTATTTTCACTCTAATGGTTGTACGCTGTTTAGTAAAGTGATAATTCACATCTCTTTCACTCGTTCGAGAAGAAGAATTTTCTGAATTATAACTCTCCAGAAAGTATTTTAAAGTGGATTTTTATTTCAATAGTATATTGAAGATTAATAATTTAAAATAAGCACATAAATAAATGAGTGGTCCGAGCAAGGCATTTTAAATAGAAGTTTAATAACACATTACAACAGAACATACAACAGAATATGTTCACATTAGAACAGAACAGTCAGCCAGATTTGTAATCTACAATAAAAATAAAGCAAATAGATGGCGTAACCATACAGACACATTTTCAATTTTTCGGACTGCCATCTAGAGACTATTAACTGAAGTATAAACACTATACTTTCTTTCTTATTTTTTTAAGAGGAGGGGGGGGGGGGGGGAGATAAATTAGCTTTATATGACAATAGAAAATCATTTGGACAAATAATTCTGTTATTGTGGTGTTGAAAACTCGCCAGATTTTACAAGCAATTTCATTTGAAAACAAATAATTAAATGGAATTTGTTTTCACGTAAATTATAAAGGCAATATTTCATTAAAAACAAATCTGGCGCAAATTTGGATTAAAATTAGGTGGTATAAATAGTATACCACTTACATTGAAAAGGTTGGAGCTCCTGTTGCTGCTCCAAATGTTGTAACGAGATTTTTCCATCTGATGGTTGCAGTTACGGCAGTATCAAAAGTTCGCACAAACTTTTTAACAGTGTAGTGCTTTATTATTATTCATGATAAAGTATTTTAAATGCCAAGCAGCTAGAACTAGTGACATTTTCTACACTCAAAAGGTGTTTAGTACTAAAGTAAAAACTAGCCAGAAATATATGAAAGATTTCGAAATTATATTACTTTAACTACATACTATTTGATAGAGACCCCAAATTTTGAATGGATATAGGCGTATATTTTTAACATGTAACTAACATTATTCCTGTAATAACTTTTTAAAATTTAAGAAATGTTAATTATTTTCAATTTATAATTTTTACATCAAATCCCTCGATAGGCAGGGGTGTCAGTAGGGCCTGCTTATGCGAAAGGCACATGAAGCCCGAGCTTCCCTTCTAAAAGAAGGGCCCTGAATAATTGCAAAATAGTGCCTCTAATCTCCCCCCCCCCTTTTTTTTTTTGTATTTTTTGGAGAGGAAAATGTCTCTAATGCAAGAGAAAATCCACACTATTTTAGGTACTTTATTCCGTGTTCAATAGGACGCTAAACAATCAATGTCGTATCCTAATTTGCTAGTTAGAAACCACCCGGGTAACTGATCATACAACAACTAATTATATATGGGTCGCCCAAATGAAAATGCCACTACAGTCGGTTTGACAAATGGTTTAATGGTATTCATATAAATTAGTATGCAGAAGAAAGAAGACGTAACAGATAGGCTAGACAAAGTCACCTTGTAGGTTGAAACAAGTGTCCCAGCGGTCAACGAGACGATGGATACCCAGGGTGAAGAAGTTGGTTGTGGAACCCATTTTCAACGGCAGCTTGGTTCTCATTATTGTCCGCAAATCGCCGTCCCTTGAGAGCTTTCTTGAGTGGACCAAAGATGCGGTAGCCACACGGCGAGAGGTCAGGGCTGTAAGGGGGATGTAACTGCTTCTTCCATTACGAAACTTCCTACACCATCGTAATACCGATCTGCGTGACATACACTCTGTGCCATATACATTTTGCATTCGACAATAGATTTCACTACCCCTCACATTTTCCGCTGTTAAAAATTGCGCTACCGCGCGTTGACTCCGTTTGGAGGCATCCAAGATGCCTTTAACGTGCTCCAACGCTATCACACACGCATCTGGCGGATCTGACGATATCGAATGCATTCTCAGCACTCTGCGCCCTCTATAGTAGCATGCGCAGTCATCTTTCTCTTTGGCGGAGTTATTACAGCAATGCCACTTTCATTTGGCCGACCCTTATATATGCTATTTGCGCTGTTGTATATACAGAGAACATAAAAAAAGATGTTTGATGAAATATGTGAGCTCAGTTAAGTCACTCCAGGGAGTAATAGTTGCAGTTTTAATGAGTTTTCATGTATGTAAAATTTAGAAAACTTTTCTTGGATAAAAGGGGCCCCCAAAATGCTGCTATGCTTAGCCGAGCTTTATGGGTTATTCGAGCCCTGGGTACTTGCCCTTTACTTCTATCTAAAATTATTGTTTATTAAAATGGAAGAAAAAAGGCATATGAATTATCCGAATCAAAAAATTTCCAAGCATCCCCTGTCTTCACTGTCTGCTCACGGTTCTGATTCAGTTACTTAATGAAAAACTGTATGATTTCCTACAGTTTTTCGGATATATCCTGTGTACAACGCGCACTCCGCTTTTTATCAATAAAATTTTAGTGAAAAAAGTGTACATTATATACTAGTAAATACGGTATATGAGAAAAGTCCCATATCTTGTGCCAGGAAATTTGGCGAGTTTTTTTTTTTTTTTTTTTTCTTTTAGCGATAAATGTTTCGATGTGGTTGTTGCGATCTTTTGGCTTTTTTTTTAAGATGATTTGTTAAATTTATAAATATAATACTATAATATAATATAAATAATAAAAAATATACATAAACAATATATAATATTTATATATAATATAATATATTGTGTATTATATTATGTAATGTAATTTTATAATATATTATACATTATATTAAATTATACTATATAATATTGAAATAATAGAAATATAATATAAATAAAATAAAAAATAACTAAAATAAAAAAAATGGTAAGATGCTAAAATGGTCTTTGGGTGACATTTTGGTTTTTTACGCCAGCCGCGCCAAGCGGCACAGGATACGGAACTCTTCCCCGGTATATGGATAAAATGGTCTGAATTTAAATGGGTTAAAGTTTTATTTGAAAGAATGGTGAAACGTTGTAAGACTAATCCTAATATGTTTGCAGTTTGATGGTTCCGAAAGCGAGATGGCTCTGGCTCTAAACCGTTACATCGGAAACTCAATATTGCCCATACTCATCAAATATTGCCACTACTTTGGAGATGCCGACAACTACGCCTCCCTTCTGGACGCCACTCTGCACACAATCTACAGGTTGTCAAAAGTCAAGATCCTCACCAAAGGACAAAGAGAAGGCGTGTCCGATTTCTTGGTAGCTCTCACTCAGTAAGTAATTGTTTCTCATTTTACTAAGTTTTCTAATAAATTGCGTACATGCTCAATTCGTATGTACAGGAATATGTTCAATATGTACAACATATCGTTTTACATGTAACTAAATATCGTTGATCTGCGCGAACGAAGCTCTTATGCGTGCAATGAAATGGTCTCTCTGTGAAGCTACTCCTTTTAAACTGTTCGGTCGATGATCATCAAATTCAGCAGAGCGACAGATGCCATGGCCAGTATGGTTCCACTAAAACTAAATCTAACAAAAGTTGCGTCTTTGAGGAATAATTGCATATCATAATGGTAACCGACTTAACAATCAAAGCTTAAATCAAAACACGCGCATACGATTGTTTTTATATTTTAGAATATGTGAGGTTTCGGCTATTGTACTCTGCTCCACTGATGTACTGATGTGCCAATGTACTGGACCAATGGTTGCTTCAAGTCCTTATGGCAAACTTACCCACTTTTGTGGTACTGGTAAGTACAGCGATATAATTTTAATTTTAAGATTTAGGATGGGAAAATATTCAAAGCTGCTTTATGCATAGAGTTTGAAACGTGACAAAATCTTATGGCCACTGTAAAAGCTTAAAAAGTCGAGTTTTTGAAGTGCTCAAAATCAGTTTTTTTTTAAACAAACACGGTAATCTTAATGCACATTTCAAAACTATAATTTAGAATGTCCGCTTCCTGATATCAAAGGAATGTTTGCAAATTAACTCACTCAGATCAATTTTGTGTAGGCCTCGCATGCGCTTCCTTAGTAATATGTATAAGTAGATTTTATTTTTTCTCCAAATGCTGATTAAAAATACGACTATAGTTTCGAGAGCAATTAATTAAAAGCTCTCATCATCAAGCGATCAATAACAGAGAAGAGTTATCCCAACAAGGGCAAAATACTTTCTGGCAAAATTGGCTGATGATGAAAGTTTATAATTAATTACTCTCGGAACTGTAGTCGTGTGCTTTTACTCACCAATTGGAGTAAAAGGATGTACTTATATATACATATGTTTATTATTTACCATTATTTTATTATTCCTAAATACTATAATTTTAAATATTAAGGATATAAGTTACCTATTTACTGTATTTCTTGCTTTCAGACTAATACCGGGTGCTAGGTAATTTCAGTTTCTTTGATTTGTAAATTAGATAGGTATCCAAAGTTAAGGTTCTAATCAAAAGGCAAAGAGAAGTTGTATCTGATTTTTAGGGGCTCTTACCACGGTCAACTTCAGTACCGGCTCCCAAAGCTCTTGCTTGTTATGGCAGCAATCTAGAACGGAATTTATGACGTTAGATCACGTGATCTCCGCCGACGCAATCAGCGTCCTAGAGAGGTGAAAAAAAAAACAAGATATTTCTTCGGTAGACTGGTTCAGCCGAAGATCACGTTATGTGACGTCATGAATTCCATTCTAAAGTGGAAGAAACAAACAAGAGGCATTTTTGGCCGATACTGAAGGCGGCCGTACTCTTACTCAGTACGAATTTTTTCTCAGTCATTCGACAGGTCTCTAATAATCTTCGTGTATGGTCAATTCATAATGTGTGCAACAAGTTCCTTCAGAAGTAACTATAAATATTGTAATTTAAATAATTCAAACTATTGAAATTATATTTTAAATGCCGTAATTTTAAATATTTTCTTATTACTTTATTGCATTTCATTGATATTCGATCCTGATCAGTTTATTTTCTTTTACAGCGAAATGCAACCGAGTATGCTGGTTCGCTTGCTTCGAAAGTTGACTGTGGATGTGTCTGTCTTGACAGAGTATACCACGGTCGCTTTGCGCCTGCTGACGTTACACTTTGACCGATGTGGGAAATATTACAGTACGCCGGGCGGACAAGGTGTCTATGGAGCTGCATCAGAGGAAGAGAGAAGGTTGACCATGATTTTGTTCACCAATATTTTTGACTCCCTAGCAAAAATGGTAAGTTGAATTGTCCTTTTCATTACTTTTTGCACAGGATAAAATGTTGATTTGTATCAGAAATTTTTACCGAGGATATATGCCAGCCGTCACAAAATAATTTTCAAAGGCTGTAATGATTTCTTTAAAGTTTTTTTTTTTTTTTTTTTTTTTTTTTTAAATGCAACTTTTCGGAACTTTTAATATCGATGACATCTATCATTGGGTCGTCGCTTTCCGTCGTGACTGACCGGTCGTATCTCAGGCCATTAGTAACAAGTGAAAATTGTATGAAAAACTTAAATTAAAATAAAAACTAAAGAGAAAATTTTATACAACTTATTTGGTTATTTTCTAATATATCGCTGTTGATGTTAAATGTGTTGATCAGTCAGATCTCAAATTTCCCTCACTAATGTTAAGCCTGTGGTATTGGAATGTGTTCTTTTTTTTTTTTTTTTTTTTTTTTTTTTTTTTTTTTTAATTTATCCTTGGAAAATTAATCTTTTTGACTCCTTTTTTCTGTGTACTCTTCTGAAAGGATGTCTTTTTTTTTTCTTAGTTACCAAAATATATCATTAGGTGAAGTAGTTTTGAAACGCCTAATGTTAAATTCACTTTCAATAGTTGTAAAACAAACTGCAATGCGTAGTTTATTAAGCATTATTCAAAAACTACATTGCGGAATGAGCTGTGATTTTGGATTCGCATTTTTAAAGCTTCTAGAGATGGATTTCTGTAAAAAAATTATATGTTATAATACATATTTATTTTCGAATATTAATTTCATAATTTATATACTATGTAGATTTAATGTAAAACCGTGGTTAAAAGTTATGATACCCTCACACTGATTCGGACAAAAATCGTCGTATGAAAATGTTACCAGTACTAGCTAAACTATTATTATAATAACGTCTACTATAAAATGCTGGGCATAAATTAGTGTTTGGGTGCCGCCTACATATTAAAAATGTACCAACATTCATTTTTCAAATGGTAACACCCACTTTTGACACCATATATGAGTTCTTTGCACCAACACAGTTCAGAAAAATTTTGTATAACTTTTTCTTAAATCTCTATACAGTTAATAATAAAAGGAATATATCAGAAAATACGTTAGGGACTTATATTGTTATTTTGAAAAATAAAATTCAGATCCTCCAAGTAGAAGTACCGTGAACACACAATAAGTTACCAGAAAAATTATAAATACTTTATTAGGAAAGAAAATCAATACGACCTTTCCGCTGACTGTCTAACGATAACATGATTGATACGAGTGTAAACTTTACACAACCATGCTCTTGACGATCGTGGTTCATTTCATGCAAACGTTAACGTAGGTTATAATTCATATATATTTTTAATATGAATTTATCAATAATTTTCTTAACTAAAAATGTTTTTTTACCAAAAAAAAAAAAAAAAAAAAAAGAAAAAGAAAATGACAGGAATACATTTGTATCTTTTCATTGCATCTAACTAAAAAAGAAACATTTCAATCGGATGATTTTTTGGGAAGATAAAATTTTGTCGCGTGTATTCAACAATATCATCCTCAAATTTTGACCTGTTCTAACTATATTAAGATTTAAGAAAAAAATTTTAAGCCATAACTTTTTCCGGGCTGTCTCGATCTAGATAACGCAAATCTAATGTCAAAAGTGGCTGTTAACATTTGAAAAAGCAAAGTTGGTCCAACTTTTAATATGTAAATAAATGGCACCCAAGACCCATTTTATGCGCAGCATTTAATATTAAACGTTATTATCAATTACTAGTACCAATAACATTTTATTAGAGTATTTTAAGCCGAATTAGTGCAGGGTACATCTTTTTTTACAGATATATTAACATGTGTGTTGATATATAAATGTGTGGACATTATTCGGTGTGCATAGATGTGTAAATGTGCATATCTTATCAAATATAGCATTAACTTATAACGTATGTAATCTGTTTAGATGTGCTTATTTTTTTAATAAAAAGTAAAAGGTGTTTATAATTGTGTAAATATACCAAAAAGACCACTTTGTAGTATTTTTTTCTAATTTATCTCAATTTCTTTTTCTTCTTTTTTAAGGAATATGATCCAGAGTTGTTCGGCAAGTCCCTTCCTTGTCTAACAGCCATCGCCTGTGCACTTCCACCTGACTATTCCCTCACGCAGAGCGTCGACGACGAGTGGTACAAACAGTCCGGACCCACTGACGGCCCCTACACTCCAGAACCTATCAACACCACAGCGTAAGGCATTCTTAAGACTTTGAGATTGGATGAATATGAAGCATTGAAAAATAATACATGCACCGAAAAAGCACAAAATCGGAATAAATTTAACATACAATTAAAGAGCTTAGTGGAAGAAGATGTTATGAAACAGGAATTAAATTTTTAAAAGTTTGAGTGATTTTTTTTTTAAAACTCAATCATACACTGTAAAAATGTCAAATGTTTCTTAATCTATGAAAATATAATATAATCACGAATAAATTTATAATATAAACTCATCCTTGTTAACCATGATTCTGAAAAGTGTTTCTTTATCTTTAGAAACCCCAGACATCAATAGCATTTCGAGATTTAAAGAATCATTTATGAAAACAAAATTTCTCTTGCTGCCCGTAATTTTCGAGACGTTTACGAGTAGCTTTTAAAGTGTATTAATCAGTTTTCTAAGCCCGGAATATAGTTTTTTCCCTATGCCATCCATTCTCAAGTAAACATTTTCATGTTCAACAAATATGTTTAACAGACAAACATGCAAAATTAACATCGTTAACATTAACATTAAAATTAAGATTATTTCTTTACTCTTTCATGTATAAATTAACTTATGCAGCCGAAAACGTTTACTTGAAAATGGATGACATTCGAAAAACAGGTATTCCAGGCTGAGGAAACTGATTAATACACTATAAAAACTATTCGGAAACGTTTCTGAAAAATACGGGCAGCAAAAAGTAAAAAGTACTTTGCTTTTATAAATAATTCTTTAAATTTTGGAAATGTATTGGTTTCTGGGGATTCAGAAGACAATGGAAGGCGCTATTCGGAATTTCGGATAACTCGGAAGATTATATTCGTTCGTAGTTATAGTAGATTTTCATAAAATAAGAAACATTGGTCATTCTTTACAGTGTACTGATTGAACAACAAATCTTGTATGTGAAACCGTACATAACTCTCTCTCTCTCTCTCTCTCTCTCTCTCTCCCTCTCCCCCCCTCTCTCTCTCATATGTTTAAAATGTTAACGGGTTATACTAAACCTATTAATATTTAATTTTTAAATTTCAAAATTATTTATATTATTTAAATTATTACATCTAAAAATATTAAATAATATTTTAAAAAATCATATTATAATAAAATAATTAGAATGTTAATATTGTAGCTTTGCTATATGATAGATTGTCTCATAGCACTTTCGTCTATAAAATAAAGTAATTTTTTTTTTATATAAATGTGACACAACACGTTCTTCCCTTAAGATTTTAAATTTTTTTCAACGCTTTATAAAAGAAAATTTTATCATGTGTAACAATATAAAATTATAAGAACGAGTGAGAACACACCACATATATTTAGCTGAAGACACTGTTATTTCTGAACACCTTTCATCACTTTGTTATGAATAAAAACCTTCCTTATGAAGTCTTTAAACGGCTAGATATTATATTTATTTGTGCTTCTTCATACTGGTTATACAGAGTGCTTCATATAAAATCGTTAACTATAAAATTCAATAATTAATTAATTAATATAAATATAAAATAAGTGCTTCTTTTTTTCAGGTAGTTCATAAGGCTTTCATGCAGTAATTTAAAAAAAAAATTCAAAATTTTGACAACGGATGGCGCTGCATTTTCCCTATTAGTTTCCCGAACTAAAAAATGGTTAAACTAATATCTAAAACCCCATGAGAGATCTCCCTGTTTTTCATGGTATTCTATTCAGCTATTTAAAATGAAAAAGAAATAAATATATTTTGAAAGTTTGGATTTAATTTGAATCTTTTTACAGTTTTAGACAACGAAAATTTGAACTATTTCCTTTTAAAAAATTTATGAACTACGTGATAAACTTCTCCATTATTCAATTTTTACATTCATTATAAACAATTAATAATTAAATATTAATATTAGGGTGTTCTTTATGTAATATGCTGTGTGCATTTTTGCTATTAGTGGTATTAACTAAATTCGTAGGTTTTTATGAAGATAATATTTAAACATATATATAAATAAACAAATAAAGAGATATGCCAGTTGTAATTTTGCTCTATTTATTTTGCACACTGTTATATATTTCAGTATTATTATTATTCAAGGATGCTTTGATAATAAATGGTCTTTTTTTTTCATCGACAGTGTACAATTGACGCCTGATTTCACGAATGTAATTGTTAAATTTGCCGAGCACTACCACGACGCTTGGGCAAGTAGAAAGGTAAATTATTTTCCTATTTGTGTGCTTACTGTACAGCCCATTTTATAAATAAAAGCGTATTTTTAAAAATATATATATTACTCTTTATTTGGTATATATAGTGTTTAAAATATTCTATCGTTGCAGTTTCACAACCAGTTGGCCTATTTTAGCGAGCGTAGTTTAACACATCCTCAAATCCATCGTTTGTTGTAACTCGTATACAGGTGTAAATGCAACAATAAAGAATATTGGACTATTTATCACAGTACCCGACTAACGGAAAAATACCATAAAATTAATTTATTAATTTATAACGAAGTTCTAAAAATATTAAAATGCTGTATTGCATTAGAAACACACCAAAATTTTTAGAATTCTAGCCTCTCTGGAAGTGAGTGAAAATTCGGTTACAAAATTGCATCGTTACATACGTGAACCAAGTTAAGTTAAATAAAAGAGTGTGAAAACTATATATCCACCTCCATTCGCTTAACGTTTACAATAAAATCACAATAAAGATAGTCACTGGGCATGGAATAATGCTTTGTTTCCGAATATAAGTGCAATTTTTGAAATAGGTGTCATCTACATATTAAAAATTGTACCACCTTTCAGTTTTCAAATAGTAACACTCTCTTTTGACACGTTATAGGCGCTTCTTGGATCAAATCAGCTAATAAAATTGTGTAGTTTATGCATCTTTTCTTTAAATCTTCTTGGAGTTATAAAAGAAAATGTATTAGGGTTTGTTTATCCATAAATTTTGAAAAATGAAGTTAAGATCTCACAGAGAAAATAACCAGAATAATTCAGTTATTAGCCTGGTAAATTGTTTAAAAGTCTTGAACAGTACAGCATTTCGTGCGATTCCTAGTTAAAGTTAACTCTATACTATGTTTAGAAACAGCTGTATTTCTAAAACGTAACAGAGAAGAAGTGTAGCTATAGTCTAAACTACTTAAGAATGAGCTTAGTTATAAGTATAAACTAGCTGACCTTCGCCTGGAGTTTTTCGTGCCCCTGATAATAAATTTAAAAAGAAACATCAAGTTTTTATTATTTTATATCTTTAACCGGATTCTGTATGAAATTATATTTTTAAATGAAAAATTTGCAAAAAAAATATTGATTTAGTGATAAAAGCGCTCATTTTCTTGTTTTTTTACCTAGGGTCGTTTCATAGTTTTAAAATAAAAAGTTATTTTTGTCCAAACTGTTTGAAATCTTTATTGGTGATAAATAAAACGGTTTTACAACCCGTGTAAAAATTTCGTGAAAAAATAGTGTTATCGAGTTGTAAAAGAAATGTTTTCTTCTCGCTTTTTGGTTTGTTTGTTTGTTTTCGCGTCGGCTCCTTTAACATAGCAATAGAAAAAATTTTCTCATCTTCTGACCTCTCTGACATTTCAATTCGTTATAAATATATAACTATATATCCAAGCTCTCTTTAAAATTTCGCGAAAAAATATGCATATTTATTAGTGGAAACATGAGTTCTTAAAAAAAAGGTTTAGATTTCAATCTCAGAGCAAAAATATATTAGAAGGTCTATTCTTTCAATGCAATGATGACTCCATCCGTTTTCAATCACCCCTTTTCAATCCCCCTAGGCTAAACAGGTGAAGGCTAATCCATCAGGTTTCGCCTTTCTGAGGGGAGAAGCCTTCAAAAAATATTGGCGAATGCCCAAAGAGACGATATTCGTGTGGAAAATTTGACAGAATACGCTTTTCGTTTTAAATATATAGATAGCAACGCAATTTAGGATAGGTTTGCAAATGAGATAAGATAATTAAATTTTTAAAAAATGTAGTAATTATATAAATAAAAAGTAAATAAAGTAAAATGTTTAATTGTTCTAAACAGTCAAAAAGAAGGAGGAAAAGTCCAAGAATACGAGGCACTTTTCATTGACAGACATTTATTTATTCATTTATTATTTTATTGCCATTATTATTAATATTATTATTATTTGGTAGAAGTAACAGTACAGATATAAAAGTGAAAAATAAAGTATAATAATCTTATTTTTAAAAGTCTAAATATAAAATAATCTTATTTTGTATAAATTTCACTTAAATTTTCCGGATACTTCTTTACAGTTTCTTATATGAGAATAAACTACATACTTTTCAGAGCTGCTTTGATCCAAGGAACACAATGTGACAAAAACGGTGGTACAATTTGAAAAATGAAAGTTGGTACCATTTTGAATATGTAGATGACTTTTTATGCAAATATTTCTATGGAAATAAGCTATTTTTCCGCGTCTAATGACACCTTTGTTGTGATTTTATTGTATATGATCTGCGAATCAGTGTCTTCTTCGGATCGGGTAACCTGACATTACCGGAACCCGATCGGATTCGCGGTTCGGGCCGGGTCCGGTTGAACCTAATTTTTTTTCGTTTCGGGTTGGGTTGACTTTAATTGTTTTTGGTTCGGTGTGGGATTTTACTCTTGCGGGTAGGGTTCGTATTAATCTTATTTTTCATAAAAGTCTAGAACATTTTTTCAGAGGGGGGGGTCTATATGTTTGTACATTAAGAAATACATGCATGTTTATTTTTTATATTATAGATATGATTTTAGACTAGTTTTTTAATTGTCTTCCATTTCCGGTTGGTCGTATTCGGTTTGGAGTACTTCAGATTCGGAAATGGTTCGACTTGAAGTGTATCGGGTTTTGAGTTGACATTTTTTTTTTTTTTTTTTTTTTTTTTTTTTTGTCGGGTTCCAATTGTTTTGCGGATTGAATTGAAATAGAATTTTTGGCTTCAAGTCGGGTATAACCCGACCAAGGCTCTACTGCGAATAAAAGCGGGTGTATCTTTTTTTTTTCTATTATGAAACGGGCTGTACAATTTCAACCCTATCCAATTAATTTTGTAACATAATTATACAATATATTAATTATTTTACTTTTCAGATGGGCAACGGATGGGTGTATGGTGATTACTGGAATGACGAAAGAAAACTCCATCCTCGTCTAAAGCCTTATTCTTTGCTTGGCGATTGGGTAATTTGTTATTTCATTTTTTTTTAATTTTTTGGTCTAAACGATATATATGCAAAGTGTTCTTTCCTATTGCTGACCGATAACTAATTCCTACACCGTTAGTTTTAGACATAATATGCCTGCAGTTACGACAATCTTTCAAATGTTCTTCTGATTCGTGTTACAGGAGATTTATGTCAATAAAGTTATTTTTGTAAAAGTTACGAAATTTAAATTTTTATATGATCTCTGGGTCCTATAAGCTAAATTTAGGAAAACACTCTTCAAGCTCTAGAAAGTAAAACAAATCGAAACAAAACAAATCATTCTTTTAAGATCGAACCTTACCGAGTTCTCATTTTATGAAATTTCACGAGTTTTCTAGCACTAAAAAAATGCGTTTTCCGTTTTTAATGCCAGAAAATGCTCCAAATTCAACAAATTCAAAATTCTATAACTATAACAAATTTTGGTTATACAAAAATGATTTGTTTTTTTTTACTAGTTAGAGCAATGCTCCTCAACCTTTTGTACCTCAGGGCACACTTAAACCCCATGGTTAAATTTCCGCAGCACATTCAAATTGGGACAATGAAAAAACATAACATAAATATAAAGTAAATAAAATTCATTCTGTAAGATTTTTATCGAGATTACACCCTATCATACTACTATAAACATTTGTACTGCATTTTATAGAGCCATCATTTTTCCTGCTGGAGGAATAATTTTTCTCTGAAGGTATTGGAAGCTCAGGCGTAATGGTGCCAACATGTGAAATGTGTCAGACTGGATATCACCTTTTAGCAATTAATGAAGTTCAGTAATCCCTCAACATTCGCGAGTTTTGATTATTCTCGAATATGAAAATGAGCAATAACGTAACATTCGCGACAATCTGACTTGATTATTCGCCATTTATTTTATTATATCTTTTCTTTTTCAGAATTTATAGTGGTTAAAGATTCTGTTTTTTCTCTAAGTATCTATTTTTACAAATCTTTTTCCAATGGTCAACTGATAAAAGAGCAAGTGTAGTAGGAAAACAAAATAATAACAACAGCAGAATACTCATTGCAATGGGGATATTAGAAGTGGTAAGGTAACGGCACCTTCAATCTATTAATTTAAAATGTGCAGGTTCTCGTAGAGATGGAGCTGAAGCTGCACTTAGAAGGAACATAAAATCATTTCTGAAACATTTAAGTTGTATTTAAATATCGTATTTTAATATTGTATCGCATACTGATGCACTAATACGTAATTATCTGTTTGCGAATACAGAGAGTAGCTACGGTCCCAGGTTCGAATCTTGGCATATGGGCATTTCACTCTGTTGAAGAAAAAAATATTCAATTTTCACCTCCACATACAACGAACATACATATAATGTTTTATGAACTGAGGATTTTTATCTGTTTTAGGAAAAAGAACGATATGAAGAGCCTATCAGGGAATCTTTGAAAGCTCTCCTAGCCTTGGGCTGGAAATTGGATTTAACCGATGCTTCTCGAAGTACATTACCCCGAACATCTAAGCCAGTAAGTGTTTTCACTTTTTTAATTTATCGCTTTGACTTTCCATTGTATTAACCCTTCAATTCTCCATATGGGATTTACGGGCTCAATTTTTAATTTTTCAACTGTTTTTAGTTATTTAACTCCTAAATAAGACAAAGCATACAGGCAATTTTAATGTTTTTATAGTGCCGCCTACTATCGTGTGTAAGCTGAATTAGCAAATTAATTAATTAAAATTAACGTACCTTAGACTTAATTAACATGAGCATTTATTATACAGACGAACAAGGAGTCAAATAAACAGAAACTAACTACATTCTAAACTACTTTAAAGCTGTAGAGTAGCCTTTGAAACAGGTCGGATAGGAATTTTTAATAAAATATTCTACATACATGGTGCTGCCATCTACATATTTTATTCTAAACAAACACTGCAGTGTGCATTAGTACAAACAATAATCCCTTGACAGTTTTCATACGCAAGGTTTTTTAAATTATTAAACAGAAGATAAATCGCGATAAAATGTCACTTTTACAAGTCATAGTAAACACAAAACTGTGGCAACATCGAAATGCTTCTAGTTAAAAGGATACGAGAAAATATAAAAAAAAAATTATAAAAAGCATCTGGTTATAACAGCAGTTGTTAGTTAGAATTCAACACCTTCATAAATTCCCCCAAGAAACCAATAGACTGGTATGAACTTGCCTCTAATGATATTTTCAAGAATTACGAATTAAAAAAAAAAAAAAAAAACGAAGCGCACCTTGGAAGATGCATCGGGATCTGAAGGGTTAACATATGTTGCTTTCCACTACTTTTGATATTATTATTTTCTATTTATTATTTTCTATTATTGTATTAATTTTTTCCACCTTTTTTATAGGCCGAAAGTCCACACTCATATGCTCCTCAGCCAGTTGATATGACCAACCTTACGCTTACCAAAGAGATGCAGGTAAATTTTATTCATAATATTTAATTTTTATGTTTTTACCGAAGCACTTTAGTTATTCCCAGAATTATCTTGAGCGGTGGTTCCAAAACATTTAGATTTCTGTAGAAGTCATAGAAGTAAGATGTAACGAGAAGTAAGCTGGCGAGCGCGCGGGGGGTGATGGGAAGGTCGATATAGTAACTTCTTGCAACCTTACCGCTATTGGCAAAAACTTGTCTGTTTCAAGCGCACAATAGAAATTTGGTGACAAAGATCCTTATGGGTGTGGCTGGCGTAAGAGGCAGAGGGAATGCTGCGTTGCCTGAGAATTAAAACTCTAGGATGGTGGTACTGAAAAGGGTGATTGACACACCCACAGGATTAAAAAGGAGAACTTCATAGAATATCATATCGTTCAAATGTCAAATAAGGTCAGGCAGTTTAAATGAAAGTACCTTCCCAATTTAAAGGAAAAGTCTTTAAATTTAATAACCTTAAAAAAAAAAAAAAATCTTTACTTCAAATGAATTTTTCAACGAAGATTAACACTTCAAAGTTGCTAACCTTAAAAAAATGCTAAAAGTAATTACAGTAAACATAAAGACTTAAAAACTTTTTAATAAACAGACATACTAGTTTCGTACACACAAACGGTTGACACGCTAAAGTATTTTAGTCTTTTGGCGCAAGATGCTTCATACATTTAAAAATAAGATAGAATAAATCACGTTTACAGATCATCATTTTTATTAAAGTATATGCTTTCGTGATACCTGATATCTTATTATGTTTGTTTATCCATTACATATTTCAAATTTTTGCGAAAATAGCTTATGTATCAATTATTGGTCTAGAGAATGTCACTGGCTGAACGTACGGAACTTGTAGGCCTATTTATTGAAAGAATTGTATGCCTTTGTGTTTACTGTAATCACTTTCAGCATATATATATATATATATATATATTTAAGCATAATAAGTGACTTTTTCTTACATAATTATATAGCTAGCTTAGAATCAACTCCTAAATGACTTTTCAAAATCTAAAGCTGGTAGAACACAAATTCAAACCACGTGTTAAATTTTTAAAATGGGATGATTGAACTTTGTGCCATTTTATTAAAATAAATGATCATTTATTTTAACACGTGTTAAATTGCATAATCATTTTATGTAAATTATCTAGATAACTTCAATTTCGGCCGACTCATTCATAACACCAGAAACTTAGAGATTCGACAGGATATCATCGCTCAGCTCTGTGTGCGTAAAACACACAGAGTTAGAAACGAAAACTAGATATTCGCATTCAAGGGGAAAAGCTTGTAGTGTACCTTTATAAGTCAGAGTGACGAACGTTCCTATCCCCAGCTTTAATAAAATCTAACTTAAATGTTTTCATGTAACATTTTTTAAAAGAAAATAAGTTAAACGTTTTAAATTAAAAATTAGAAAATGTTCTAGTAATGTTAGTAATTAATTAGTATGTAATTACTAGTAATGTTCAAGATACAGCTACCTCTATGCTGAATAAATTTCCTTTTTCTGGAAGTTTATTTGATTGAAGAGTAATGAAGTATTTGCAATAAGGACTTAATTTTTAATTTTCTTTCAGAATATGTCAGAGAGACTGGCCGAAAATGCTCATGATATGTGGGCTAAAAAGAAGAAAGAAGAATTGGAAGCGCTTGGTACGCATGTATTTTCTTTTATTTTGCATCAGATTTTACCCTATATGTAACCATTTATGTACGTCCCAAATTCGGAGTTAATTGAAATGACACTTTCCTAAACATTTTTCTTAATTTCTTGAAAATATATTGGAAAATTTATACAATCATTAGGGTGGGCAGTAGGAATATAGAACACCTTTTAGAAGCAGGCATATGAAGCCATTTAAAATGTGAAAATTGCAAAAATTACTTCAGTACCTATTACAAGCATCAAACTTTGACAATGTTTTTTTTTAATTTGAAGTGAAAAAAAAGTAAAAAAAAAATATTTGTTTTTAAATTTACCTCAAAACGAGTTTTTTTAAAAACGTGTGATAACACAGACCATTGCTAAAAAGCTTAGAAATTATCCATTAAATGACCCGTATAATACTAGTAATCATATTCATCATATCCATTTTACGCTCGTATTGATCATCTATCTCAACTGCCGGCTAGCACGAAAACCTCGGTGGAACGCTCAAATGGTATTCGCCATTGGACATGATTCCGACTGAAGTCCAATCAGATTAATCGTGAATACCATTTGCGCTTTCCACGGAAGTTTTCGCGCTTAACTGACGGTTGAGGTAGATGGTGAATACGAGCATTAGATGTAAACAAGTAAACTACAAACAATTCTAACAATTGGGGATTGACTTAGATGAATAGATTAGATCGTTCTTTTAGATTTAAAAGTAACATAGTTTAAATTAAGATAGTTACGTATTATTTTGTACCGAAATAATCACAATAAAAAATACAAACGTGCACCAAAACTTCGACAAATGGCAGCACAGCAGTGTAATATATTGTGTGGTTCATATTATAATACCGTCCCGTCATCCCACCTACTCACCTAAATGCATTTTATTAAGATTCCGTATATTAATAAACTAAATCGGTATTTATAGAAGTTGCTCTTGCTTGTGCAGTGTTGTGGATAATATTAGAAAGAATGACTGGCTGAAAAATAACAAACTTATAGTGAAAAACTACATACAAAAGATTTCATATTAATTTGCGAATAGAATTTCTGTAAATAATATATAATTAAAAGTATTTTGTAAGTTGTAGGATGTACATCAGAGTTCCGTAATATGGATATAGCTCACTTCCCAAAATCAACGCATTTGAAGTAGAGTTGACCCAATTAATGACTATAGTAACAAATTTTATACTGATATTAAAAGATATTTATTATGAATAGATTAAAAATACAGGGTGATTATAATTAAAGTTGCGCTTTTGAAAGGCTGTGAAAAAAGAACAACTGGTCAGTATGACCTGATATTTCATCTAAGTATAAGTGAAGCAATGAGAATTTGTTAAGCGAAATTAAAAAAAAAAGTTTAAAAGTTGACCGATAGATGGGACTGTACTCATCATAAAATGCTAATTAAAAAACGTGACAGGCTGTTGTGGCACTCTTTTTCAGTCATCGGGACAGAATCGCTTCTTAAACCTTTTAATGTCCGGCATATCTTCAATGCAATTGCCACATAGTCACCATTCTTGTAAAAAAAGCTTCAAAAGCAGAGTCCGATCCTACAATAATAGAGTCATGACTACCTTCTCAGACACAGAATAACGGAAACTGGATGCTTCCGCCTTTTTATCACTAGTGTAATGTGCCGTGCGCATGTCACGTCTTTTAATTAGCATCTTAGAACGAGTATAACGCCATCTATTGGTCCACTTTTGAACTTTTATTTTCTTTCGCAAAACAAATTCTCATTGCTTCACGTATACTCCGATGAAATATCAGGTCATTCTGACCAGTGGTTCTTTTTTTTAAAGCCTTTTGAAAGTGCAACTTTAATTATAATCACCCTGTAAATATTTTATGTTGATTTGTACTAATATTTAACTTTAAGAACTTTTTTTCAAAAATGGACTTGTCCAGCTTTAAAAATCAACGGTTTCAAAAGCGGCTTTGGCCCGATGACTGACAAAGAGTGCCACAACAGCATGTCACGTCTTTTAATTAGCATCTTATGACGAGTACACCGCCATCTATCGGTACACTTTTGAACTTTTTTTTTCTTTCACAAAAGAAATTCTCATTGCTACTGCATACTTAGATGAAATATCAGGTCATTCTCACCATTGATTCCCTTTTTTTACAGACTTCTGAAAGTACAACTTTAATTATAATCACGCTGTAAATATTTTATGGTGATTTGTAATAATATTTAGCTTTAAGGACTTTTTTTTTTAAATGGACTTGTCCAGCTTTAAAAATAAACGGTTCACTTTGATTCATTTTAGTCCAATCTTACTAATGAAATGTTTGTTTCTCTTGAAGGCGGTATCCATCCTCAATTGGTTCCCTATGACCTTCTGACCGACAAAGAAAAACGAAAGAACCGTGAGAGATCACAAGAGTTTTTGAAATATCTGCAATATGACGGGTATAAAGTTCATAGGTAAGTATTTCTATATGAATCATTTTCTAATGCTTTGTGGGCTATTTAGTTATTTAGTTAGTACTTGCTTAACTTTTCTACTTAACTATCTTAATCAAATAGTTTTTAGTTGAAATGACCCGTAATTAAAGAATAGTGACTAGAACATTTCCCCCAGATATATCCAATGCGCTTAGAATTGCTTCGAACTTTATGAATATGCCCTTAAGGGGTTATACCTTACCTGCAAGGTCGAAAAAGAAACGTGTATTTTGGAGGATTTTTTCCAGATAAAATAAAACTAGATATTTCAATTTTTTTTTATTTTTTTTTTGTAATTTGGTAATCACAATTTTAAAAAATAAGGAACTTTCGTGTTATAGCACCTCTCGAGGATGAATCGCGAAGCGATCAATATTTATCGCCAAATTATAATGCACATATGACATATTATAATAAAATATGATATATATAACATTTTGTGATGCATATTGCCCAGTTATAGTCATATATGACACATATATGACGTTTATATATATGACATGTGCATAAGATTATTATGTATATATGACATACGTAAATAATATGCGTATAATGCCGTATATGGCACATATATGAGCATTAGAAGTATATATATGCGTATATATGAGCCATATATAAGATTTGCTATGATCTGGCGAAATCGTAGCTGCAATCTTGACATAATCGTAATTGTAGGGGCTACTATAACACTAAAGTACCGAAAACAAATTTATTTTTTTAATGACGAAATAAAAATGGGTGTCCAGCAGACCCTCTCCCCGGAAAGGGTGTCGTTCTGGTAGGCGACAGTTACTCTGATCACCGTTACTCTGTCAAATATTATCTGACATTCAAAAAAGCATAATGTCTTTACTCCGAATACTTAAAACTATTTGGAGAAATTTATTTTGTACAAAATGGCTGCTGGTCAAGGATCAGTTACCGGTTTTCACGAAAAATTTCGAACTTGGAATGTTTATAAAAAATAGAAAAAAAATCATCAGATCGCCAAAAGGAACGATTACTCTCTACACAATATTGTTGCTAAAAATTGGTCAAAATTTAAAGTAGATTGATTGAGATTTGTTCGAGATATCGGGATCACCGACTTTAAAAATATAGTTTTGAGATAATCACGTTTAAAGATCCAAGTTATAATTTACGCATGAAAGAACAAAGTAAATTGAAGCGCCGTAACTTGTTTAATTCTTATCAGATCGAGTAGAATATGTAACTTAATATTTTTTACTAACTGTACTTTCAGAAAATACAGTATTCTTTACTAATTGGACTTTCAAAAAATGCAATAAAAAAGGCATTTTTTGAACGTTTGCAAGCAGGTATAACCCCTTAAAACGCTTTATCATTTAATTATTAGTGAATAACATATTATAGGTATTCCAACTGTAAACAACTTTAACCTACTAAACTGATAGATGTTAACAATGTAGAGTCTTGAGAGGATGTACAGTCCTGATAAGAAAAACAAAATATTTACCCCACTTGCACTCTATTGAATTTCAATTGGCTTCCCAAGACCTTCCATTCTTCCTCACTTCATCTCTTCGTTACTATAGGAAAAGTAGGACAGTCAGTCAGCCAAATGCTGTGTTACCATAATTACTGACAATAATAAATACCGAGAAGTTGACCTTGAAAAGTCAATTGAAATTACATATACTATAACTCTGTCGCAAATAATTGTATTAAAATGTGACTGGCGCCAATCGATTAGTAATAATGTCTATTAATTATTACTATATTTAAATTTTGCTTAGGTGGTCGTCTGTATATAGAAATTGTAACAAACTTGAAAATTTTCAATTCCAACATCTAATTTTGATATCATATTTGAATTTTTCAGTAAATTTTATTTTCGAATACCAAACGAGAAGTCATTCCGTCTAAGTAGTTTGGGAAATAAACAGGTTTAAATTTTTGAACTCCTGAAGCTAACTTTATTTTTAATCGGTACATAGCAGATTGCAAATGCGGGTAGTTTTTGAAACATAACTCAAAAGCTACTTGGCGGAATGACCTGTAATTATGGTTTGGCATATTTGAAGCTTTTAGAAATCGATTTCTGTTAAAAAATTCATAAGTTACAATTCCTATTATTTTCGAAATTAAATTTTCGAGAAAAATGTGAATTGTAAGCTATGAAAATTTTCACAGAAATCTATTTATACAGTTTCAAACGTAAAAACCCAAAATTACAGCCCATTGCGCCAAGTAGTTTTGAATTGTGCTTAAAAATCCACCCGAATTTCAACTTGTTTTGAAGCGTTTAAAAATAAATTTAATATTTGGAATTCCGGACTTTAAAACCTTTATAATATCTAAACTACTTGACCTAATGATTTTCCGCTTGGTAAAATTTACCGAAGAGTCGAAATATGATGTCAAAATCATGTGTTAATATTGAAAATTTTAAAATTTGTTACATTTCTATATGTTGACGAGCCCCCAAGAAAAACGTAAGTATAGTATTAATTAGTAGACGCTATTATGAATCGATTGTTATCGAGCACATTTTTATCCTATCATTGTTGGCACAGTTAGTAGGGGGTGGTGCGTTTTGTTTTTCGGGACTGTACAAATAGAATTGTAGTCCCTTAGATAGCTGTCCCTTGCTTTTATGTGCTATTTAGATTAAAATATCTGAAAAGAAATGCTTTGTTCATAATCAAGCACGAGGTATTTTCTATAATAGATAATAAGTGAATGGAATATTTATTACATCTTACGAATAAATGTTAAATTAATTGATGAACAAAATAAATTCTCTCCAAAAATCAAATATTGTTTCTTTTTTTCTTCAGGATATCTTCAAAATGGATATCATTGTGTTTAGATAACTTAAGGGTATTTATCACTGACACAGAAGGTCTTTATAAGTGCATACTCGGGAAAAAAAATTACAGAATATTCTTCTCATGAAGATATATATATTTATTTTAAAAAATTGCTGCGGAATCTTGATATAACGTCAGTAAAAAAAATTAGTAAAATTTCGTGTTTTTGGCGATTTATCGCTGGTTGGCGACACAATGAAATATAAAAAAAAATACACTTTTATGATAAATACTGTTTCAGGAAAAATTGTTTTACTATTCTTCAGATTGAACTAGTTTAAGTAAATAACTTAAATAAATATACTTTTATAACTACGGATTTGTCATGTGCGTTTATATGTATATAATTAACGATCGTACTCTACGGTTTAGAACAAAATTTAAATTGATTAAAAACGCCTGAAACTTAAAAATAAGGTCCGATTCTGAAGAGACAAAAAACTAAAAGTATTGTTGTCATGGAAACAGCAACTTATTCAATCTCGAAATGTATAATGAGATATGAGAGCATTCTTAATCGGGCAGTTACTGTAAAAATCCACTTAAAACTTATCCGCTAGTAAAACCGTGTAAAATTAAATAACTTTAACAACACGCAACTTGCATATATTACGTAAACGTATAGAAATAATAATAAACTATTTCATCGTTTAAGTTTAAATTCACTAAGTACTGCGCATTTAAAAGCTCATTCGACAATAAATTTCCAAATGCATTAAAATCGCTTGCATTTGGCGAGGAGAAAGTGTTGCTACCCAAACCGCGTCTTTTTGTACCAAATACTCGAAAGTATTTTATTTTTTTACAGTTTTTCTACTGAAATTGGTAATACTGAAATAATAATAATAATAATAATAATAACAATATGTATCGAGAACTGGACATTTCAAAAGAAAAAATATATCCCATCTAGTTTAAAACATTGAGTAACTTGCACGTTGTTTACTACAAGAACCAACTATCGCAGATTATAAATTTTAAAAAGTAATCCGGTATACAAAAGTATCGAAAATATTACATTTTCATCTTTTTGGTTTAAAAAATACGTACAGTCTATAAAACAAAATGGCTTAGAATATATCTAGATACAGTAATTAGATCAAAATATATAACCCGTTTTATGTATGTGGTTGTCTGTGCTTGTCTAAAGAGTATTTTAAACTGCCAATCCTTTTAACTCCAAATATCTTTTTAGAAGATTAGCCTTATTCAAACTGATCTATTTAAATATCTATGAAAGTTAAAGTTATAGGACTTTGACAGTTATTTTTAGTTATATATTCATTAAATTGTCTTGAGAATTTTTGATTTGATAGATTTTGTTTTTTAAATATGAGTCTCGTAGTCATTCATGAAAAAGTACTTAATTTATTTTTATATTTTTTTAATTAGTATTTTTATAAATTGCAAAGACAAATTAATATTTATTCATTTCCGTTTTCAAAAATGAAAAGTGCATAAGGAACGTTGTTTTTTCAGAAAATATATACATTTATATAAATTGCTAAAATTAATATTTTTGAAGGTTTTTATATATAAAATTTAATTAAGATACATATATGTATGAACATTTCAAAAAAATTAAAAATAATAAAGAGTAAAATATATTCATACATAAAAAAATAAATGTTTTGTGTCTCGGACCTCATGTGATGCTGAAAAACTTATCATCAAACATTTTTCTTAAATGTTGTCACCAAAAAAGATGCTTAGTTTAAACTTAAATATTCTAAATTCAAATTTTATATTTATTTGAAATTGAATTTTTTAAAAACAGGTTGAAGTTCTTGAAGAAATTATTAATTTAAATTCCCGAAATACGCTTTGATATTTTATAATAACATTGATGTCTGCCTCTTTTCTTTAAAAAAAAAAAAATGTTTATTTATAAAAAGAACCTTAGAAGACAGCCTAAAACGCACTTTTTTTTTTTTTTTTAGTACTCAATAAAGAAATTGAAAAAAGAAAATAGCCAAAACACTTATTCCTGAAATATTGAAAAGAGTTCATCATGGGTTTTAATTTAAATAAGAAAATTTTTAAAACAATGTTGAAATTCCTGTAAAAAATTATTAATTTAAGCTTTATTAAAATGTCTAATTCTTAAAATCTTCTTTTACATATGATTTTAGTTTAATAAATCAAACTTGCAAATAAAAAATAAACCTAGATAGCTTGTAGATTTATCTATATTAGTTAGATATTTGATACTATGTATTTCATGCTTTATTATCGAATTAGCATGAGCATGCTTGAATATTATCTAACTACGCATGAAAAATAGTCTGCTTGCATGCTGTTAGCTTGAATTTTTTGATTCCGAGCATTACGTTCAAATATTTCATCATATCTGTATACTGTATATTTCGTGCATGTTTTCCAGTATTAATTGTTATAATGTGATTTTTATTCTTATAAACTCTTACTAAAAATTCAACAGATTTGTTCATCCATTTTCTTGATTCGAAATAAGGATTATACATGATAATAAATAAAGAGCAAATTATCAAAAAAGTCTAGCAAATTTTAATCGACAGCTTAATATGTGATATATATTATGTATACGATTTATAATTTATCAAAGATTTAAAAATGAGATAACATAAATATTTAATATATTTGAATATCCACTCTTAAATTTCTCGTTTAAATTAAATCTAGTAAAAATAGAACTTCAATAATATTTAAAATCCTATCTAATATGAATTTTTTTTTTTCAAAGGAAAAAGAGAAATTAAATATTTTATTTATTTTTAATATCCACTCTTAAATTTCTCTTCTAAATTAAAACTAGCAAAAGTAGAACTTTTACAATATTTTAAAAAATCATACTTAATATGCATATAATTTTTTATTTATCAAAGGAAAAAGATAAAATAAATATTTTATATATTTTATATGGACTCTTAAATTTCTCTTCAAAATTAAATCTAGTAAAAACAGAAACTTCTGTAATATTAAAAAAAAAACACCTTTTATTCAGTAAGAAGCTTAAGTTATCAATTACATATAAATATCACCAGTTTCAATATTTTATTATATAATCTATTTATTATATATTTTAAATAGGTTGATGTGTTTTTTAAAGTGATTCCATCTTCATTTTTTTAATACACATTTATTCATTAAAAAATTAGAAGTTATTACTTCTTAATAAATTAATTCTCGACATAGTGCTTTTTGAAACGTGAAATTTAAGATTGTTAGTTTATTTCAGTAAACATGTAATAAAATAATAACAAAAATTTGATAAATAATAAAAATTCGGCTAAGCAACTAAAGAAGATCAAAAATTTTAGATCATTTGATTTAGATCGAAAATTGATCTTCTTTCAAAAAATAAACTTTTAAATAACATACTGCTAGTCTTTACATGAGGTAATCTTTAATTTTAAGTGAGGGTTCAGTGAATTCAATGATTAAATTGTCTTTTTACAACGGATATGGATAAAACTGTAGTTGAACAATTTAAGTTCGATCCGGAATGATTCGGGTGCAGGGATATACAAAATTTACATAGTTTTCGTAAAATGTTATGAAAATTACTCGAACAGCGAGTAAAATTCTAAAATATTATTATAAAAAATGTAACCAATGAAAATATATATTGTGGATTATTGCTTCAATTTATGGAAAAAGATCATTCAAAGCGGATCTGTGTTTCGTCATTAATTTAAAACACATATGTTCTAAATATATTCTCAGTTTAAAAAAATAACTAGTAAAAATTGTTTTTTTTAATACTGTAACATGTGTGATTTATTTATAATATTAATATACCTCCAAACCTATATAGCCAAACCTTCCGAATTTTGAGTACCTCTATTTCCGAATAGAAATGTTCACTTTATTTAATAACAAAAAGTTCTATTAAATAAGACGAACATTGCTACAGAGCCATGCACCTAATTGCTACAGAGCCATGCACGTCACGCAAATTTCGTGTTTTGTTTTACCCCATCCCTTTCTCTATGTCACATGTTATCACACTCGAGTGATACCCCCCTCCCCCCCCCCTCTGTTGTGATGTCACATTTTTGCTTTATTGTAATTATTACACTAGAGCTAATTTTGTGCAAAAAAACCACGTCCATACTAAGTATCACCTACTAAAAACGGTTGGATTGTGTGAGCTTTAACTTGACACTGTCGCAGTGGGCCTTATGCACGTGGCGTCACACCCCAGAGCTGGCTGTATTCTGATCCGTTATTCTAGCAACTGTACCACCAGAAAACCAGTATGCGCTTGCGCAGCCTCAAATATCGCCAGCAGACGACTTCTAACCTCGATCCAGGTTGTGTGCATAAGGTTTAACTGAAATTTTACAAATTTAGGAATGTTCTCGGATACGGAATAACGTTTTGAATTTATATTATAATATATTAAGTATCTACTGTCACAACAATGAATTTTGTTGCGGTATTTTTAAAATAACACTACTTTATAGAGCGTTATGCTAATATTAAAAAGTAAATATCGCGAACAAACGAATTTAAGCCTAGACCTCAGATCGCATGCATAAGGTCCATTCAAGAGAAAAAAAAAACAGATATATCTTGTACTACAACAAAGAATAAAAATAAATATATATTTTAAAATGAACTTTATTATGCTATTGCAAATAATATCTATCTAATTGTTTCCCATTTTATATGTGGTTTCGCAACGTGTTAACCCACTATCTCCCACTGTCACACAGTGTCACACTTTGTGGACTCTTCCCCACCCCTTTTGAAGTGTGACGTAATTTATGAACGACCCCTATTTGGAATTAGTGGTGCTCAGAATAAGGAAGGTTTGGCAGCTATGTACCTCCGTTTGAGTTTGATTAACGAATGGGTTTTTCTCTTTTCTTTCCTTCCTTCCACCCTCTGTATCCTTTGTGCTTTTTGCTTTACTTAAAATCACTATTAATAATTCATCTTGCTTTACATGAATGCCATTATGGTTTTGCTCTATCCCGATCATTTTGTGTTTACTTATTGTTTTATTTGTTTTTTAATGCAAAATGTGTTAATGCATTTATTATGTATACATATTTATATTTATTAATTAATATATTGTATGCTAATATAATATATTTATAATATTTTGTTTATCAATATATTATTATTATAATAATTATTTATAATATATTTATTACATTCTGTAATATATTTATTATAATTTATATTTTTTATAATAAATTATCTATAAATTACTCATATAATTATATTATATTACTTATGCATATTAATACATTTATTATAATTTATATAATAATATTACATAATTTATTTATTAATTAATATATTGTATGCTAATATAATATATTTATAATATTTTGTTTATCAATATATTATCATTATAATAATTATTTATAATATATTCATTACATTCTGTAATATATTTATTATAATTTATATTTTTTATAATAAATTATCTATAAATTACTTATATAATTATATTATATTACTTATGCATATTAATACATTTATTATAATTTATATAATAATATTACATAATTTATTTATTAATATATAATTTTTATAATAATTATTTATAATATATTTATTACATTGTGTAATATATTTCTGTTAATTTATATTATTTTTATAATAAATTATCTATAAATTACTTCTATTATTATATTATATTACTTACTCCTAATAATAATTTTTTTATAATTTATATAATATATTTATTACATTGTGTAATATATTTATTATAACTTATATTTTTATAATAAATTATCTATAAATTACTTATGTAATTATATTATATTACTTACTCATAATAATACATTTGTTATAATTTACATAATAATATTACATAATTTATTTATTAATATATAATTTTTATAATAATTATTTATAATATATTTATTACATTGTGTAATATATTTCTGTTAATTTATATTTTTTTATAATAAATTATCTATAAATTACTTATATAATTATATTATATTATTTACGCATATTAATACATTTATTATGATTTATATAATAATATTACATAATTTATTTATTAATATATAATTTTTATAATAATTATTTATAATATATTTATTACATTGTGTAATATATTTATTATAATTTTTATTATTTTTATAATAAATTATCTATAAATTACTTATTATATTATATTGCTTATTCATAATAATGCATTTCTAACAATTTATTACATTTTAATTTTTAATTTATAATATATTTACTATTTATTGTATTTATACTATATTTATTATTTATTTTATTTATACTATATTTATATTTATTATTTATTTTATTTATACAATTTTTATATTTATTATTTATTTTATTTATACTATATTTATATTTATAATTTATTTTATTTATACTATTTTTATATTTATTATTTATTTTATTTATACTATATTTATATTGAATATTCTTAATATATTATTTTTTATTATATTATATTCATATGCATTAATGCATTTTCATGCATTATTTATTTAATGCACCCTGGTTTGCTTTATACTACCCTGCAATGTGGGGCTAACTTTGGGTGGTTACGTGGTGTTTTACCGCATTATGTCCTCGCATGCCCCCTCCCCCTAAATAAAACACTAGACCTGGCTTCTTTTCGGACTCTGCTGATACTCCCACTAGAATCGCCAGGAAAGCTCCAACAGCTGAAGAAGGATCCCTGACACAACCAGTCGCTGAAGAACGCAGGTTCGCATCTTCCCTTCTCGAAAAACTCATTCAGTACATGGATATCACCGCTGTCAGCATGAAATTGTTGAAGCCAAGTGGCAACTACAGCAGAAGGATGAGCTTTAAAACATCTACTAGAGACGTTAAATTTTTCAGCAAGGTAAAGTATTGTTGTAATATTGTTAAGTAATTCGGGTTCGTGGGATTGGTAGCCAAAGAAAGACAGCACATTGCACGTTACATTTATTTTTACGACTATTCTAAAACAGGCATGAAGTTAACAATAGTAAAATATCCGATTATACCTCAATATGTCCTTTTTATTCTGTAATTTCAAAATTTTCTTTAGCTGAGTATGTCTGGCCAGAGCTACACTTTAAAAAAAAAAAAGACAGAAAGAAAGAAAAAAATATTTAGATCTAGCAAAACTTTATGAAAGTATAAAATAACCTCTTCCGAGTTATCCCTGTTTCCGAAAAGCGTTCTTTTATCCTTAGAAACCTTAGAAACCAATAAGTTTTTGAGATTTAAACAAGAATTTCTGAAAAATAAAACTTATTTTACGGATAGCTTCAAAATAAATAAATAAACACGAAACGTTTCCGAGTGGTTTTTACAGTGTAATTAATCAATTTCCTCAACACGAAATATCGGTTTTTTGGATGCAATCAATTCAGAATTAAACATTTTTAGCTGCGTAGCTGAATATATACAAACAACAATGTAATAAAATAATGTTAATGATAATGTACATGCTGTTAATTTAGCCTGCTTGTCTCTTAAATATGTTTGTTGAAAATGAAAATGTTTCGAATTTTCTCTTTTTTGTGAGGGGGGGGGGGGAGGCGAAGGGCAGCAAAAGAAGCTTAATTTTTTTTTTTTCAGAAATGTTTCTTTAGATCTCAAAAATCTGCTGTTTCCTGAGTTTTCTGAAGTTCGTAGAATAATTTTAGGAATCGCGGATAACTGTGAAGTGATTATATTAAATTTTCGTAAAGGTTTGCTAAATCCAAAAAACATTTCCTTTTTATTTTATTTTTTTACAATGTGGCAAAGATATGAAAATATGATTTTGCGATTGTATCACGTTGTTGAAAATGAATGGAGCATATTAACCATTTATTGTATTGTAGCATAAGCAACATATATCTCCAGGCATATTGGATATTAAAATATATGAGCCTACTAAACATTTATTTGGGTATTACAGCGCCGCTTTTTTTTTGTAAAAATTTTTGTGCTAAACTTTTTTTCAACAAATGACAAGCGCATTTTTTGTATTATCTGCAGCTATAATTTTATCTCAATCGGAGCAAAAGAACTCAGTCCAGAGCTCTTTGAATTGGGTAACTCATTTCTTGATAAAGCCGGTACTGCAAACCCTGACAATCATTTTTAATCACCCTGTAGTTTCATTACACACATTTGTATTGATGTATGCAACTAATTGTGTTTTCTCTTACCAGGTTGTTCTGCCCCTTATGGAGAAGTACTTTTCCTCGCAAAAGGCGTTTTTCTTGGCGGCAGCAACAGCCGGTGTTGCAAATCCCACTTCTGTAGGCATATCCACTGTCAAAGAAAAAGAAATGATAGCAAGGTATTATACCTTTCTATAACTATGTTATGATTGGACACCCTTTCTTTTCATGTATATTTAACATACAGTGTATTACAAAAAGATTAACACGTGCTTTAATTTTATCTGTTGGAGATACGTAAGCAATGTTATTTTTGACAGGTATAACTTTGTCAAATATTGTTTATTTGTTACTTTTTGATAGCTAAACTTTAAAATATCTAGCATCTAATATGTAAAAAGGAGTATATCTTCAAAAACATCTTTTTTTGGCCCCCAGACACAAACGCTTTTGTCTGGGGGCATATTAGTCGGGTATATACCAACAGGTTAAACTACAATTCTGTTTGAATTAATGTGTTTTTGTAAATAACAGTTTGTTTTTTATTACATAATTTGATGGATAATAATTTAATACTAGTTTTTCATTTACGGATTGTGATATCATGTTGTTCTTATTTTCGCAGCCTTTTCTGTAAATTGGCGGGAATTCTGCGGTCAAAGATGAGCGTCTTTGGTAGTGATGCTAGAATCTCCGTCAAATGCTTGCAAGTATTGATACGAGCAACTGATGCCAAGTAAGGAATTGTTTTATTTTCTATAAATCATTTTAAATACAGTCGCAGTTTTACTAATGACAAAGTCTTTTTTCTTTTCCAAGTCACTTTTAAGCCATCCTCAAAAACATGTTGTCCATTTTTGGATGACTGTCAAAACCACGTTGATATTTTTAGAAAAAATGCGCTGGTAGCCTTGCGCTATCGCTTTCACTTTTGTTGCTTGTAAATCTTTTCTAAATATCGTCTAATTTCGATTTTTTTTTTTTTTTTTTTTTTTTTTTGCATTACAAATAGGGAAAAAATGTATTTTTGAATGAAATTTGTTTAAAAAACAGTAGTTCAATTTAGCGAGTTTTTACAACATTCATAAATAATTTTTAAGTATGATATATATTTTTTTAATGTATCTCAACAATGAACGTTTGTTGGCACAATTACCGTAATTGGAAATTGATTGACCAGAGTAAATTAAAATGATTATTACTCGTAACGTCACATTAACCATAAGATATCGCATTCTGGCAGTAAACTGAAATCTGTCAACAAAAGGACAGATTTTCATTTTATGTTGAATAAAAATTTTAATACAGTCGAAGCACCTTATAACGAAATCGAAAGTACTCCAAAGATTTGCTCGTTATAACGTGCTTTCGTTAAAACGTTATAACGAATTATTTCGTTATATAGTAAGAACTCCAATTACCCCGGCTAATGTGGTCTGTACGTATTCTGAGTAGGCAGAAGTCCATATAACGAAGACAATCATAAAAAAAAGGGCGTTTTATTACATAAAGATATATCTCTTAAAATTATTTTTTTTAATAAAAAAAAAAGCTAGGCTTTATGTATTCCTTTTATATTAAACCTCCATAGTAATGATCAGTTTGACTACAAACAGAAAAGTGAAGAAAGGTGTTGATTTAAAAAAGAATTTCAAGGAAATCATATTTTTACGAATAAATACGTAAAATTCATAACACAGAATTTTTATTTTTTGATGATGGAGATTTCAGATAATTAGAATTTTGTTGTACTATTTTAAGTGCTTTGCTACACATGAAAAAATCGGCAAATTTAAATGTAAAAAAAAATATTATTTATTAATTCTCTTAAAGGGCAGTTTTACATATCTATAAAGGTTTGAAGAATGAAGTTAACAAACTCTGCTTTCTTTTCTTAACAGCATTGTCTAATATTGTACACCCTATTTTAACAACATACATGATAATTTCATTCGTTAACAAGTTTTCATTGGGCATGTAACACACAATTTCCTGTAAATACTCGAGTGCATCAGATGGTAAAAGTTTCTCTCCAGCTTCTATGAATTCCCCTTCTTTACTGACACTGCCAACGCACGACACATCTACTGTACTTTCTTTTAGTGATATTCTCTTCATTGAATTCTTCATTTGCCATTATGTTTTCATCAACATTAACGTATTGATCAAATTTAAAGTCGAAAGTCAGATTTAAAAGGATGAAATCCGTTCATCAGTATCTTCCAATTCAGGTAAAGAAACAATTTCATTATTATTTGATGGCGATGGAGAAAATCTCGAAACTGAAAAAGCGTTAACGACAGAACATTGCACCAAGCTTTATTTATCATATAAATTGCTTTCAGCTCGTCTATTTGTGTTTATTTTGTATCATCTGAATTCACGATTTTTTTTTTCACAAGCATCTTCGCATATTTTGCTTTAAACGAATGCATAATTCTTTGGTCTAATGGTTGTACTTTGGATGTAGTATTAGGTGGCAAAAAAGGTAATTTAATGCATTTAACACGAAAATAAGTCACTTTCGAAGAGACGTTGTCTAAAATAAGAACTTTTCTTTTGGCTTTTTGCATCTATTTGTCAAAATCTAAAATACATTCTTCAAAAAGGCATTTCACCATCCAAACTTTTCAATTATGCATGTAGATTACAGGCAAAGTTTTTATTACGTTTTTGGGGAGACACCGTGGATTCTTTGCTTTTCCAATTACAAGAGGTTTTCGCCTTTCAGAACCGTCAACATTACAGCCTAATGGTAGTGAAAGTCGGCCTTTGCTTATTTTCTCACCATGACAAGTTTCTTTTTTTAAATCTATATTTTATCAGACATTAAACGAAAAGACAATTCTGTTTCATACATATTAAATATATCTTTTCGATCGCAATCCTGAACAATATTTGAGTTTTCGTTCTTCCATTCTTCAATTGTTTCTTCTGAAACAGACGCTGCATCTCCACATAATTTTTTACACACAATTTCATATATATATTTTTTTAATTTACTCAACCAACCATCATTTACATTAAAGTCTTTATATGCAAGTTTTTCGGCAAGCGCACATGCTTTGTATTGCAAATTACTTCCACTAATATGGATGTTTTGGAATCTTGCATCTTTAAACTATGAAAATAATACTTCTTCCACATCGGCATATTTTGCTTTGCGTATACATTTAAATGATGAGGAAACTGCACCCATTTTGAATATTTTATGAATTTTTCTCAATTTTTCAATATTGTGCTGAGAGTGCTACCTGGAATCCCAAATTTTTTCGCTTCATCTCTTTCTTTAACATTATTTTCGACGCATTTTATAACTTTGACTTTCTCTTCTAAACTCAAACATTTTCTTTGGCCAGACATAGCCAGCTTACAAAAAGTCATAAAAATTAACTTGGTATAAATTTACATGAAAAGTAAATGTCAATGAAATCAGTCATCAAATAAAGAACATAATTCCAGTTCAGCTAAGCTGTCGCCCCTCTGTCTGTCTTAAAACACTGCTCCTCCCCCAAATCTTTCTTGGAAGTATTGAAAATATGTGATTGGCCGTAGAGAAAAAGATTGAAGGTTATCTCATTAAAATAAATAACTGGCATTTAAAAAATAAAATTCTATTTTTTGGGCCATTTTTTAAGTAAAAAAATTGAAAAATTCGCTATATCTTTTTTTTTCTCACTTTTCATGCTCGAATTCTTTTCGTTATATCGTGCTTTTCGTTATAATTATTTCGTTATATCGTTTTGAATTCAGTATTCTTTAACATACAGACCAACTAAGTGGATATGAGTATTTTGTTATATCGTGCTTTTCGTTATATCGTAATTCGTTATAAAGTGCTTGAACTGTATCAAGTTAACTTGAATTGTTTAAAAAATACGTTGCTTCAAAATATACTCTAAATTGTATTGAATTTTTTAACAAATTATGAACCCTTCAAGTTGGCATTTAAATGGCTACATTTAAAGCAATGATTCTCAGTGTTGCGTGTAGCAAAAACCAATACTTTCTTTAACATCTTTTTTTCTGTAATATGTGTCTAAGATATCACAAGCCCTGTGCTGTAAAAAATATAAAAAATAAAAAATAAATAAAAATAATTAAAATAATTAAAAATAATTAAAAAGAGATTTTTTTTAGCTAGGAATATATAATATAACAAAAAACGAAAATGTATAATAACCTTTTCCGAGTTATACCAACGATCAGAAAACTCTTTTTTATCTTTAGAAGCCCCAGAAACTAATTGATTTTCGAGATTTAAAGAAGCATTTACAAAAACAAAGTTTCTTTTGATGACACTGATTGTCAGAAACGTTTCCGAGTTGTTTTTATACTGTATTAATCAATTTTCTCTACTCGAAATATAGGTTTTTCGTATGCTATCCATTCTCAAATAAACATTTTCGTGCTCAACAAACATGTTTTACAGACATACATGATAAATTACCAGCGTTAATATTAACAGTAAAATTAATATTACTTTGTTATTTTTAGGCGTATAAATTCAATTATGCAGCTGAAAATGCTTAATTGGGAATGAATAGCGTCGCAAAAACCAATATCCTGACTTGAGAAAACTGATTAATACAGTATGAAAACACTCGGAAACGTTTCGGAAAATCAGTGACTGAAAAAGTAACTTTTTTTTTTTTTTTTTTTTTTGTTGCTAAATGGCTTCTTTAAATCTCGAAAATATATTTTTTTTTTTTTTTTTTTAGATTTCTAAAGGTAAAGAACGCTTTTCGGAATCGTGTGTAATCTGGAAGACGTTATTGTAAATTTTCATTCGTGGTTATATTATATTTTCGTCGATTAACCCGTTCGGGATCTGGCGTCCTATTAATAGTACATGTCTTTTCATTCAGTATTATTTTGCCTTAAAGTTTTGTTAATCTGCATATAGTACAGATAGAATATGTCTATACATTTATTATTATATCTTCATTTATGCTTCAGCATTCAGTAATAATAAATTAAATTAAAAAATTGCTTAATTTTCTTGACACTGTTAGTAATTCCTTTATTTCAAACATATGTTTCACGCCTTAAATTTAAAATAGGGCTACGTTTCCAAACGAATAATTTGTAATAAAACATAAAAAGAGTACTAGAAAGATGTTATGTCTGCTTAATTATGTTGTAACACAACATTTTCCAAACGTCTTCAAATATTCTTCCTTAGCCTATTGTCATAAAAATAGTACGCAAGTAGTATAGACGTCACTTTAGCGAGGCGGCACCTATATACTACTGACGCAAAATAACTATATTTGTTAGATTTGTGTAAATGATATGTATGTGAAATTTCAGTAAACTTTGTAATTTGGATAGCTACTTTTAATATTATTAAGCAAAACTACTTTTTCCCCAAAATGTAAAAAAAAGTATTCGGACCCGAAAGGGTTAAAAAACATTTGTCTTTTTCTTTCAATTTGATTATTTTTATATCTACATTAGATATTATATCACATTGCTTCATATTGACAGTATTCCTCTTTCTTTAATACAATTAAAAGTATCCTGAAAATTATTATTTTCTTCTCTCAACAACTAAATACCTCTGACACATAACATATACGTTATTTTCCTTTATTAAATGCAGAAAATTTCCAATTAATTCGCATTGAGATGCAAAAAGTCTTAACAATATCTATCATTTTCCTTACTACCTCAAGAGTCAAGACCACTTTTTCGGGAGTTTCGTCGTCCGAAAAAAATGTCAACTTCGACCGAATTTTCTGAAAGAATGAAAAATGTAGCTTCACTGATACGAATTTGAATATGAACAGAAGGAAATTTTAAATATTTAAGGATGAAAATAATTTCATAAATGCGTCAGGAAATAGCTAGTATGGATTTATGAAACGTTTAAAGGTAAACAAAGTTTAATGTTGTAATGTGTCTCTTGCTGTGATAGCTGTCTTGACGCTTGCAATTTTACTTTTTAACTCATTAACGCTACAATTATTTTTCTCTTGAAAAATGGAGCTATTGCATTTCATACCACTTTTTTAGAATAGAATTTTTTTTCTTATTTTATCGAGGCGTTTTTTGATTATCAAAAAAAGCGAAATTTTCTTTCAGAATTACTGGTGTGCAAACAACAAAAGTACTGTTAGCTGTGGTGTTGCATTGAGCAACGCAGGTCTTTAATGGGTTAATGATATAGCCTGATCATAGAGGTACCTTATTCCTACCAAATTTTGCAGCTCTGCGTGTAGCGTTCTTTTCCGAACACAGTCGAAAGATGCACACACACACACACACACAGGAATTGTCTCAGTATGGATTTATGAAACGTTTAGAAGCTAAACAAAGTTGAATGCTGTATTGTGTTCTCCTGTAATGATCAATATTTTGACGCTTGCAATTTCACTTCTTAATGATATAACCTGTTCATAGAGGCACCTTCCTACCAAATTTTGTAGCTGTGCGTGCAGCGGTCTCTTCAGAATACAGTCGACAAACACACTCACTCACACACAAACGTCTCTCCTTATAGATTAATCAGTTTTCTCAAACCGGAATATCGATTTTTCGGATGCTATTAATGAAACATTTTCAGCTGCATAGTTGAATTTATACATGCAAGAGTTGCAAAATAATATTAATGTTATTGTTAGTGTTAATGCTGATAATTTGTCATGTCTATTTGTAAAACATGTTTGTTGAACATGAAAATGATTAATTGAGAGTGGATAGCATCCGAAAAATATATATTCCGAGTTGAGAACTCGGAAGAGGTTGTTGTATATTTCCGTTCGTGGTATCATTATATTTACCTAGATTAAGAAACATTTATCTTTCTTTTACAGTGTGGCTACTTTCTGACACATTCCTGAAATCATTTTTGTTCGCAAACGCATGTATTTGGCAGGTGTTCTTATTCAGAACTATCTAACCAAATATTTTTTTTTCATTTTTTTTTCGGAGAAGGCAGAAGATCTTTCAGAAAATACTGTCAAATTTGACATTTTGAACTGAATTTCCCGATTGGATAGTTTATTACAGAAAAAAAGACAGCCGTCATGACACAACAATCGCTTATAAATAAAAATGTAATTCCTTTATTGAAAAAATGAAAAAAAAAAACTATTCGATTTCGAGTCACGTCAATAGTCATGCCTGCAAGTGTCATGCTTTTGCATTTAAAAATGAGTCCGAAATTTCGCGTTGTTGAGTGGGGAAAATATTTTTTTTTACACTACCTTAATCTAACAAAAGTACACTCTCAGAAAAAACTGTAAATTTATGGGCGTTTGCCCTTCAATTTTCACGGTCAACAGCCTTATTTGATGAAAAACGGTCTGATCCACTCAATAAGCGGCCTTATCCCTTAGATACTTAGAAAATTAAGAGCAATCCACATATTCTTACAGTTCTAGCCCATATGTTAGCAAAAATGCGGTACGACCCCATACATTGTCCTCCGCTAGTGTGTAACCCTTCATTTTACTCGTGTTTCGAAAATTTTAACCCGCCAAAACAGCGATTCTGTGGTCATTATCTAACGTGCTACGTGCTACGGAACAGTAAGCAAAGTGTTATTGTGTTTTAAAGTGCATTATATCCTGTGCATTATAATGCTGTATTACTTTACCCCGTAAAATTACGGGCTGCACAAAATAATGGGCATGGATTGTTTTTTTTTACGGGGTATGACTGGAATCTCTGTTGCCGGCCTCTGCCCGTAATTTTACTGCAATTTTTTTTACAGTGTAGTTGTTAAAAGTCGTGCGGAGTTTTGCGTTACACAAGTGTTATCATGTAAATAAAAATCGTCACACGATTAGAACATCCGTATCTTACCAACTACAAGGCTTAATATAGATATTTATATATGTGTGTGCGTTATTATATACAGATCAACATGGATATTAAAACTTATTCTGATTTAATATTATTTACAGAACTATTGCTAAAAATTGTCCGGATTTTGTGAAAACTGCCATGTTAACTTTCTTCAACCAAGCGGCTGAAGATCTTAACCAGTTAGTTCAAAACTTATCTCTTGGAAAATACAGCCAACTCAGGGGTACCACAATGAAGACATCTTCCTCTTTAAATTACATCCAACTGGTTCTCTTACCTGTTCTTACAGCTCTGTATGATCACCTGGCAGCCAATGAGTTTGGAAGTGACCTACTTCGTACGTAAATTATTTGTTTCCTTTTCAAAAATTAATTTCGTACTATAAAGTAAGTGTACCAGTATACTTTTAATGAGTCATTTGTTCTTTTGCAAAAGGAAAAGAAAGTTTCTATACCACACTCAAAAGCAACTAGAGTTGTAACAGGCCTTATACTTCAGGAAAGGACATGATAACAATTTTAACAAAGAAAACCATTTATTAAATCTCTTTTAAAAGAAGTAAAGTAGAATAACATGTTTAGTTTTAGATGGTTCTACGGAAACTTAAGAAGAGTACTTTTCCATTTGTTAAAATTCCACTCCTACACTAAATTCAAATTATTTCTAAAACAATTATCTTCCCTAAAAATGTTATCCTTACTTAATATTATACAACTAAATAGACTCCGTGAACCTAGATAACACTTTATTCTAAGTATAAGGAAAAGGCAACTGACGTCACTGTTGGTTAAATTACTGTTGGTTTGGGAGAAAATCCTGTTCGTTCTTTACGACTCCTACAGTACACATGAGATGGAGCGATTTGATTGGTCTATGTTAAACTGGTTTATGATATGATTGGCCTACGTCGCCATGACCATTTCGGAAATGATAGCTGCGACAAAACTGCAGTGATAGATTGGTTGATGGAACTGTTTGTTTGTAAACATGCCCTTTCCTTATATAAAAGCACTGCTTCTTACCAACACCCGCAGACTTGCTGCAAATTTACTGCCCACTTGCTAACGAAACCTTCGGTACTGAGAGTTTGTGAAAACCACCACGACAGGGCTTGATCGCAGCTAGAATACCATTCGACGAGATCCGTTGTAAATCCGAAATTTCCTACTGACATCTCACTACTTATACAGCCGCTACATAACCACAGCCACTTAATTAGCATATCTTTGCAAAATAATCATGACAACGATATTCCAGAGGTCCATATGCACTTTGCGGTATTTAAAGAAAGACAGAGTAGGTTTTTCATTAGCGCGCAAATGTTAATGATACAGAATAAGGATAAAACAATCGCACGCAAAATCACAAAGACTCATTCGTCCACTAGTGTACCCTGAAAAAGAGTAGACAGACATCCCAGCACAGAGTGACCGGTGATTAGTCAAAAACTCAATCAATCACTTGTCACTTTAGTTGCTCGTGAATATGGATGTACACACTTTTTGTTTCATTTGTCAAAGCAGGTGTTCCATTATTGGTACACCTACCTTAATATAGTAACATTTTTTTTAAATTCAAAAATAGTTTCAGCCTTTTTATGATTATGTTATAAATAATTCATATATTTTTCATCTTTAAAAAAATATTATTGAAAAAGTGACAAAATGTAAAAGAAATTGTTTGTATAAACTTAATTATAGAAATAATTTTTCTTTAAGAAATTATTTTTCAAATTATCCTTGAAATTTTTAATAACATAAAAACTTTCCTTCTATTAAAACATGCATCAATCATCTTGAAATATTTTGTCTAACGATTCTTTAAAGTTAGTATAAACACTTCGCATCTATTTACCTTTAAAAATTCATAATTAAAAGTAAACAAAATATAACATATATTGTTTGTTAGATCTTATTATATTATAAATATATTATAAATAATTCATGTATTTTTCATCTTTAAAAAAATATTATTGTAAAATTGACAAAATGTATAAGATTTTTTTTTTTTTTTTTTGTACAAATTTCATTATAGAAATTATTTTTATTTAAGAAATTATTTTTCAAGTTATCCTTGAAATTTTGAACAACATAAAAACTTTCCTATTATTAAAAGATACATTAATCATCTTGAAATCTTTTGTCTAACGATTCTTTAAAGTTAGTATAAACACTTCGCATCTATTTACCTTTAAAATTTCATAATTAAAAATAAATAAAATATAAAAGAAATTGTTTGTTAGATCTCATTATAGAAAAAAATTCTTCTTTACTAAAATTACTTTTTCAAAATTTTTTTATTTTGCACAACTCCAAAATAAAATTGTCCTATATTAAAACATATATCAATCATCTCAAAATATTTCGTTTAACACATCTCATATCTTAATTTTCACCTTATTTATTTACAAATACATTAAAGTTGTTAAAATATTTTCCCAAAGTTTATATTTATTATTATTATTATTATTATTATTTTGCTTTTATTTGTCTGCAAAGGCTATGTTTTTCTAAACTTTATCTTTAATAACATGTAAAAGTTTCTAATTATTAATCATTATTTGTACATTACTTGAAATAAATACCTATTAGATCAACGTATTTTAAAAATTGAACATGCTAATATAGAATGCAACGTAAAAAATAAAAATAAAAGTCAACACTTTATTTCGTATTTTTTTTTAATAATGCTGTTCATTAAATTTAATATGTAACATGTGTAATATGTAATGCAACATAAAATTCAAAATTTTCTTTGAAAGAACGTTTTAATTTATGCACCACCTGTGCATACTTTTTGTCTAGTTTAATAGTACATATACATAGTACTGTATTAAATGATATTATTTAATATACAAATTTCATACGGATTTTCTCTATTTCACAGTAAATGAAGTTCAAGTGGCTTGCTATAAAATTATGAACAGTCTTTTTACACTGGGAACAAAAGCAGAACTGTCTAACAGCAGGTAAGAATCGATTTAAACAATAAATGTAACATGGTATACTAATATAATGCACTAAATAGCGACATTTAGAGCAGGCCTCTCTAATCTTTCAGTAACCAGGGACGAACTTCAGCTGGTTTAAAATAAATAAATAAATAAATAAATAGAAAAGCGTTATTACTCATGTGATTCTTCTACATTCGTGATTCACATATGATTCACAGTGGTGCTGATAAGGCCACAACAAAATAAAGAGCCCTGAAAATAAATGTTATCGATTGTTAAAATTGCAGAAATAAAATACATCATCGAGATGTCCCATGTTGACGATTTGGCCGCCGAAAGCAATTATTATGCCATAAAAAAGTAAGAAAAAAAATGAGTTTCAGTCGAATGAATCCTTCTTTTTCAAGCTAAACTATGAGCATGGCCTGCAAAAGCCGAAGTATGTATGTTTCTGTGCTTGTAGTAATTGCTTGTGATTTATCCTGAAAACAAAGGAATTCATTTCCACAAAATGCGCTGATTTTTCCTATAATTTTATGGTATACTAATCACTTATTACAGCCACATTTGGTTATTAAAGGGGATTGGAACAGATTTAATGTCAAAATATTTCTATGTTTACAAACATATATGCTTCAAATATATTGTTATGAAATACCGGTATAAATTGTTATAGGTGTGTCATTAAAATTGCGTTGTTTAGTTGCACAATGGTACAAAGAATAAGCGACATGTAATTAAAAAAAATTAAAAAAATTAAATTTTGAAACATCTAAATAAAGACTTAAAAATCAAGCTTCGAGATGTACCATTCCTTAATCAGGATTACCTTCGTGCCAAATTCGGCAGCTCAAGATACTATGTACCGCAATCTAATTTGACATATACACAGACATATACTCTATTTTATTAATCTGTATAGATTTAATAAGTTTTTAATTTATTAAATATGTTTATTACTATTGCTTAATTATTTATTTTGCTATAAATAACAGACTTAAAATGGTCCTTATAAAGTACGTAAATGTGCGTAAATTTGGTTTAAAATGAAAATAAATGACATTCTCGAACTTTCGTAAACTTATGAAAAAAGAAGACGAAGTTTGATTATGATTTTTTTTTTCAATTCTTGTATATAAGTAAAATCTTCTTGTCAGTTTTGTTGATTTTGTACACTTACTTTTTTTTATATACATTTACATTTACATATAAATTTCGAAATTTTTATTTATGACTTAGTATTGTTTAGTTTTCTTTTTAAAACCCGAATAGACTGCATAACCCAAACAATAATAATCTATGCAAAAGTAATGACGAATTAAACATGTACATTCCTGAAATTGTTTGATTTTCAATATATCTTATGTAACTTGTATTCTGTTTACTTTCTATTTATTAATTTAATTTGTTTTTCTCACATTTTAGGAAATTCATCAAAACAGAAATGGGCAGGTAATTTGTCTCATCGTTTTACAAATTAACCCAAAATAACTAACATCAATTTTATTAAAACGATTCTAACAAATAAGCTTAAATCAAACTTAAACCAACATTTGCTAATTTCTTATAAAATATCTCTGTTAATCACCAGAGAGTTCCTATTACATGTATGCTTGATTGCATGCCTAGTGGTTTCCAAGATCAATAATATGACCGTATAAACTTTTACCTCATCATTTTTCAAACTAACACAAATTAACTAAAATTCCTACTATAAATCCAACTGAATTCAAACTTTGCCATTTTCCTATAAAGTGTCTCTGATACATTATTTACATTAGTGCATGCCTAATAATACACACGATGAATAATATGAGAACCAGAGTCGACAAACCTCGTCGGCTGGGCTTTAGACAAAAAGGCTTTCTAAAATTTTTACAAAATTTTGTCAAACTCTTTTAGGCCAGTTCTGCCAGTGCCAGAGAAGACGAGCTTCATCAACATGCATATGGTGATTAAGTTGGAACTGCCAAAGTGGACCAAGTCACTTGATCCACTCTTGCACTGCCAACTCGATGATATCCAAGTTACGTTGGACAATTTGTTAAACTGGCTCTGTCACTTACATAGTTTCGAAATTAATAAAATTCATTATACAGACAATTGATGGAATGACATACAATTCTTTGACACCTCAAACTCATTTTTCAAAAAACTGTGGGATAGTCTACTCTGGTTATCAGAAAACAAATGTTTTTTTCTTACAGGCATCGTCCAGCTCTTGGAAACTGTTTGGGTGCTTTTGCGGGCACGTTTCCTGTCGCCTTCCTGGAGCCTATGTTGAACCAACATAACCAGTTTTCTATCCATGGTCGCCTACAAGAAACATCCCTAGAGGCACAAGGTACAGTACACTGGGATTAACAAAATCGGAATGACTTTCTATTACGATTGTTCTCAAATTCAAACTGTCTACTTTTTGACACATTCCTGAAGTCATTTTTATTTGTATATGTACCGGTAGTTTTTTTTTTTTTTTTTTTTTTTTTTTTTTTTTTTTTTTTTTTTTAGAAGCTATAAAATCGAATAGACTTTTTCTATTTTTTCGATAAATGCAAAGTACTTTTCAGAAAATGCTATCAAACTTGTCTCATGAAGCATCAATCACTTATGTAACACATTTATCGAAAAAAGGGAAATAGCTAGTCGATTCCAAATCATTCAAATAGTCAATTTCATGCTTTTCTTTTTTAAAAATTGAATCTGCGAATGTGTCAAAAAGTTTCGCGTTTTTGAAAGCGAAATTTTTTTTTTTTTTTTTTTTTTTTTTTTTTTTTTTTTAGAAACGCCTTAAGAAATTGTTTGAGTCATAAACACTGAAACTCCTGGTGACTGTCATGGATATTTGATAAATACGCTACATACTGTAAAAAAAATAAAAAATAAAAATAAATAAACATCTTTTGATACATATTTTCCTGTTAATAATAATCGAACGTTTCCAGTTTTTATTTGTTTATTTTCCCGCAATTCAAGTATAATCCTCTTCTAAAATCTAGGCTAAAATTGATATAGAATTTACAAATCTCACTATATTTCCGTGTATTACGCCCAGAATTAACTCCAACTCTGTCACTAATGTTTTTTTTCCATTTCTTGACGTAATTTCCAATTTGTTCATTTTCCTTCAAATCACTGAACATTGCGTAATGGAAGCTAAAATTTCCATTCTAAGCTAAAATTTACCAGAAAACTTTCAATCTAATCGCGGAAATTCCGTGAAATCCCGTAGGGTTTCATGCAACTCTTCTACCTGAATTTTTCCGTTTTTTGATGAAAGGTTTTTTTTTTTTTACAGTGTAGTAGCAAAATAATATAGGGCAATATTATTAGCATTGGCTGTATCTTGACCAACATTGGCAGTATTGGCATGAAACATTGAATGGAACTTTGCAATGCAACTATACTTATTTTATTTTATTAGATTTTTTTAAGAAGCTACATAACTGATCTACATAATAATAATAATAATAATAATAATAATTACGATAATAATAATGATGATAATAATGATACCGATCTGTATATAATAATCTGCTTAATAATCTATATAATATATCACATAACAGACACTTTTAAGAATCGACATATCTAATCTATATAATTGATTTTCTTACATTTGAATCGCTTAGTCGTAATCGAAACATTTTAAATACTCAAAATATTTAATAAAAAATGCATATTCATGGCTGATTTCCAAATTAATGTAACTTGTTTTGTAGACAAAAATCGGCAGAATTAGTTGCTCTTACAAAAATATTTGTATTCACTTTTTAAGTTAATTAATTTAAATGGTTATAAGTTCATTTGTCATTTGTTCAAGATATTTCTAAATATTTCAGAAAATGTACAGTGTTAAGAGATGTAATTCTGTATTGTATAGACTTCCTTCTGAAACATAATTTATTCGCTAGAGTTCCGTACAAAATAATAATAATCACAATAAAGAAGTGCTTTTCAGTAATTAATTACATCAAATTTGTAATTTTGATATATTGCTTTCATATTTAAACTACTTATTTTATTTTCTATATTATAATAGCGCAAATCATGGGACTGTCATAAACAGATAGGGGGCTAACCGCTTCGCTTTTCATATGCCGAATTACTCAAAATAATTTTTTTGAATAAAACTGCACAAAAGTTACATTTTTAGAAAGATCGTTAAAAAAATATAATTTTTGAGAAATGAGCTACCTTCCAAAATGTATATACTTAAATATATATTAATTCCTAACGTAGGAAAACAGTTTAAAAAAAAGAATCGAATGGATTGTTATTTTTACAATTTTTAAAAACCACGGTGAACACTATTCATCTCGTTCACCTGCAAAGAATAAAATCAGAAAAAACCTTTGACTTCATTCGCCTATGGACCAATGAAATTAGTTTTAGTTAAGTAAAGTTTTAGACAGCTGAACTCGATTTTTTTTTTTTGCATATTAATTTCTGAAATGGTAAAAGTAATAAACATCGTGTGTTTGTTGGTTGTTTCAGTTATTATAATTATTCTTACTGATCAAAGTACATATCAGCAACTAACAGTTATGAAAATCTAATTTCAAATGCAGTCCAGGGATTCTTCTTTCAACATACTTCTGTTAATATTTTTTTTCTAGTATCCAACAGGATATAATTCAAAGATACACTGATGAGTTTTATTTTTCTTGTTTCTAGCCGTAATGGCTGATCTGGAAGCAAATTTTCCGTCACTGGATGATTTGATGGGCCAAGTGGACAAGTTTGTGAATGGGACACAAAAATATTCCGAAAATCCTGCTGTCATTGACGTCATTATTCCTATGCTTTGCAGGTAGGTCCATCATATTATATACAATGTGTACATCCCGTTTCATAACGATATAACTAATATATATACATATATATATTTAATAAGCAAAAAGATAATGAGCTTCTAATTTCCATAGAATGTTTATTGTAAAAGTTAAAACGCTTTGTAACGGCCATTATGCCAGTATGAGTGCCAGGCCGTTCAGTAATATAGGGAAAACATCAGAGTTTAAGGTTTAAAACAAAGTTTATTGAATCTAATCGGGCAGGGAAATTGAACGAGAACTACTCGTTTTACCTAACTCAAAATAAACAGTCTAGACTTCAACTTGAAGCGGCACAAAAATAAAACTCAAATAAAGTAAATAGAAAATATATATGGAAAAATACAACTCACAGTTCGTCGACAGCCGAGGGTCAGAGTGCAAATTTAAAGATGCGACATATCCTCGTTGTAAGCCAAGGTGGACTCTGAGGCAGGCTCTCCACCTGGTTCCAAGGTCTTTAAAAATATACCCAATTGTACCTTCAGAATGAGCAACTTAATACAACGTTATTCGTAGTGAGGGAGGCTTCAATACACGCTACTAAGCTCCTAAATTCTTGAGAACTTCAGCCGTCAGATACTGACACTAGATCCTAGCTTCTCAGATACTATTCTGAAACCCTCTAAACGTAAATTCAAAGCTTATATATCCCCAGTAATATCATTAAACATCATTTCAATGTTTTTAAATTAACTATAAAATGCACGCGATTTAATGCACTGATTGCTTTTGCAATGTTTCCTTCAAAACTCGTAAATATAGGTAAATGTTGATAACTTGAAAATATTAAACGAATTTATAATTCTTCGAGCTTTCAACAAAATGCAGATAATCTTCTTATTTGAAAATTTCTTGCTCTACAAACAGATCTATGGTATTTAAGATTGGTTTATAAAAAGCATGAATTATTACTATTTACATGAAATTGCTTTTTTCAAAACTATAATATTCATTTAGAGAATTAAGTTTCATTTTATTTTTTAATAGCATATTTTTGTACCCTTTATAAGAGAAACTTTATTAATTGTTCAAACGAAATTTTATATTTCTGCCCCTCATCCCCCTTTTTCAGTTGATATCATCTATGTAGATTGCACAGTTTGAATCTTTATTGATATGTTCAGATGAAGAATTGCTATAAGCTTTAATCATTTATTAGACTTCCTATTTACAAGTTTTAAATTGAGAAGATTTATTGTACAAGTGTATTCGTTGCATCTTTCTAGATATTTTTCATTTAAAAACATTTTTATATGTTTTATTAAAAATAACAAAGCAAATATGTAATTATTTTCCATATTTAGATGCTGTTTTATTGTTTAATTATTCATAAAAAATGTTTAACAAATAAGTCATGTATATTGCATACATAACAATACACATTGGCGAAACTTACTTTTTAAAATTAGTGTATAAAAAACTGATGAGCTAATCTGATAAACATTTCACTTATTTAATTTTTATGTTTATTATAATTAATGAATTATTAATTATTATGAGGAGCTCTTCATGAAACACCTTGAATATGATAAAATAATAAAATTTACGTATATCGTATAAATGTTTTTTATGCATTTATTTAAATTGGTGACTTATACATAAAAATTATACATCAACGATATATATTTTTTTAATAATTGGGCATTAACAGTTTGTTATTCATGCATTTACTTTGTTGCTATGAAATAATATGTGCATTTATATTAAATAGCGTGTCATGAAGTTTGTTATTGTTATTTAATTGTACATTTATATTCGAAAATTAATAAAATTTAATTTTCATATTCTGTTAGTTACCTTCCATTCTGGTGGAGTCAGGGTCCAGATAATGTGAATGTTCAGTCTGGGTGAGTAAATACAGCTTTTATTATTAAATTTGTGCATGGTGATTTTGAAATTGTCAAACTTTTAAATATACTTAATGCTTATCCTTGTAAAAAATCTATTATAACAACAACTTATTTCAATTGAATAAGAAATCTGATGTCAAAACTAAATTTAAATAAAACAAGTTAAAATTTTAACTTTAAATTAAAATAAAACATTAAATACAACAATACATTGCTCCTTCAATAGAGGAACGTTTCTCTTTTTTTTTTTTTTTTTTTTTTTTTTTTTAAATAGCTGAATTTTAAACAGATTTTAGTTAACACAATATAACACGTTTTTAAATGGAAGAATTTTATAATGATATCACAAAGCGATATATCTTTATAATATTATTAGGGTGATGCATAAGTTCTCGGTCTAAAGTTAAAGCAGAAAAGTCGAACAATATGGTCATCAAAGTATTGGCCTATGGTATCTATATCTTTCTGCCATTTATCAGGTCACATGTGCGTATCCCATTCTTGTGTATCCCCCATATGATGCTACTCATTTTCAATCAAACATTTTCAGCTGCATAATTGAATTTATACACGCAAGAGTTAGAAAGTAATATTAATCTTAATGCAGGGCTCATAGTATATAGGAAAACTTTTATTGTTCCTACCACTATTTTGAAATAATTATCTTCATGATTTGCTAAATCTTTATTGCATGTGCTGAGGATTATTAATTACGGATACTGGTTGGAACAATAAAAGTTTTCCTATATACTATGAGCCCTGTTAATGCTAATGTTAATGCTGTTAATTTATCACGTTTGAATGTAAAACATGTATTTTTGTTGAACATGAAAATGCTTACATGAGAATAGATCGCATCCGAAAAATCTATATTCCGGGATTAGAAAACTGATGAATACACTATAAAAAATACTTGGAAACGTTTCCGAAAATTGAAAGCAGCAAACGAAACTTTGTTTTTATAGATGCTTCTTTAAGTCACGAAAATATCTTAGTTCCTGAGGTTTCAAAAGATAAAGAACACTTTTCAGAATGATGGATAACTCGGAAAAGGTTATTGTATAATTTTCGTTCGTGGGTATATTATTTTTTTCTTGATTAAGAAACATTTGTCCTTTTTAACAATGTAGTAATTTACAACTTTATCAGCAGTTATCTCTGTTGATTTTGTTTAGCTGTGTATTATCTATGGCTGGAAAATCTTATTTTTGAATCACTTATTCTTTATATAGGAACCACGTCACTATGGTCACAAGTGAGCACCTGAACGCTTTGTTAAAAAATATCTTCAACTTGATTAAGAAGACGGTGGGCGAGGAGGATGCACCCTGGATGGTCAATATTGCTGGTAATTTAAATTTGTTTTTACATCATGAAACTGCAATAAATACTTTAAATTTAAATCTATCCATACTAATATTATAAAGAAGCAACGTTTGTTTGTTTGTAGGGGGTAATCTCGGGAACTACCGAACCGATTTCAAAAGTAATGGCGACAAATTGATGGTGATCATCTTTGTTCCTACATTGACTATAATTTATGTCGGTGCAACAACTCCCAAGGGGGTGCAACAGCAAAAAACTTCTAAAATTGTAATTTCTGGGATATTGTTGGAGTTAGAAATTTTAAATTTAGTTCACTGTTAAAAATTTGCAGCAAACTGTTCAGTCATTTGACCGTTTTTATAGAAAACGGTTACTTGACCATAATTTAACTCCATTCAGACCATATTATTGCCCCTATTATGGTCAGAATAGAGTTAAATTACGGTTATGCAACCATTTTCTAAAAAAAAAGATCAAATGACTGGACAGTTTGCTGCAAATTTTTAACAGTGTATGATGGTTACTTTTAAGATATAAAGGTTTTCTATGAACGATTTCTTAAATATTTTAAATTTAAAAGGTTGGGAGGAAAACGTTCTAAAAACGTTCTAAATTACGACTTATTTGGAATTCTTAGGGCTAGAAACTTAAATTTTTGGTATGGCTGTTACTTTAGAGACGTAAATACTTTCCCGGAACAGTTTTCAATATCTTTGAAATTTAAAAGGGTGTAAAAGCGAAAAAACGTTCTAAAATTGCTATTTATATGTGATACAGTTAGTAAGAGAAGCCTGGAATTTGGCATGGTGGTTGCTATTAAGATGTAAATGCTCGCTAACAACGGTTTCTAAAATATTCGAAATTTCAAATGAAAAGAGCGGAAAACCTTCAAAATACATTCCAAATTACGATTTATTTGGAATTAATTTTAGATTTTCTCATTATTTAAGTCTCATATTCACCTAATGCAGTATAACAATGAAGTCTACTGAAAATATGGCTTAATTATTATTTTTTTATTATCCGTAGCAGTATAATTTCCTCTAATAAAAATAGGCACACAAATACCACTTGTATTTCAACAATTAAATTAGCGAAGCCTCGTTTGCTAGTTACTTCCTAAAACTCAATCGGTATAAACGCCAAAAAGCCTTGACAGAGACAAATACAACAAGAAGTGAAATCAGCCCATAAAAGAGGCGATAAAGACAGCAACAACCCACCATGAACGTGACAAGCCAACAGACATGGTAAATATGTAAATCTATGTACGCTAATGGCACCTGGTGAATGTAAAATCCGTCGTGGGTGCAAAGCCCTCCAAATTACCTGTGAATTATACCTCTGGGGGTGCCTAGTCAGGTGAGGGTCTCGTCACCTGATCAAGGTTCTAAATTGCGAGACCTATTAAACCTGTTAATTCAACAAAGTTAAACAGAAACCTTGAACCGGCAAACAAAGATAACGGTAGCAAATCACAAGAGAGCAAGCACAGCAGCGATGTGAACAAATCTATAGTCAGGTGGATCACAGCCATGCTGTGATCAGGCGATTTCCGCCCCGCACCCAGGTACTAACCCGTTAAGCTAGGCATTCGTGCCGGGCAGGTAGAGGCCTGGTTAGCGGTATATAAAAAAAAACTCAATTGGTATGCAGGTACACAGGGTGTTCTAAAATGGACTTAACATTTTAGGCTTGAATTTACATAACATATTCGTCATAACATTCTGAGATTTAGACGCTCAAATTGCTATACTTGTTAAGAGATATTTATCAGTGAAATTTTATTCTAGCTCACGCTGGTCAAATTGTGATCAACTCTTCCGAGGAGCTCTTGATGGACCCTGTCCTTCCGCTGGCAGAGAAAATCGGTACCCGTGCAATGGCTATCTATCACAAAGAGGACTCCATGAGGGGGTACCTGAAATCGGGAGCTGAAGATTCCTCTCAAATTGAAGGACAGCTGCAAGATGTAAGTACACTGCAAGCTCCCAGCACACATACACTGTAAAAAATGACCAATGCTTCTTATTTTATGAAAATATACTATAACCACGATCGAAAATATAATATAATCTTCTGAGTTATCCGAAATTCCGAATAGCGTGTTCCATTGTGTTTTGAATCCCCAGAAACCAATACATTTCCAAAATTTAAAGAATTATTTATAAAAACAAAGTACTTTTCGCTGCCCGTATTTTTCAGAAACGTTTCCGAAGGGTTTTTATAGTGTATTAATTTGTGTCCCCAGCCTGGAATACCTGTTTTTTGAATGCTGTCAATTCTCAAGTAAACATTTTCATGATCAAAAAATATGTTTAACAGACAAACATGCAAAATTAACTGCGTTAACAATAACATTAAAATTAAGATTATTTCTTTACTCTTTCATGTATAAATTAACTTATGCGGCTGAAAATGTTTACTTGAGAATGGATAACATTCGAAAAACAGGTATTCCAGGCTAAGGACACTAATTAATACACTATAAAAACCCTTCGAAAACGTTTCTCAAAAATACGGACAACGAAAAATACTTTGTTTTTATAAATAATTCTTTAATTTTTGGAAATTTATTGGTTTCTGGGGATTCAAAAGACAATGGAACATGCTATTCGGAATTTCGGATAACTCAGAAGATTATATTATATTTTCATTCGTGGTTATAGTATATTTTCATAAAATAAGAAACATTGGTCATTTTTTACAGTGTAGGGAAAACATATGGAACACTTTGATTCAAAAAAGTGTTTCAGTTACCTTAATGTGTAATGAAATATGTTCCGAATATGCTCCGACTTAAAGAAAGTGTACCGAAAATGTTCTGATCAGGATATTCTTTAAATCTAAACTTGGGAACACATTTGGGCACTCGTGTGAAATCATCACTTTCAAAAAGTGCGCTAGAAAGTGTGCTTGAACAAAAGAAGTGTTCTCGGAAGTATTATAAAAACTGCGTTTCAAAGTGTACTAAAAAAGGTGACAAAATAAGTGTTCTGAAAAGTGTATAAGGATTTGCAGTGCATTTGTTCTACATAACGTTAAAAAAAGAAAAACGGGAAAAGTGGAAAACTGTTGCCAATCAACCTTTTACACTTCGACGATGTACTTTAAAGTTTCCAAATATAACTATTTAGCTTTCTTGGTGTTAAAAGACGTAGAGCGAAAATCTCCAGTTCTGAAATATTTTTATGTGCAAGACTATTATATTTGTGCATTTTATAATCTTATATATTATTTCTGTTGTCAACATCCCTTTTTCTAAGCAAATAAAAAACGCAGAAAGATAAATGAGAAACTATATGAAAAGATTTTGAACAGGCTTCTGGCATAGTACACTCGTGTTTAGTTAAAACATGCTTTTTGATTAAAAATTGCAGTTAATTAAAAATTAAAGCAGCATTGTTTTCATAAATGAAATGAAAGTTTTTTCTCAAATCAATGTTGCCACAAAAATAAAATACCGCATCAATGATTATAGAAAAAAAGAATGTTCACAAAAAAGATAAAGTGAGACATATTTGCTGCACGGGTTTATTTTATATTTATGATGAAAACCTCCATCTAAAAAATATTTGATATTGCTAAAAATATAAGAAATGGCTTAAGTAGAGTTGGAGATGTTACACGAAATTCCAGGGTTGTAATTTTGACCAGTCAAAACTAATTTTAACCAGGACACTGGTCAAAACTGGTTTTTACCGTCTAAAACTGGTCAAAATTGGTTTCAATCACTCAAAAGTGGTCAAAACGCTTATTAAATAACTTTAGCTTACATAAATTACCCAAACTACTATATATTTTTGTGAATATTAAAGTATATATTATGTATATATAATTAATATTGTTAATAATTATTAAATATGGATGAAATTTTTTGTGCCTTATGTAATAATATTTCATACAGAAACATACATTTCGTAAATCTTATTTTTTCTAATGTCTGATGTGTAACTGATAGTACAACATTACAATATTTGGTGGGCAGTAATGAAAAATATTGATTTTTAAATTTCCGATTAATGGTTGTGCTAACTTTTCATCAGTAAAAGCATTATTTTCCAAATTTGATCTCACCTAGAATAAACTATGAAATTCTCTTTAGCTTAATACAACAACATACTAGTAATTATTTTTTGAGTTGTAAATAAATTTTTTTAAATGTTTCTTTTGCTTAGTGTGATTTAGTTTTTTTTTACTTTTTATATAAAAGTAGATGTGGAATTAAATTATTATTAAAAATATTTCAATACTTATGATAGTGTCTTCCTTATCTTAATTTTCATTTTCAGCACAAAATTTTTTTAAAAGTATATAATACTAAGTAAAATACTTGCAAACTCTGTCAAATGTGGTATTATATAATTAATATTATTAATAACAAATCTAATTTTACGCTCATAATTTTTTTTTTATATTTCAGGAATACAACTTATTGGTTCGAGATGTCTATGCATTTTATCCCCTTCTCATCAAATATGTTGATTTACAAAGGTAATTACAAATGATTATTTTTTTATGTTTTGATCGGTTGTAATGAAGAAATTAACACAATGTGGTCCTTTTAACAGTACCTGACCTACACTTCGATTATACAGTCTCGTGATTGTCACCGAGAATTTTATTTTGAATACATATCTAGAATAAGCTATGAATTCAAACAATAGAATTTAATAAGCCGAACGAAGAAGTTCGTAACCATTTTTTCCGTCAATAAATCGACATGGTACACAGTGAGACAGTGTCTAACTGTGTAAAATTACAATTATATTTTTTTCTATAACGAATATGTTACTATTATATGTCACTTTAATGTACCTGAATGCCCTTGGGCGCCCATAGATAGAAGATACCTTTCTCACCTTACCACCGCATAATAGCTACAAACTCCAGTCCCTCGATTTATCAAGTTTTGGACACATTAAAGCGTTCTTCAATGCGGCCGTGGATACATTATGTGCCCATAATAGTCCGGGAGGCAGCGTCACATTTTTTAAACCAATTTTAATTTTGGTGATTTTAATATACACTGTGTTCGAAAAGTCTGGAAACTGTCGAATAATTCAAGGGATACACATCGGATTTAAAAACAAGCTTTTCAGGGACAGCAAAGTTGACCCTCTCCCCCCCTCCCACACACACCTCCCATTTTTTTATGATCGTAGATGGTACTGTAATCGAGCAAAATGCGGTCAGATTTCTTTTGTGCGCAGGTAATCCTATTTTTCATTAAAGTTATAAGTTTAAAAAAAAAAAAAAAAAAAAAAAAAAAAAAAAAAAAAAACTTGGATGTAGTAGCTTCCTGTTACTTCCGAAGTTCTTCATTAACATGAGTTCCCTTGCCTCTCACGATTCGGGGTGCTTGTTTAACGCCGTACTTTGCTCGATTACAGCGCCATCTACGATTATCTGAAAAAAAAATGTTAAATCCAAAAGTTACGTATTTTTCCTGGTAGAATCCGAATCTGTAATAAAAAATGGAGATTATCATTTAAGATAAGTTGCACCACCTCTCAATCAGGGGAGGGGAGTAGAGTGTCAGCTTTGGTATCACTGAATAGATGTTTTAAAAATATTGAACACGTATTTTTCTGTTTTTTTTTTAATCCGATGTGTATTTCTTGAGTTATTTGACCGTTTCCAAACTTTTTGGACACCCGGTAAATGATAGATAAGATGTTTAAGACTGTCGGATAGCTTGCGTATTAGCGGAAGCTGTTGCAAAAGCGACACTACACTGCCCCCGGTAATGTGAAATGAATGGCAACACGTTTACTGATGATTGCCCACGAGTCAGTGCTGCTATCATAGTATGCTTCATAGTACACTTATATCTGAAAAAAGAAATGTTAAATCATAACCTCAAAAAGACAGTTTTTAAAAATTAATAAGGAACACACGAAATGAGAAGATTCAAAATTATTGCCAAATTATAACTTGCATTGCTGTACATTTAACTTCATGTTTTATATACTTTTTAATTTATTGAATGTTTTCTTTTTTAATCAGAGCCCATTGGCTAAAGCACAACACCAAAGAAGCGGAGTCTGTTTATAACTATGTTGCTCAGATATTCAACATATGGTCGAAGAGCATGGTAAATATCGTTTCCGTATTAGTAAAAATAAAATAAAAATGAGTAGTATGTCGTTTTATCCGAACAAAATGTGCATCCTAATTTAATTTTCTTCTTCCAGTATCATCGTCGAGAGGAACAGAATTTTATATCTCAGCATGAAATAGACAACATGACGCTGATTATGCCTGCTGGTGTCGGCAAAGGAAGAGCCAGCGTTCAAAATGTACCTCAATCGACCTCAGCCTCTAAAAAGGTATAATGTCTATTGGATTAGCTGTGTTCTAAAAATAGCAAATTTACAACAGAACATAATAGAGTGTATTAAGATTTTGGAAAAAAAACAACTCATTCTTCAAAACGTGGCAGTTGCAGACCAATTAGAAGATTAGTGGAACTTGGGATTGCTGAAGAATAGGATATATTGCTGTAATTATGTAAAAGCTTAATGGTCTAAATTGTAATTTTGTTTTAATAAACATGCCAAGCAGGGCTTATAGAGTTTAAGCCATATGATAGGCCTCCCTGCTTGGTTGAATTTGAATTTGAATTTTTGTTGATAGAGAAGTTTTCCTCACTTAGAGCGATTTCAATTAGTGCAATTTTCAATGAATGCGATAAAAAATGTTTAGATGCTTTATCGGTTTGTGCGGAGAAAAATTGGTGCACAAAGCACAAAATGGAGATCATTTTCCTTCCCTGCAAGATGGCGTCAAATTGTTAAACATGGAAATTTCAGAAAATGCTGAAAAATAATTAATATTAAAGGAATTCAAAGAATCTTTTTCAAAAATCAAAATTCGCCAATCTAGCTGCAACTTGTACTTTCTAACAATAATACACCAAAGCAATATTCCAACAATCTGACAATATTATAGCAATAATACATCAAATACATTCTTACATTGTCTATTTATGTATATTGGGGTTTTGAGTATGTTGGTTATATGTTTGAGTATGTATCAATTTTAATTTTGACCATTGAACGTATGTTTCGATTCATGCTGTAATATCGCAGGATTAATTAACTGCACTAATCGAGGAAACCAGTAGTTGTATTAACAGGACCCTTTATTCTGAAAAACAGGAGGGAAGAACTACATTCATAAGTGATAATTTATCAATAATTATACTCAAATAGCAAATTAGTTTTGGACCAATAATGTTTGTATTGGCTATTACAAAACCAATAATAGCAAGAAATATTTCCCATTTAAGTTGGCAATATTTACATTGTAAAGTCAAAATGTCTGAATAATACTAGTGCAACTTATTAAAATATTTATTAATTAAGGATTATTAAAGTGGTTTGTACTTTTTTGGTCAGGTGAAGAAGAAGAGAGACAGAGACACGAAGCGAGACAAGGAGAAGGAACTCGCCTCAAGCTTGATGGTAGCTGCCTTGAAGCGCCTGCTGCCAATTGGCTTGAACTTGTTTGCTGGTCGAGAACAAGAACTCGTACAACACGCCAAAGATATGTTCCTAAAACAAGTGAGACTCCGAAATAACCTTTTGTTCTGTTCTTTTTTTTTTTTCGATTTCTTTTAAATTGACTAGCGTTTTATCCATCAACTTTTAAGTAATGAACAATTTAACACGACATTTTCACTATAAAACTTATTGAAATCGATAGGAAACAACTCTTCCATGATTAAATTATTAGATTACTCTACGCATTTGAAAAATATTGAACAAGATTTTCTCTTTTTATTTATTTATTTTTTCTTTCTTTTTTAAAAGAGATTTATGGGAAATTTTTATAAGTTGAAAAAAAAAAAAAGATCTAAAACAATATACACGAATTTTACAGATCCAACTTTTTGTGTATTTGAATATCAGCGTATTAATACAAACACAATTGAGTTATAGTATTTAAATGCTATTTACAATCTTGAATGTTTTAAAATTTATTTCTCTTTTTAGATTTTAGATTTTTTCAGAACTTTATTATGAGAATATTTTCTCAGAATACCCCTTTCGTTCTATCTTATTCTTTCTGACAAATCAAGAGTTTCCAACTACCTGACCGCAGACCACACAGCTATCACTATTTCCGAATAGTAATCTTTGCTTTATTTAATCTCAGAAATTATTTTATTAAGGAAGGCTAATGTTACTATTGAGAAATAATAGTAGCTCTGCGTAACGCAGTTGAGTAGTTGGAATAGATTATAGTTTAGTAGATTACAGTTTTACTAGAAAGATTAACATTAAAAGATGTTGTAACCTCTAAAAGTAAGAAGAAAAAAAAAAGAATTAGGAAAGTGTTACATCTACTGTATTTAAAAGACTTACGTAGATAACAGAGGTCAGGGTTTGACCTGCAACTGAATCTAAAACCAGAAAAAAATCCTTATATCTAATGAAACAAAACCTAAACAAGTGAACTTTTTTTCTCGGTATTGAATCGAATTTTTTTTTTCTGCAGATAAAATTTAAAAATTTTACTAGTGATCAATAATGTAAAGTATTTTAGCTGCTGGTATAGTAGCCAAATATATTACTATTCCAGTTATTTTAAGAATTCTTGTGTTTTCTATTACATAACTAAAGAAATGTTGGCAATGTTTTGATACCATATATTTTATATAGATATTGTTTTTTGTACTTATCAACTATATATGGAATTTAACGGATTTTCTTACATTTTAGAAAGCTCAAGAGTACGAGATCTTTGATTACATCAAACTCCAGCTTACATTACCAGACAAAGTAAGTCAGAATATTACTATTAAATGTATTTTTTTAAAAACATAGATTGTTTTAAAGAAGAAGATCAAATTTGAAGAATTTATTTCATATAAACTGTATAAGACACAAAGAAATTACGAATGCAGGTCACTCACTGGAGACAGAAAAGTCCAACGTTTGGTCTATGATCCGTTTGTTTGCATTAACTCAACATGAACAACCCTTGTAGCGCTGCAAACAACAAAACTGTACCAAACATCGAACATCGTTGCAAACATAGTTAATTGACACAAACAAGTTAGTTTGCATTAACTCAACATGAACAACCCTTGTAGCGCTGCAAACAGCAAAACTGCACCAAACATCGAACATCGTTGTTAACATAGTTCATTGACACAAACAAGTTAGTTTGCATTAACTCAACATGAACAACCCTTGTAGCGCTGCAAACAGCAAAACTGCACCAAACATCGAACATCGTTGTTAACATAGTTCATTGACACAAACAAGTTAGTTTGCATTAACTCAACATGAACAACCCTTGTAGCGCTGCAAACAACAAAACTCCACCAAACATCGAACATCGTTGCAAACATAGTTCATTGGCACAAACAAGTTAACTATAAGGTGACCAAACGTCCTCGAAATTCGTGGACATCTTCAAATTTGGAGATTGTAGCTGATGCTTTTGATTTAAAACACTTATTATGTTTTAAGAAAGTGATAAATTCGTGGGACAAAAAAGAGGTAAATTTTAAAGTTATGAAATCTTTAAAAAAGTCCGATTATAAAACCACTATAAAATATTGTCAGCCTAATTAACTGATCCCTAGTTGCTGAATTCATGCCTACAATTCGATTTCGTAACTCTTAAAAATTAGTACTTGCGTAAGTGGAATGTACATTTTCCTTAATGTGCTCCATAGATAAAAATCCTTGGCTGTTAGATCTGGCAGGTTATAGACGCAACTACGCTCATGTCTACTTAAACCGCAGAATATTAAGCGCAAAATACATTTCTGTCTTATGTAACTTGTATGAAAAAAATTCTTGAAATTTACCTTTTCTTTTTGAAACTCCCTTTATAAAGAACTATTCACTGAGTGTCAACTTGATGTCCTTTTTTTTCATAGATCGATCCTAGTGACGTCATGAGTTGGCAACATTATTTATACAGTAAGCTCGGTTCGAAAAGGGAGAGTACACAGAAAGTGTCTCCGGATGAGTTAGTGGAGAAGATTATCGATATGGCAAAAGTACTCTACGGATTACATTTGGTAAGAATATATATATATATAATTACTAAATCTCGCCTTTTTTTGTTGTTTATTATTACACTATAAAACATTTCGCTATAAAGTTACTATCAGACCTGACAAACATCGTTTGAGTCGATGTTAACTCCAGTTTTTCAGCGTACAAACTGAACAAAGGGTGTACGTTACAAAATTGGAATTGATGTTTTAAAAGTTACATGAAAATCAGCCAATAGCTGTTGTTTATATGTCTTTCTTTTCAAATAAATCATTAGATTGCTTCTGTGTTCGCTACTTTCCGCTATTATTTGATAGGAACACCTCTTCAAGGTTCTATTGGGATATAAATTCTATTTTATATCCCATAGACACCTTCTTTCTCTTATCGAGTCGATTAATGTAGGTTTTTGCTCGTAGTTCCACCCCATCATTTACCTGCTAGATTTCGTTGTGCCAACCGTCTTGGTAAATGATGTGGAAAAATGCCTAGCTCTGATTGCGTTATTGGAGAAGAAATGTACACTATGCACGTGACGTCACAGACCAGAGCTGGTGGTATTTTGATATGCCAATACGCGCAGACACAAATACCGCCAAAAGACCAATTTTTGCCTCCATCCAGGTTGAGGACATAAAATTAAACCAAAATTTAGCGAATGTTTTCGAATACAGAAAGACATTTTGAATTTATATTACAAATATATTAAGTATATACTGCTACAACAATGGGTCACTTCGCGGTATTTTTTACAAATAGACATTAATAACGCTAACACTTCATAGAGGGCTATGTTGATATTCAAATTTAAATTCCGCCAGCAGAATTTTAGCATCGACCACAGTTCGCGTACATAAAGTCCATTGATGTTTAAACAACTTTCTGTGAAGTGCCGGTAAAAAATTGAGCGGTGTTGAGGCAATTTCTCCCAGATAACCAGCTCAAATAAAGAACATTTGCCTAGAAAGTTTTTGAATTTGATAGAAAACTACTATTTTAACTTGAAGCAAATTGTTCAACCATTCAAACGTATTTATAAATAATGGTAAAACTTAATCATATTTCGAAGCGTTCCTCGTGGATGAGAGTAGAGTTAAAAAAGTCCGGTTACTTTGGAAGATTATAAAAATTGCTTAACGATATTTTTTTATCACTGGTCGAACGAAATTTTTGTAAAATATTAGAGTTTCTACAATTTCATAGATAAAGGTAAAGTGAAGGTAAAATATACGGTGAATGAATTATTATTTCATGTAAAATTTTAACTGTGTAGGATTCAACATTTGTCGCGTCGCAAATTTTCGTGATCCTTTATGCGACTTTTTCTATTGTTTGTGATTTCACTTAGTTTTTAGTAGTTTTCATAGTTGTTTATTTTGTAGATTATGCGTTTTTTTTTTCTTTGTGTGTGTTTTATATATAAATAAAATAAAAAAAAAACGAAAACAACAGCATTCTAAAATGAACGTGCTAAAAATGTTCATAAATATTAAAATTCTGATTTTGTTGATAAAGCATTACCAAATTTGGAGAATTTTATTTTTTTTATATATAATCAGTCAATTAAAAATGACTTATTCATTCCTCATGTAGATCGACCATCCTCAAGGCCAATTGAAAGGCATCGTCCGAAGTGTTGTGTCTTTGCAAAGAAAAAGAGCTGTCATAGCGTGTTTCCGTATGACTTCGTTGCATAGCTTACCAAGGTAAAACTCGTGGGCATGAAACACTAACAAAACTGAGCATGGCCAATGAATAATCTTCTATACTACACATATTTAATAATACTACTAACTTTGAATGCAACTAACTTCGGGCCAGTGTTGGATTCAGACACTTTTCCTCCGGTGGGATTTTTGCAGTTCCGGGAGGGAGGAGATTGCACTTCTGATCATATACAAAATAAAATTCAAATCTTCCGGGAGGGGTGATCAGTTTGACACACCAGGTGATCGAGAATGTTCCCCAGGGCTACTCTATGAATTCTTCACTGCTACGGGCAGATGCATTTATATACTACTCATATTTTGAATTTCATATTTAGATGTAGTTTTAACTTTATGGATCCTAGTTTTAAGTTTATAATTATCTACTTTATACAATGATATTATTTTCCGTGAAATAACTTTGAATTTAAATCAACATATTATGCTTTTAGGGATGAAAAATTCTAATATGAATGAAATAATATTTATACAGAGCAATTAAATTACGTAGGTTTTAATAAGGCATATATAGGAAGCAATTGTTATAAAATATTTTTAAGTGGGAAGGGGGACATATATAAATGTGCCTCTGTTACAGAAATTTTCAATATTCATTCATCCATTTGAAAATGCTTTTCCCATCCAAAATTTCTTTGTTTTGTATTGTTATCTGTGGTATTAACTCATATTTACTATAGATAAACTTAGCATAAAGTGGTTATTAAAAATTTATTTTTCTCATAATATGTTTCAGATGTATCATACAGTTTTAATTGGAGAAAATAATTAACTTTTTGATCAGTCGAGGTTTAATTTAAAAAAAAAAACAGTTATCAATTATTGTACTTTTTCACGTTCAGTTGCAACTTCATGTGTGGAATAATGAGTAGTTTTAGAAGTTTCATTGAATAATTGTCTATTAATCCTTATTTAAAATAAAAAGAAAAATATAAGGACGTATACTGATGATCAATTAGTTAATGCATCCTTTAAATGTAGAACTAGTAGGTGTTGTATCAAATTGCTACAAGAAGTACTCGTCAGGGAATTTATTTGTTCGTTCGACGTACAGGTGACATTACGTCAGTAGAGGCTGGTGATAAAAATACGAGGATGCTACAAACTAAATAATATTTTTGGAAACATTCAGTTATCCCATGAAATGGATTCTGCAATATATTATCAACGAATTTTATTTCTATTTCGAAGCCACCTGATATAAGAAAGAAAAGAAACCACAGTGTCTACTGCCCAAAATCAGGAGAGAATGAATTAAAACAGAAATAAGCGCTACTTCAGAAATAGCGCATTGACTGGAGGGAGATCCAACCTTATTGGAAGAATGCACAGAAGGCGTGACCGTACATTGAGAGTGAAATAAAGGCATTCACTATAGTTTACAGTTAGCTCTCATTAGGTAGCAAAGCAAATCGAGACCCTATTTATGTTTAGAGCTATTTTGAGCATTGTTACAAGATAAATATGAAAAATTGCGTACTGTTACTGGATAAAGTGCATACGAATATAAAATACAAAGTAAGTAAATAGATGAAAACACAAATTGTAATAATTTTACAACTTTATTATGACGTTGTAGTGCAGTAGCGCTTAAGGTCCTTGTCGTGCCCTCGCATTGCATGCAAAATTAAAACCATGTGTCCTGTTCATTAATTAGTTTTTAAAGTGTGCTTTGTGACTAACTACTCATTAAATGAAGTTTGAGTTGCAGATTTTTATTAATCTAACTATTATGACATCCCATGATGTGCATTGTGTTGTTGTTTTTGCATGTGATCGGTCGCCCCCTGTAGGCCCATAACCCTAGTCCTGCAAAAACCGCCTGGCAGAGGCTTCTCTCCACTTCCAAGAAGCGAATGGCTATTAACTGTCTTCTTAGTGTTCCCCTTTACAACCTGAGGAGGTAAAATTTTGTTTGTCTTCTCACTTTTTGTCACCTGACACAATAATGTCTTTTTTTTTTTCAGATGGACATTGCAAAATACATACGAAAATATTGTGTTCGCCATTTATTTGTGGTACATACATTGAAGTTGAACATTGAAGTTGACATGCGGATGTCGATTCAGTTAATAAATATGCAATACTGTGTAACTTATTCATATAACTCTTATTCATATCTGCGTAACTCGTTCAGAATACTCTTACAGTATTCTGAACAAATGCAACATCCCTATGCCATGTCTTTTTCAGAGCTCTGCACTTAACTTTGCACATTTGTTTTTCCAAACCCTATGAAGTTATTTCATGGCGATAACCGTGTTCAGTAAGTTAATTTAATACAGAATTGTATACTTTCACTTCAAAAGCAATTTCATTGTTTCACAGTGTAATTGGCGAGTACAATATTTTTATACTTGGCTTGATATTTTCTAGACAAATACTGTAACTTTTTTTCCTTAGAAAAATATTAGCAAATTATGTTAATTTTATCCTGTTACTTTTAAGTAACTATGTCTTCATACATTCTTAAAAGTGTATCTCTTATACTATATAGCCAAAACTCATCGGACACTTTCGATTTTACACGTTTGGTCGAATATCTAGGGAAACATTTGAGCAATTATTTTGGAACTTCGAAAATATAAAGAAAACGTTTTACTTTGTTTACAAGGGCCATTAGGTGACAAACAACAAGTTGAAGAAAACAGTAATATTTGGGATCACCCTGGGAAATAAAATGTTTAAAATGATCTGTCACTGCAGCACATGACTATGTTGGCATTGTACAACATTTGTGTTCATTTGTGTAAGACAAGCACGTATATTCATGAAGATATAAAGGAGTTATTTTATTAAAAACATTTTGGCATGCTTTTTGTTTAAAGTATGCAGGATTATCAGCCAAATTTAACGCTATTTCCAAAAAACTTTTTCTACTATATTTTGTCAAATTTTCTGAAAGTGGCGTTAAATTTGTTTGAAAACCCTGCATATTATAAACAAAAAGCGTGCGAAAATTTCGTAAATTTTCTAAAGAAGCCTTTATATCTCCATGAATATACGTGCTATTCTTACACAAATGTTGTACAATATCACATCCACATAGTCACGTGCTGCAGTGACAGATCATTTCGAGCATTTTATTTTACAGTGATCCCAAATATTATTTTCTTTCTTCAATTTTTTGCTGGTCCTCCAATTGCTTTCGTTATTAAATCTTCGTTGCAAAATACGAGGTCAAACATTTTCTTTATATTCCCAAAGTTCTAAAACATTAAGTCAATTATTCCTTCTACCAGATATTCGATAACACGTCTAAAATCGAAAGTATATCTAGTGATTTTGGGTTATATACTGTATATATAAGGAACAAGCACATCGTGTTTTTTGTTATTCTAACTTGAGGATCCTTCCCGGGTTACAGAATATAGGTTGAGAACTGTAATAGATTTTTTACATTTAAATATATTTTTTTAATTCCTCACTAAGATCACCAAAAATCATTTTTATCTGAAAAATAGCAATTTATGTATTCAAATAAAAGCCATACTTTCCTGAAATGTAAGCCGGAAACAAATGTTAAACTAGTTATATTATTTTAAAGTGCAAACGGATTTACATTTCGTAATCGTCTGCACGTGACAGAGATAGATTTAAACAAGTTGGAAATTGTACGTCAAACGTGACAAATGAGGTGCGTTCGTACTATAACTAGTTATATAAATATGCAGATCTTGATGATTTTTAATTCTGTGAAGTGAATTATATCATCTGCAGATTAATTTCTGTCATAAAATAAGTATCTCGGTCGCTTGACGATTCAACCTCGGAAGCTCCTGTAACAAGAAAGCACCGATTTAAAAAAAAATAAAATTCAAATTTCTTAATAAATGTTTTTATTAATATTTTCTAAAGTTTTGATTCGATTTTCACAAAATTAGAAATGTCTCGACAAAATTCTGCAAAGATAATATATCTTAAATTTCAAACCATTCAGTTGGGTATTTTTTGCGTTGTTATATGCGGACGGACGGACCAGACGACGACAATAGCTGCTACGTATTTATATAACTACGAACGCACCTAAAAAATAAAACATGCTTGAAAATTATTTTAAAAGTCAGAATAAATGAGTAAATTGCCATATAGTTTAAAACAAAATTGCAATGCAGTTTTCAAACAAATTGCGGTGTAAAAATTGAAAATATACGATGTTTAAAAGTTTAAAAAATTGCAGTAAAAGCGTAATTTAATCGTCTGCTGTTGCCAACGTCAAAATGACGGCAGCGTTACTCACGGACACGCTTGTCCTTTCTAATATAGATACAATAGTTCGACGATAATGCCTCCAATTTGAGAAGTGAAAAATCCCTGACGGCTCGGCCTACAGGCACAGGTAGATTTCGAAGACGCAGACCGTGGGGCACCTGTTTGTCGGGATTGCGGAAGAAATGACCTTTTTTACGATGATGCGGCAGTTTGAACCGCCTACTTCGAAACCTAACTTGTTTGCAGGCGGATTCGGCAGGGATTTTTTTGTTTTTAATTTTTTTTTTTGGTATAACGGTTGGTTCTATAAAAAACTTGTCAATATGAAAGTTTTAGATAATATTAAGAGGATTTATAATAAATTTAAGCGGATTTGAAATCTTGGGAATTGACGAAGTTATGCATTTTTTTCTTCTAACCCCCCCCCTCCCCCCCTTTTAAGGCAATTTTTTATTATATCAAAAATCTGTCATACATAAATTTTCGGCCCTTCTGCTAGAAGTAATAATAACTTCAAACGGATTCGATACGTATCATAATTAAGAAATTATGGGTTTTTTTCTGTTTTCACAAAAAGACCCCCCCATCCCTGGTTCGATTTTGCCCATTAACGAACTTGACCGAGATTTTATGCCTCTTGATTTTATGTATCAGTTTCGAACAGATGCGGGAGTTGGAACCGCTTACTTCGAAAAATAACTTGCTTGCAGGCGGAACCGGCAGGGGTTTTTTTGTTTTTAATTTTTTTTTTTTTTTTTTTTTTTTTTTTTTGCTATAACGGTTGGTCCTATAAAAAACTTGTCAATATAAAAGTTTTAGATAATATTAAGAGGATTTATAATAAATTTAAGCGGATTTGAAATCTTGGGAATTGATGAAGTTATGAATTTTTTCCTTCTAAACCCCCCCCTTCCCCCGCTTAAGGCAATTTTTAATTATATCAAAAATCGGTCATAAATAAATTTTCGGCCCTTCTCCTAGAAGTAATAATAACGTCAAATGGATTCGATACGTATCATAATTAAGAAATTATGTTTTTTTTCTGTTTTCACAACAAAAAAAAAACCCATCCCCCCCCCCCCCCCTTGGTTCGATTTTGCCCATTAACGAACTTGACCGAGATTTTATGCCCCTTGATTTTATGTATCAGTTTCGAAAAGATGCGGGAGTTGGAACCGCCTACTTCGAAAAATAACTTGTTTGCAGGCGGAGCCGGCAGGGATTTTTTTTTGTTTTTAATTTTTTTTTGCTATAACGGTTGGTCCTATAAAAAACTTGTCAATATAAAAGTTTTAGATAATATTAAGAGGATTAATAATAAATTTACGCGGATTTGATATCTTGTGAATTGACGAAGCTATGATTTTTTTTCTTCTAAAACCCCCCCTTTTTTCCCCCCCTTGGAGCCATTTTTAATTATATAAAAAATCTGTCATACTTAAATTTTCGGCCCTTCTCCTAGAAGTATTAATAACTTTAAATGGATTCGATATGTATAATAATTAAGAAATTATGGGGTTTTTTCTGTTTTCACAAAAAGCCCCCCCCCCCACCCTCTCCCCCCCCTTGGTTTGATTTTGCCCATTAACGAACTTGACCGAGATTTTATGCCCCTTGATTTTATGTATCAGTTTGTAAAAGATTAATGCAGAATTTTTCCAGTTATCGTGGTCAGAAAAAAGTGACATAGATAGATAGATAGATAGATAGATAGATAAAGTTTTGAACTGGGGGTGGTTTTGGGTTCTGGGAGTCATGATCGGCGTAGATCTGCAAAAATTTTTCAAAATTTCCAACTTAGGTGAGAATGTAATAGGTAGTATTTCTTACGAAATCTACCTAAAATTCGAAACACAGCGAAAGGAAAGACGCCGATAACAGAGCGAAATCTGCCAGACTTGTGTCTCTTCAGACTTCATTGCCATGGCTTAAAAACATGCATACGCAATAATCCGTTCAAGTAACTTTCCAAATATGAATGCAAGTTTTGAAATAGGGACCATCTATATATTAAAAAGTGCATCAATTATCATTTTTCAAATGTAACACCCACCTTTGACACCGCATTTGAGTTTCTTGGATCAAAGCAGCCCTCAAAAGGTATAGTTTATGTACCTTTTCTTAAATCTTTATAGAGATAGAAAAAATATGTTACAAGTTATACATAAATTTCGAAAAGTAAATTTAAGTTAAGATCTTATAACGAAAAAAACCCGGAAACTTTTAATTAGTTTCCAGTAAAATTATATCAAAATTCTAAATATTAAACAGTGGAACAGTTTATAGACTTCCTAGTGTCATCGCGTTATATCTTTTTGAACGATGAACTTTTAGAGCTATGTAACTATAATAATAAGTCGTTATAAACGTTTAATAAAGATAAAAATACTAAATTTTCAACGAAGTATAGTTTTTCACTCTATTTTATTTTTCTGTTTCAGGCATAGAGCAATTAATATTTTCTTACAAATTTATAAGGAAATGTGGCTAGAAGAAGAAAACACTGGCCAAGAGGAACTGATAGAAATATTAACGGTAAGAAATCTATTCATTTTTAAAACATGCGTTACTTATTGTGTTTTCCCGAAAATAACACCAAGTTTTACAGCAAATGTTTCTCTAAAAGATGCGTTTGGGTATATATTCAGAGGATGCCCTTTTTATGCACACTACACTTAAAAATTTGCTGCAAATTGCCCAGTCATTTTACCGTTTTTATAGAAAACAGTTACATAACTGTAATTTAACTCTATTTTTACCATGATGTGGTCAATTATATGGTCACACGCTTTATAATATGATCAAGTAACTAATATTTTTAAAAACGGTCGAATGAATGGACAGTTTGCTACAGGTTTTTAACTGTGTAATTAACATTAATTCATTTAAGTCAGGATTTTTAAGAATAGTTTTTTTCTTTTGTTTTGTTTTATTGCGAATATAATCATACTTTGATCAATGAACTGTTTTTTGCTCTTGTACCCTGTTTTTAATTAAAAAAGGGATTTAAATCTATTGTATTTTTTATTTATTCGAAGAATAGCTATAATATCAATCTATGCGTTAGCTGCTCAAAATTTCGAAATAATTGTTAATATATTTCTTTTTTTTATGGTAACATAAGTAGTGGCAAAATTATAGCGCCATACAAATTTCTGAATTCGGAAATGCAAGAGAGAAATACAAAAAAAAAATGGTCTTCGGAAAAAAAAAAAAAAAAAAAAAAAAAAAAAAAAAAAAAAAAACATGCACTGCTGATTAGCGTTTCTAAAGCTTCATTTATTAATTTCGTAAACAATCCATACATAAAATATTGAATTAATCATTTATATTGAGTCAATCAACAGTTATTTGCGCCAAGGACGACCTAGGTATACATTTTTTAAGTATACTTAAATTTTACGTGTACTTAAAAATATATACCTAGGTTGGCTTTGGCGCAAATAACAGTTGAATGACTCAAATGCGTACATTTTTAAAACCAAGATGTCACTTTAGATATTGACTATCTAAAGAAAATTATACGGGCTTATTTTAAATGTAGGACTTATACAGGCGAGTTCCGAAAGTTCAGCTATCATCACAAAACGTATAACTAATTCAGTAGTTGAAATAGATGTTGGCCATTTTTTGATAAATCTCCTGCAGTATGTAAAGTTTGTTTTTTGGAAAATGTAAAATTTAAAATTCGATTATGCGAGATGAAACAATTATGTCCTCTTCCTAACCCGTTCACCACATATCACATCCTGGGACTTTATCGTGTTAGTATACGTTAAATAGTACATGCATTCAAACTGGTGACACTACGATGGTAAAGACATGGATCACAGAAGCTATCAAATGTAGACCGGAAGGCGGCAGCACAGACAATCACCTCATCGAGTTCACGGCTGAAATTCCAGATTTATTTAAAACTGGATTTGCACATTAAAACGCAATCGGTCTTCCAAGTCATATCTTGGTGGAAAACACCCGAAAACCCAATTTTAGCGATTGGCTCGTAGGTTTACCATTCCATTGTGTGTTCCTGCTCCCATTCCTCCATGTTTTCAAACCTTTGGGTGCAGGAAAACACAATGGTAAACCTACGAGTCAACCGCTGAAATCGGGTTTTAAGGTGTTTTCCACCAAGATATGACTTGGCAGGTCGATTACGTTTAAATATGCGAATCGAATTTTAACTAATTCTAGAATTTCAGCCGTGAACTCTATGAGGTGATTGTCTGTGTTGCCGTCTCCCGGTCTAAATGTGCAATATCTAATATGTTCATTTATGTATGGCAAAAGATAAATTATCGGTTTGAGGATATTAAAAGTAACTACAAGCGCTCACGTTGACGTGCTGTAAGCGTAGATTCATAAACTTTAGATACTAAGAAAGATTTATCAAAAACAGAAACCATCTCTGACATAATACCCTGCACCAGTGCAGGTCTAATATCTTTGATAATGCACATTAGCAGGGCTTTAAAAATAGTACTCTGGAAGACACCTGAAGTAAAGCTAAGTGTTGAATTAAAAACAATAAAAAGTCATTTGTTTGGTGACTACAGTTCTTTATTCAAAGTAAACTTAATCTTCATTTAAAACTGTTAAAAACATATTCAGATTTATTTTTAATTCAGAGCAAACGTGGACAAAAAACGAGCTTCATAAGTGGAAAATATCTCAGATAAACAAAATTTGATCTCAGATTAAAATGGAGTTTTAAAACTGTCTATTGAAATAAAACTAATTCCTAAAAACAACTTAAACTTTCTTTTAAATTATAACTAGAACTTATTTAAAAACACTGTAAACTTAAATAATATTACTGTAAATTTAAGTTAATCCAGTAATAAAAATAACATAACTAATTCAGTTCAGCACCAAAAGAAAACGCTAAAGAATCGAAACTCCTACCTCAAACCGTTGAAAAACCTTTATACTTTATGAAATACGAAATGAGGTGATATCATTTTGGCAAAAAGGTATGTTCCGCAGTAGTCGATTACGGAAAAAAAACAAGCAGCACCATCTATAATATGCTTTTAAATTAAACTGTAGATTTTAAACATCGAAATTATAATAAAGACAGCTATTAAACCAAAATAAGTTTTAAATCCAGTTTAGCAGTTTAGCCATAAGTGACAAGTAAAACCGGCTGATTAGATAACAATATCAAATACTTCATGAGTTAAAACAATTTATAATGTTAACCGGATATAATAAATTATAACACCTTGTAATAATATATTTGTTTTAAATGCTAAAAGGTGTAAATTAACAACATAATATACAGTAAAATAACTTTTATTAGATTGTTGACATGTTTCGGCTCACTCCGAGACATTTTCAAAAACAAAATGAGAATATTCAATAATGGCACGGTCTTTGAATTGAAGTCATTATTTGAAATGCTATCATTTAATCTTCATGTACTTTTTATAAAAATTACGCACGTGTTATTGTGGCTCGAGTTACTCCATGGTAACAAATATGGGAATAAACAACCAAGAAAAAATATAAGATAACGTGCGTAATTTTTAAAAAAGTATATGAAAATTAAATGATAGCATTTCAAATAATAACTTCAAAGACCGTGCAATTATAGAATATTCTCATTTGTTTTTGATAATGGCTCGGAGTGAGCTGAAACATGTCAACAATCTAATAAAAGTTATTTTACTGTATATTATGTTGATAATTTACACCTAAACGCATTTAAAACAAATATATGGTAACAGGATTTTATGGATCCCCGTACAACGAGAATACTGAAAAATCCTACTATGTATTATTTTAGAAGGAATTTGAGAGGTATTAATTCCTGTTTCACCCTCTCTATATAGTAACATAATGTTCTCTCCCATCCACTTTAGCAATCCTTTGAAGATGCTGAGACAAAGAAAGAAGCTGAAGAAGGCGAGGAGAAACCGGATCCTCTCAGCCAGTTGGTGCTCACTTTCTGCCGCAGCGCAACCACAGAGCAGAGCGGAGCAATGAGCGAAGACAACCTTTACATGCATTATGCTGACATATTTTCAAAAGTAAATTAATCTATTATTCACATTTACCAAATCATGTTCAGTTCAAATTTTAAGTCTTTCTTTTATGTATGTACTTTTTACACGCTTTTATACATCACTTAACTTGTATTATGTAATGTAAAGATGGAATTTTGCAATCGAATTTTCACTGCCTTCCTGATACGCTAAAAATTAAGTGCGGTTGCATTTTTCCGATAACAATGCGCTGTTTTCGAACATAATTTAATAATACTGTGTACTCTCGATTATCCGTGCGCGGATTATCCTGGTAGGATATCCTGTGAAGGAGATGTGAGAGATCGAAATGTTGTTTGTACGATAACCTTTCAGATCATTTTCGCACATGTTCCTTTAGTTTTTGCGTCTAGTTTATCGTCAGTTAGTAGCATGAAACGTTTTACTGGTAAAAATGATTAGTGCGAAACGAAAACGAAACGTTTTAAATATTAAACAAAAATTAGAAATCCTTCAAAAACTTGATAAAAGAGAATCAGCTAGCAAATTAACAAAGGATTATAAGTTTGGAGTACAAACTGTACGTGATATAGGGGATGTACGAGACAAAGATGATTTGATTACGGTGACATTACTGCGGTTCGTAAAATATGTGTCATTATATGACAAGAGATGAACAAACAGCAGAAGCAAAGAAGCATTACAGATTTTTTTAAGCAGTAAATGTTAAAAGGAAAATTCCTAATTTGATTTTATATAGCATGCAAATGTAAGTAATTTTTATATTTTTGTACTGATGTTGATTTTTTCATTAATAAAAAGGACTTTTCGGATTAGCCATGTTTTTCTGTTGTCCGTTCGACCCCACCCGGTGATTAACCTAGATAATCGTGAGTGCACTGTATGTGTATATGTATGTAGTTAGAGATTCACACTCTAGCAACAAGACGATGCAACAAGTTCGCAGGGAAGAACTCTGATGTCAAAGACCCAACCCAAACGGAAATTCTGAGATATGTTTCTTAGAAACACTGGCCTGAGAATTAATTTCAAATTGCAAGCCAGAGTGCGATTATACAGTTTGGTATCGGCAGACGGTCTGATCATGCTCTCGTAACGTGCTGCTGCTGTTACGAAGGCTGATATGTTTCCAACAAAAAGCCCCTATTTCCCCTTAATTCTTGTATATACTACTGTTTTATTTAAATGTAATATTAACCTAGAACTCATTAAACAATTGTTACTTAATAAAGTAGAGTACTTATTGAGTTCTCGCAGAAATGTAATAGCTGTTGATCGATGTACATTTGAAGTCGTGTACATAATTTTAAAAAATTATACTTTATTTGCAATAGTAATTAATTAATGTGTTTTCGAATATAAATTAGGCGCGTTGTTTTTTTCTTAGATTACAATATTATTGAATTTATTAATTGACAAAATCATTATTACTTCGTATGATTATAAATCGCCGTTTATTTATTGAAAACTTTCTTTATCGTGCAGAGCTGTGGCGGTGCGGATGAAGAAGAGGAAGAAGAAGGCGAAGGTGAAGAAGGACCTTCTATCCATGTAAGCTGAAACTTAGTTTTAACTTTTGAATTTAAATTTTTAATCTGACTACGTAATAATATTTTAGAGTGATAATACAGCCCAAAAAGGCCAGTTAAACTACAATAAGGGTAAAAAAAAACTTCTTAATAACGCCATAAACAATAGAAAATGCGCCCACATTAAAATATTGAACAAATTGATGTGAACCAATAAGGGCCAAAAAAAACCTTCTTAATAACACCATAAAAAATAGAAAATGCGCACACATTAAAGTATTGAACAAACTGATGTGAACCAATAAGGGCAAAAAAAACCTCTTAATAACACGATAAAAAATAGAAAATGCGCAAACATTAAAGTATTGAACAAACTGATGTGAACCAATAAGGGCAAAAAAAACCTTCTTAATAACACCATAAAAAATAGAAAATGCGCACACATTAAAGTATTGAACAAACTGATGTGAACCAATAAGGGCAAAAAAAACCTCTTAATAACACCATAAAAAATAGAAAATGCGCACACATTAAAGTATTGAACAAACTGATGTGAACCAATAAGGGCAAAAAAAACCTCTTAATAACACCATAAAAAATAGAAAATGCGCCCACATTAAATTATTAAACATACTGATTTGAGCAATTAAGGGCAAAATAACTTCTTTAATTTCTGACTTAAAAGTAACACCATAAAATATATAAAATGCGCTCAAATTAAAATATTGAACAAACTGGTGTGAACCAATAATAGGGGGAAAATATCTTAACACCATAAAAATAGAAAATGTACATATATTAAAATACTGGACAAACTGGTATGAACCAATAAGGACAAAAAAAACTTCTTAATAACACCATAAAAAATAGAAAATGCGTAATATTTTAAGGTAGTTAACTACAGCCCAATTCCAAAGGAGCTATTTTCTGACACATTTTTAGGTTCGTAATTATATAAATACGTAGCACCTATAGTCGTCGTCTGGTCCGTCCGTCCGTCCGCATATAACAGCGGAAAAACTGCCCAACCGAATGGTTTGAAATTTAATATATAGAATCTTTTCAGAATTTTGTCGAGTCATTTCAAATTTTATGAAAATTGTATGAAAACTTAAAAAGATAATAAAAGTTTTCTTCATTATTTTAAATCCTATCACACGCAATCTATATAATAAAAATGCAAGTCATGTGGCTGAGGCAGACAAATACGGGCTGACCACTTCTTTTTTTATATGCCAGGCTGCCATTTTTATTCAAAATTATTTTTTTGAATAAAATTGCATAAAAGTTACATTTTTATGAAGATCGTTCAAAAAAATTGCTTGCTTGAGAGATGAGTTGCATTCAAAAATGTATAGATTCTGAGATAACTTCAGGGGAAATTAGGTTAACATCCGAATATCGAAATCCATTAAAGTAAATAAACACAAGAGATTCGTTCATTGTGTGTCATAGAAATTTAAGCCATGAAGATAATCAATCAGTCGCATAGCAAGATCTCCATGGTGAATTTTGCAGCGATGTCTGGTGTCGAAAAAAAATTGTATCTGTAAACGAACGTGGAATACGTAATAATAATAATAATTAAAAAAAAAAAAAAAAAAAAAAAAAAAGGTATGCTCATTTCGCTCATAGCAGACGATATAATTCATTTCACTGTAAATAATAAGCATGCATTTTTTTTTTTACATTGTAAAACTAGTTATAGTACGAACGTACCTCATTTGTCACGTTTAACATACAATTTCCAAATTGTTTAATTCATTTTTATTTGCAAACGTATCTAATCGGCATATACTATTATTCAAAAACTATATAATAGAACTGTTATAATGGCCGAAGAATTATATGGTTTATATCCTGATTATATCCTGGCATGCGGTTAAAACGAAAAGTTTTATCGATTTTTAATAAATTTAAAAACCTTGTTTGAATACATAATTGATATTCTTCATACTGTTGTTAGCGGTCAATTTATAAAAAAAAATACATTAAATGTTAAATAAATAAATAAATAAATAAAAATTACACTCTATTACGGTTTTTATTGAAAAATATTTTTCAGCTATATTCTGGTATTCACTTACGCCTGGTATTATATGTTTTGTAACCTTGGAAGCTCGGGTTGTAACCCTTGATATTGATAAAACAGAAATATAAGAATGAGACTTACATAAATTCTTTTTTAAATGAACAAAAATCATGAAAATTTAAATCTTAATTATTTATGAAATATTTCAAAGCATCTAGTATTACAATCACGTTGCATTTTTTGCAAAACGTCAAAAATTATAATTTTACATTTCTTAAATCTAAAATTTGCGACTGACAACTAAAAATAATAATAATAATAATAATTAGTTAAAAGAAACATTTTAGTTTTCAATAACAGTATTGTTGTTACTCCAAATATTTATTTTCATGCGAGAAACAGATTATTTAGGAAAACGTTGTATTTTCGCACTATAAGCAGGTTAATTACACACAAAAAAAAGTTTCCACAACCAACAGATATGAAAAGAATTGTAATCATTGTAATCCTAAAATTTTTACGATGTTTACTTTGTTAGATCTGGTGAATCATAATTTCAAGCAGAGACATAATTAAAAATAATTGGAAATTGCAAGATAAAATATTGTTTGTTTTTCTGTTTTCTATGTTTTATTATTTTGTATGGAGCTGTACATTTTATCTAGCCTATTTTTCATGCTGCAATTATGGAAAGAAAAAATTTTACCACATTCTGGTACGTATTAATGCAAAAAGATTTTGTACTTTAAAAATTTTTAAGTGTCATGAAATTTTGTTAAAATACCTTTCAAATCATTGATATATATTTGAGTTTTAATAAAATATTTTATTTCTGATAATTAACTAATATAAATATTTTAATTAACACAATTAATTACATGATGCGTACATTCCTTAGAATTTCCATATGGCACCCGTTTTTTGAGATTAGAAATTTGCTATTAAGGGGTTTCGAGGGGGAAAATGTAATTATCTTTATTTATGGGCATATTTTAATGAATTTTTCCCTACAATGTATATTTTTATCAAAATTACTTTTCAAATAAAAAGTTTTTGAAAACTTTGAAACTTTGTTTAAAAAGAATTAACTTTTTAATTTTTAACTTATGTAATTTTATGAGCCACTTGCCCGATTTCATTGCTTTTTACACTATTGTGTGCAGAAAAGGTTTCTTTTCTTTTCTTCTCTTTCTTTCTTTCTTCTTTTTTTTTTCAGGATTAAAAAAAAAATATTACTTACAAAATTTATAATAAATTTAAAAGTAAATAAAAGATGATTTTTGAGAGGGATTTTTACTTCGATGAATATATTTTGAAAATATTCACATCAAATTAAAAATCATGAAGGCAAATTATTACAAACATAATATAAAAACTCTGTACAAAATTTAATACATATATCTTGCAGAAAAGTTTAGATATATCCTTTTAAACGTAACAAATTATAATAAAAACTTTATTCTGAGATAAATGGACTTAAAGTTTCGGTTACGTCAGAGCAGAAATGTTAGTACGACAGAAAAATTATTATATTTGCTTATGTAATCATCATAGAAATATGTGGTTTCCTTTATTTAATTTATTTAAATTTGTATAGCAAAAATAAATAAATAAATAAAAATAAAATAAATGCTTTTTTTTTTTTTTTTTTTTTAGAATTTTGGCCCCGTACTCACTTAAATATTAAATCACGGAATTCGTAATCACCTTATTTTATCGCAGATTTTGTCAATTTTTCTGTATATGGTGAAATAAAAAATATGGTATAAAAATATGGTGAAATTGCACGCACTTTGTAATTAATTAATTAACATAAATAATACTATTAACCAATATAAATACATCAGTTAATTTCTGTAATATTAACTCACAGGAACAAGAAATGGAGAAGCAGAAACTGCTGTTCCAACAATCTCGCCTTGCAGATAGAGGAGTGGCAGAGATGACGCTGTTGTACATTTCAGCATGTAAAGGTACGATATAGTGTAACATTCATGATGTCTAGAACATATTATAGTGTCTTTCCATATAAAATAATGTATTAACTTCCACTTAAGATTTAAAAATCAAGCAAATATTTATCAAGTATTTGTGGTACTTTCGATTCAGCATATAATAACATGTGTGAAAATCAGAAGACACACATTTCACAATTTTAAGCGCTTTAATTTATTTCACACTTTTATTTAACTCAACTTTGTTTTAGTACGTAAATGTGGAATTTTGTTATCGATTTTTCAGTCACTTCCTGATATTCTGGAATAATAAAAGTTATGTTTCCGATGACAATACAATATTTTAAACTAAAAAGGTGGATTTAACTTTGTGCCGTTATATTAAAAATAAATAAACAACGTGAAATAGCACAAATAAAAATATGTAAATTGGCAAAAGCTGTTTCAGAGCCCCCTAAAGCTCCATCATCAGTGCCAATTCAAAAGATTAGAAACCCGATTTAAAAATTTAAGCCATGTAAATATGCTTTCGTCTTTCACACGCGCCAAGATTGAATGGCGGCGACCTTTTCAAAAGCAACAACGGAGTCAGGAAACACATGTGACGCAGAGACCAATAGGAGCGCCCTGCCAGACCGGGCGAGTTTAAGTACGGAGAAGAGAAAAGGGGGTGGGGCGAAGAGAATGAATTAAATGAAATGTAGCCAGACATTTGAAAATTTTGAAAAAATATTTTAATATTTTAGAATTTAACTATAAAGCATTAATGTTAACTATAGAGCATTAATGTTGAGGCGTTTTTCCGTTATCTTGGCGCAACTGATAAATCGCCAAGTATTCTTTACATTTACAGTTGTATACGCGTTAAAACAACAACAGATTTAAATATGAGCCAAACCACGCACGCTAAAATCGGTCAACTGTCTGCGAAACTGTAACAGTGACATAATTTAAATACTAAAAAATAGAATATATAAATAAAATATATATTTGTAATATGTTGTCACAAAAATACGCTTAAATCAGTTAATGTTTTTACATTAATTAAATTATGATTACACGTTGAAAAATCAATTTAAAAATAAAAAAAAGATAGATTAAATAAGGTTTCATTTTTCTGTCCTCTTGCCTTATCTTAAAAAAGAAACATAGCAAAAATGATAACCTTTTAATAAATTCACTAGCTTGCGATTTTTACCAAGCACAAACAAATCAGTGAATTTTCCATAGTCACGCTCGGTGCCCACGCCAAGTGAATACATTGTAACAGAAATGTTTGGGATAAAACATGCATTGCAGTCCTGAAATTAAATCAAGATAAACATTGAATGCTTATAAAAAGAGTGTTTAAAAAACAACTATTTTTACTTATATATTTATTTTTTTTCTTTTGAAAAACTATTAATACTGACTGTTACATTTTAATTCAAAATAATTGAAAAACTTTAATTTTTGTGCAACAAATATACAGGGTGACAAGTAATAAACGCCTCAATTTGAAAATTCAATAGATCATTAACTATAATAAATAGGAAGATGAATAAAAGGTGACATTTATATCTGATAGCTCTTGAATTTCATATACTGTAATTTTAAACATAGTTCAAAATTTCGTCAATAGATGGCGCTTCACTGTCTCAATCACATTGTAAGAATAGGCTCAAACTAACATGTAAAATTGCATTAAAAAGCTCTCCAAGTTTTACTCTTTACTCTATTTAGCGATTGAAACACGAAAAAAGGCTTGGATTTTGAAATGTATTTGAGCATTTTTAATGTACGAGTCGGTGCAGCGCCCTCTATGGACGGAAATTCGAGCTGCATTTAAAATTTACCGCATATGAAAATTAAGAGCTGCCATTTATAAATATCACTTTTTTCATCTTCATATTTTTTTGTAGCTAATGAATTATTGAATTTACAAATTGGGGCGTTTTTTTTTCTTATTACCCTGTACATAAGAACCTATTAATTGTTTTTCCAGTATAATATAGCTTCCATTTAGCAGTTTTTAGTATCAATTTCTTTTTTGTTGGAATTCATCTATGAACAATGAACAGAAAAACTTTAAAAAGTGAAAAAGTTTTTTACATGAAATTATTTTTTATATTTAAAGGTTTAATATCATATTACTTTTAAATGCTAAAGGTGTAAAATTAACAACTATAATATAAATTAAAATAACTTTTATTAGTTGTTTTACATGTTTCGACTCTTCTGAGTCATTTTCAAAAACAAAATGAGAATATTCTAAAGCTGCACGGGCTTTGAAGTTATTATTTACATGTACTTTAAAAAAAAATAAAATAAAATAAAAAATTACGTACGTTATCTATTATTTTTTACTTGATTGTTTATTTTCATATCTTTGAGCATGGAGTAATTCTAGCCACAGTTTCGGTAAATTAAAAGATGCCGCATCGTTACATATTGTATTTTTGCGCGTGAGTATCTCTATGGTTTCTCTTATTATGGATGGATAGTGTAGGCTGGAGGGAAATATTATTTTACTTTCATTGAAATTTATTTGGATGGTTTCTTCTTGATATAATCTTGCTAGGGCTGTAGTTTTTCTATTGTATTTAATATCAGCTATATGCTCTTTTTTTCTGCAATTAAATTTCCTGCTGGTCATGCCTATGTAGTAATTCTTGGATCCGTCTTCTTTAATAAAAGGTATTTCATATACTCCTGAATAATTCTCAAAATTAATTGGGTCAATTTTACTGCAAATGATACTCTTTAATTTCTTAGGTGGTTTGGCTATTAAGCAGATATTGAAACGTTTCAATATCTGCTTAATAGCCAAACCACCTAAGAAATTAAAGAGTATCATTTGCAGTAAAATTGTCCCAATTAATTTTGAGAATTATTCAGGAGTATATGAAATACCTTTTATTAAAGAAGACGGATCCAAGAATTACTACATAGGCATGACCAGCAGGAAATTTAATTGCAGAAAAAAAGAGCATATAGCTGATATTAAATACAATAGAAAAACTACAGCCCTAGCAAGATTATATCAAGAAGAAACCATCCAAATAAATTTCAATGAAAGTAAAATAATATTTCCCTCCAGCCTACACTATCCATCCATAATAAGAGAAACCATAGAGATACTCACGCGCAAAAATACAATATGTAACGATGCGGCATCTTTTAATTTACCGAAACTGTGGCTAGAATTACTCCATGCTCAAAGATATGAAAATAAACAATTAAGTAAAAAATAATAGATAACGTACGTAATTTTTTTTTTTTTTTTTTTTTTTTTTAACGTACGTAATTTTTTTTTTTTTTTTTTTTAAGTACATGTAAATAATAACTTCAAAGCCCGTGCAGCTTTAGAATATTCTCATTTTGTTTTTGAAAATGACTCAGAAGAGTCGAAACATGTAAAACAACTAATAAAAGTTATTTTAATTTATATTATAGTTGTTAATTTTACACCTTTAGCATTTAAAAGTAATATACTATTACAAGGTGTTATATTTTATTATATGGTTTAATATCATTAAATAAAATATTGAATGACCTTTCTATTTCTTAGGAGTTCAAAGTCCAATGACGTTTGGGACGCTACGCTTGGGAATTTCAATTCTGAAAGGCGGTAACTGTGACATTCAAAAAGTAAGTTCTCTGAAATGTAATAGAATGTGTGTACATTTACTGTAATATCACTTTTAAATTTATTTAATGCATTATTATTTACAAGGTCAATAATTTCAAACACATGCTAGCCATTCATTCATTTATAATTCATTCTAAAAATAGAAAAAAGAATGATATTCTATTCTAAAAAAAGTATTAAAATATCCAATAAATTTAGCTTAATGATTGCGTCTTTTTTCCTCGTCTTTAGTTAATTTTACTACAGTAAAACATCTCAATATAGAGGATACCTCGAGACCTCGAAATTTATCCGCTTTTCAGAGGTAAAAATATACATCTATGTGTTGTGGATCGAAAAAGTTATTTGCAAATAGAGATTTCCACTATTCGAGATAGTCCGTTTTTGAGGTTTCGCTGTATTTTTAAAATGAATAAATCCTGCAAGTTAAAGAACAATCTTATATTATTTATTATTAGGAAACGCAATCCCGAGACTAATTTCTAATTCCGAGATTTCGGGATTGCTTAGACTCTGTTCCGGGATCCCGGACCTGTCCCAGTATTAAGAGATAGGTGGGTTCACTAATATTACTACACTGTAAAAAAATTTCGGAACGTTTCAGAAAATTATCCTGAAACATTTCGCATATTTTACCGGAATTTTGAATTTCTATATGTCCCACGTCAATTACGGCAATAATTCGTGTAATATTTTTGTGAGGTTTTAACTTTTCCGTAAACTGCATCCTGCGCATGTGTGCTTCATGTTTTATGTTCCATTAGCCATTTTGATAACTAAAGAAGAATAAAAAACAGCTGCCTAGGCACTTAGAGACAAATGCAGTCTGAACAAATGCCCTTCTTTTTTTGGATATCAACCGATAAAGTAAATAGCTAATTTACTTTAAAATTTAATTGCTTACATAAGACACTGAATAAAAAAAAAAGTATATTGATTATTGAAAATTGGAATGTTTCACTACTTTGTTGTGAAACGTAACAGCAAAAAGCCGCGGCATCTTAATGCCACCGGACATTTTTTTTACAGTGTACCGTAAAATCTCCATAATGGACACTTCCGAATAGCGGACACATCTATTTAACGAACACTCCTTTCCAATCCAAATCACATATATATTCACTCTGTTGATTTTTCGAAATGACGAATGTTATTGAGCAAAGAACATGCATTAAATTTTATTTTCGCAATGAAATTTCTGCTACAAAATCATTTGAAATATTGCAAAAAGCTAATAAAGACGACTGTTTATTAAAAAAAATAGTATTTTATTGGTATAAAAAGTTTAAAGATGGTAGTCAAAGTCGCATAAAAATCAAGATAATGTTGACTGTTTTCTTTGATTGTGATGGTGAGCATTAGGAATTCCTACCAACTGGACAGACAGTCAATGAAAGTTATTATTTAAGTGTTTTGCGCCGTTTAAGTGAAGCAATTCGTTTAAAACGGCCTGAAATGTGGCGAGAAAAATCATGGGTTTTGCAACACGATAAGGCGCCTTCTCACAGTGCAATTATTGTTCGTGAATTTTTAACCAAACATTCAAGATATACGGCTCCACAAACTCCATATTCACCGGATATGGTACCGTATGACTTTTTCTAATTTCCACGGTTCAAATTGCCTCTTCGTGGTCACCGTTTAGAGTCCATTAGTTCGAAATTATCTACGAACTCTGAAGGGGTTTCACAAAAACGACTTTAAGGCATGTTTTGATGATTGGAAAAAACGTTGACAGAAGTACATTGCAGTCGGAGGATAATATGTTGAACGAGATGCAATAAATTTTGACCAATAAATTGATACATTTTATTTATTCCATCATTGCGGGTACATTTTGATCTCAGTTTACCTCTGAAAAGTGGGCACCTCCGAATTGCTGAAAAATGCTGTGGTCTCGAGGCGTCCGCTTAGGACTTTACCCAGAGTGGCACCAGCCACGCCTCTGCGGGTATATGCCCTCCGCAAAAGACTGTTTATTGGACGAAGGGGAAGCTGTGTTAAAATGTTCGTCACGCCTATTGGTTTTTGTCTTCTATATGCCCGCAAATGACGTGACACGGGTAAATTCCTTCTAGTTTTCATGTTTTTTAACAACTAAAGGCTTTAACCTTTTAGAAATAGTAATTAATATAAATATATAGTTTTATTTAGAATGAAAATATTCTTACTTTTTAAATGAGTGAGAAAGCTAAAACTATATAATTTTTCTAAAATTACGATGCTTTGAAAAATAACAAAATAGACTGCATGGTTTGTCTCCTAGGCAACTTTCTCTTTCATTTCCAGTAAGAAACAAATAAATAAAAATAAAAAAGACTGCTATATTATTTGAGATTAAAAAATAAAAAAATAAAACGGGGCCAAAGTGCGTCTTTTCTTATTATTGACAAACAGCTTATTCCTAAATCGCTAGCTTTAGAGTTATAATTCCAGTTTCAAATATATTTCAAGTGTTGTTGTTGATCATACGAAAATACATTTATCTCAAAATAGTTATTTTTAAAAAAGTTACGAAGCTTAAATTTTTATACGGTCCTTGAGTTATAAGTTATTATAAGTTATACTTATAAACTTCCTCCATGCTCTATCAAGTTAAACTGTGAGAATTATATTTTTCTACAACGAAAACTTACACATTTGTGATACTTTTAATTTTATTAATTTTCGGCAATTTCTGGCACTAAGAAAGCGTTTTTTCTGCTGATGATGCCAGGAAACACATTTAATGTATCATAACTCTGAAAATACTGGTCGTACAGAAATTGAATTTTTATTGTTTCGCTTGTTAAAGCATGGAGAAAGTGCTTCTAAATATAACTTTTAGGACCCACAGACCGTATAAAAATTTATTTTTCGTAACTTAAAAACTTATTTTTTACATAAAAGGATTTTCATATAAATGTGAGAAACATTAGAAACATTATTTGCAACTGGAACTATACCTCTAAAAGTAAAGGTTTAGGAATTACGTATTAATGAATAATAAAAAGAGAAACAGTGCATAACGTAACCTTATGCTATGCCTTTCTTCAGAATGATTATTAGTTATAACTAATTTTTAAAAAAGAGGTACCCAATTCTATGATAATTATAATTATTCATTTAGTAGTAATAAACTCTCTTATGTTTACCAAGGCAGAGCAAGCCTTATTAACAATTTATTTAACTGAAAATAAAATTGTATGTTAAAAATTAAATATAAATATAATTTATAATGCTTATTGTTTGTTTGTAACTGTCTGAGGCCGTGTATATTTTACTAAGCTTCAAAAATGACAAGTCTGCCATTTGGACTTACTTGATTATCCTCTGAAGACTAACTTTTGGTACATATTTTTTTTATGAAAACACGTCTCGCTTTATTAAAAGTATCTGTAACACCTAACTACACCTAACTTAAAATTCGATCATTAATGAATAATTAATATATTTATTTCAAATTAATATATCGGAGGTATCAATTTTATATTAGGGGTGATTGTGTTTCAATTATACTCCGGGATTTCTTTCCCTTTTATAACTGTTTTTTTAGCTGCTGATCTAAATTAAAATCAACTACATGTATGTTACTTTGGGGAGAATAAAAAAATTTATTTGTTAAGTATATTTTTTATAGGTAGAAAAATATTGCTTTTAACGGACTACACTCGAAATAATTTTGATTTTAATTTTTTTATATGTAATATTCTGTAATATAAGGTCAAGAATCTTTTTTAATTGTATATGCGTTTTAAAAAGTCATTCTTTTAAGGATAAAATTAACTCCCCCCCCCCTTATTTGTCCCCTTATATCTCTCCTCCCCGCATGTGTCGGGTAGAGGACATCTGAATGTGAATTTTATATGAATTCACAATCCCTTTAAATTAATCATTGATTATTATTTCGATACGTAATAAATAATTAGTAAGTTGACAAGCATTTTTTCTATACTCACTACTATAAACTTATTATATATATATATATATATATATATATATATATATATATATATATATATATATATATATATATATATATATATATATATGTTTGCATTTTTAATACAAATAATTTGATTGCATTTTAATATAGTTTAACTGATTTTGCACTCATAATAATAATAATAATAAAATGTTTTTAAAACTTTTCAGAGCATGTTGAAGCATCTGAAAGAAAAGAAAGATGTCGGTTTCTTTACTTCTGTGGCTGGCTTAATGAATTCCTGCAGGTCGGTATATTTAGTAGTGTTAAGTCTGTTTAAATGCATTATGAGTTAAAATTTAAAACATGTAAAATAGACAAAATTAGATAATATCTGTTTTTTCTAATATATATGAGGTATAAAAAAACTGTCAAACAATTGCTCGCACAAAGGACCGTCACCAGATGGGGACCAGATTATAAATGTTTCTCTAAATCTCGAAAATACAGGGTGTCCATAATTAAACGACCCTACTTTAAAGTTCTCTACAGACGAAACTATTGGTCAAAAAGTTGTGAAATTTTGTGCCGAACATAATAAAGGGATGGGAATTTTTTTTAGCCACAAAAAATAGTTCGAAATTTCGCCTCCAGGGGGCGATTTTTAATTAAATGCACATTTTGCATACATTTGCGATAGTTTACAAATTTTATTACAACAAAAGATGTTCAACAAAACTTTTTTCACGACATGTTCTTAGCATTTCCCAAAACACATTGCAGTCAACATGATATTTCGTAATAAAATTTTTAAACTATCGTAAATGTATGCTAAATGTGTAATTCGCTAAAAAACGCCCTCTGGGGTTGAAATTTTGAATTAGTTTTTTTTCTTTCGCTCAAACAAATTCTCATCCCTTCATTATGTCCTTCACAAAGTTTCACAACTTTCTGACCAATACTTTCGTCTGTAGACAACTTTAAAGTAAGGTCGTGTTTAATTATGGACACCCTGTATTGACACCTGGTGTTTGAGGTTTCTAAAAATAACGGGTTACTCGGAAGAGGTTATTGTATATTTTCGTTTCTGGCGATATTATATTTTTGTAGATTAAAAAACATTTGTCTTTTTTTTTTTTTTTTTAGAGTGTAACTTTCGTAATCTTTTAATCCAATAGTATATCTATTAAATTTTATTTATTTATTTGGAAAGGATCGGGGTCCATAAGCCGTGTTTTTGGCCCATGAAATAAGACTAAAATTCGATTTTGTTATAGTAACCTAATTATTTCACTTTTTAATATTAGAAGGTTTACCCTGTACGATTTCAACAATATTTTTTTTTTCATTTTGTTCGGATTTATATAATTTACACAAGCTCAAAGTTCGTATTATTCGTAGTTTTTGATGAAAACTACGCAATTTCGCTTAATTTTACCTCAATTTTTAATATATTTTTTTAATACTTTACTATGCGTATCTGTGAAACACTTTTATTTTTACATATACTGTACATTTTGAGGTATTTTATAATATAATGTAAAGAAGAAAGTTATGCACGATTGCGCTCCTATAAATAATTGAAGTAAAATTAAGAAAAATTGCGTATTTTTCATCAAAAACTATGAATAATACGAACTTTGAGCTTGTGTAAATTATATAAATCCGAACAAAATGAAAAAAATATATATATTGTTGAAATCGTACAGGATAAACCTTCAAATATTAAAAAGTGAAATAATTAAGTCAGTATAACAAAATCGAATTTTAGTCTTATTTCATGAGCCAAAAACACGGCTTATGGACCCTGATCCTTTATTTTCGAGAAATAACAAAAAGTTAATAATACAATCTTTAAAAAATTTTTGTGCTACAGCTTTAGTCCCTTCACCGTACACCAGTTGAAAAACTCTGAATGCAGATTAGTTATTAGAACACGAAAGTTGTTTCTGTAGAGATATATGTACTCTTGCCGTAAAGAGGATTTTACAGGCAATGTGGAATTCCATACACTCATTCAAAAGTTCCTTCAAATAAGTTCTCCCTAAAAATGAAACAGAAAGTTTTCACCAACACAGCCAAGTAATAATTTTTGGAATTGACTTTTTCAAATATAGACTCAGAAAAATCACACACGTAACAACGACTTTGCTATTTAAAAAAAAAAATTGTTATTACTTTTGACTAAAGGTGTCACTACAAAAATGATTCTGTATGTGTCCTGTAATGGCAATAAAAAAAGTAAAACGTTATCTAAATAATTTCACTTCCAAATTTGTTTCAATTTGCAAAAAAACACTCTCTAAAAGTCACACACATAACGGTGGAATCGCCCTATTCCAGGTTGAAAAACAACTGCTTAATACACTATAAAAGGTACTCGGAAACGTTTCCGAAAATCGGCGGCATCAAAATAAACTTTGTTTTTATAAATGCTTTTTTAAACCTCGAAAATACATTGGTTTTTCTGAGGTATCTAAAGATAAAGTACGCTTTTTGGAATCGTGTGTAACTCGAAAGAGGTAATTGTATATTTTCGTTCGTAGTTGTATTACATTTTTCTAAGATTAAGAAACATTTGTCTTTTTTTTTAGAGAGTAGAAACATGAAAATGAAAATTAATCAGGAAACGTTAAAAAAATATTTTGGTCTCGAAACGTGTTTGAATTGGGTCAAATCAGCTGAGTTTTTAAAGAATAAATGGGATGCTGGCAAATATGATATTTCTTCAATCAAGAGGTTAATGCAGAAGAAATTAACATTCGTATAGTCTATTCAAAAATAAGAGAGACAGAAAATAAATAAAACAACGTGCTTGATGGCAGCTTTTATAATGCGTTGGCTAGAATTAACACTTGACAAGCGTCGATCGTTGCCAAATTTACGATTATTGCTTTGTATATATATTTATATATTGTTTATATTGTTTAAAATAAATAAATAAAATAAAAATTTAATTTTAATTCATCTAAAAAAAATAAAAATAAACTAGTCAATAGGGCCACCGTATTAATTGCCCATCATAGATACGCATAATATAAAATATGAAAATAAAACATGCGTAAACTATTTATAAAATACATTGCAATTCGAATAAAATCGTGTTTATGACGTCATAAACTTTTAAATGCTCTATCACTGAATTGCGTAAAAGAAACATCCTTATAACTCCAAAAATGATAATCGTATTAACTAACAGTTTACTGCGTCGAATTTACCGTCTCATTTCCAATTAAAACAATGAAATACAGGGTCATGAAAAATCGAAGAGTGTGGTAAATAGGATTACAAATATCTCGGCAACTCATTACCCGACCGACTGTATTCGTTATACAAAATTTATGTTTTTCATTGTCTTTTATATTCACTCCTTAAAATAAACAATTTCGAAAATTTTTATATACCTTTTATCAGAACGAATATTTCGAGATTCCGAAATAAATAGTTCCGGATAATCGAAGTTACTGAAATTCAATAAGCCTCTTCTCATTATTACATACTAAGTACATATCAAATTTCAAGTCTCTATCTCAATTTGTTCCGGAGATAGAGCGTTTACAGACACACACACACAGACAGGCGGACGGCAATTTTTTTTTTTTCTAGAAATAGGTTTTCGGAATCTCCAGTGTCTGAAACGTGTAAATCTGTCAAAAAAAATCGAAATTTCAAAACGATTACAAGACTTATCCTATACTACGTATGATGTGTAAGTAATAAAATGTTAACAAAGCTGCGAAGAAAATAATTTTAAGTACTTATAAAGCGCTATTACAAATGTTGATGATATTATGATAAAAAAAAATTCAGAAACGCGAAATAACTATTTAAATTATGCAATAAATGAATCAATTAATTGTAATTATTAATTTGAATAGTTGAATTTTAAACATTAAATACTTGTTAAAAAAAAAATCTTATTTTTAACACATTCCAACATAGTTGAAAAGTGTTTGTGAATTAGGTTTCTCTCTCTGTCGTCTGTCCGTGCTCTAACTCGCGTAAACATACTCAGATTGCCATGCAATTGATATATCTTATTGAGGTTTACTGAAGTGTTTAACATTTGTAGTTCCTTTACAGGGACACTTAAAAGAATTATGTAACATTGCGGTAAATGGAAAAAATCGTTTACGTTGTACTTTAATAATGTTACACTATTTCAAACATATTGAAATGGATATATATCACTGAGGTGCACTACAAGATGCTTAGTATAGAATAAGATGTGCATAACATTCATCGTTCATTTACAGGAACACACCAAACAATTCGGTTACAGTTACTGTCTATCAATAATAATTGAAAAACAATTGCTGGAAGTGCGTTTACAGTTGTGGTACGCGTAACTCATTTTTGCATTTACTTGGTGTATACAAATTTGATATTGTCCTGCAGTGGCGCGGGCGGTTAAGCTCGGTTCCCTTAAGATCACCGAAAGCTAAGCAGCATCGACCAAGGTCAGTGCTTGGGAGAGTGCTTGGGGTACGTTAATGGGAGCTGGTGCACGTAAAATCTGTTCGTGGCTCCAATGTCCTCCGAGTTTAGTATAAGCGTTACCTCTGGGGGTGCCAATACAGGTGCAGGTCTCTCATCTCGAATTGGTTCAAAATTAGGAGACCAGCACTGGAAGTTCAACCTCTTTTGAGGCTCTGGCACCTCTTCTTTCAGAGAAGTGCCTTGGCACTTTCTCTGACTCGCCAACAACAACAAATTTGATAGATTTTATACAGTTCTGCACAAAAGTTCTCGCGTATATTACCGTTTATCAGTGGAATTTTATGTAGGAGAATTTCCAACTCTGCTATGCGTTTCCTAACTGCAGTAAATGTTATAACACTATGTAGTATATATACAACTCTACAGACCCTATACAGGAATGCACAAATTAATACGGATACTTTTCCGAATATTGACGGTAATTACTAGCATTGGGTTTTCAAATATGAGTTTTCCAAATTGTTTACTCAGACATCATCTTTCATCTTTCATCATGTTATAATGTGAAGTTTTGTTACAGTATTCTGAATGTGTTTGGAAAGTGTTTCATAATGTATGCTTGACGCATGATTTTTCTTTCTTGATTTTTTAATGGTAGGGTGAAAATAATTATTTATTTTTATAAAATTGCCAAATATATATTTTTTTAAAGCACAAAAACTGAAACGCCGTGGCGTAAACTAGCAACTCTAATGTTTATTTAAGTTCTCTCTCTTAATTTTGAATGACCATGTAGATATATTTTCCTTGCAGTGTGCTTGATCTGGACGCATTCGAGAGGACCATGAAAGCCGAGGGTCTTGGAGTGGGATCAGAAGGCACCGCGGGAGAGAAGAACATGCACGACAAAGACTTCACCTGTGCCCTATTCCGTTTTCTCCAGCTCCTGTGCGAAGGCCACAATCTCGGTACTGTATGAAATTCGCTATTATTCCATTCCGGAATATAGTGCTACATAAACGTGCATTCATTTGGTGTTCCATAAATCCGTTCACTTTTCGAACATTCATCAAAAACGATTTGTCGTATCGAAGTGCGCTTTGCACCAGAAAACTTAGCAAAGAGACAGATTTTTTGAGGTAAAAATATATATATATATATATATATATATATATATATAGAGTCCACATTTTTTTAATTGTATTTTGCCTCAAAAATGTCGACAATTTGACACGTTTTATAGTTCAAAACGCACTCCAATACAACAATTTGCGAATTTGTTTTGTGATTTATTGAATGCAAAGAGTCTCATTGAACTATTTCTTTTCTGTTGTTAGAAAAAATGCTGACTCTTTGCCTTTATGGTACAAACCAACTCTGCTACGACAATTTGTGAAACTTTTATGATTTTTTGAAGTGTGGATTAACCTATGGGACACCGTGCACATGGTGTCCCATATATATATAAGGAATGGTAATATAATGAAAAAACTCATACTGAGAAAAATTGAATTTAAAGATTGCAATTTTGAATCATTTAAATTGAAACAATTGCAGTAAAACGTCCTTTTTCGTATAATTTAAATAATCGAATCTTCACGAAACTTCGTCAACATATACTAGGAATATCTAAATTAATTTTAAGCAGAAAATAGGAAAGTTATTAGTTTCGTTATTTTTCGCAAAATAAAGGGTACTGAGCTCCCCTTAATAGATCGATATGTCTACATATACTCCATACACAAAGCATCAATTTTATAAATTAGCCACTTACAGAAGTATCCCTTCAAACGGTTTAATTACAGCCAATGACTCATAGAGCTCTTTTAAAAGAAAATGGGAAATTTCAAATATATCAAGAAATGAATTTCTTTACAAAAATTATTAAATATATAAAAAGGCTAACTTTAAAACTTAATACAACTGAGGGGTTCGGGTCAGGAAAGTGCCAAGCCACATTTTTGGTGAAATAAATCTAACACTGTAATCTGTTGTTTAATATTGTAAATTATAATAGCCCACATATAATTTGTTTCGAATGTCACTTGGTGGCAGCCTATGTCCCAGGTTTCGTTTTTGCCTCAGATGTTTATGTCCCCAATGAACATAGCTAATTTACAAAAAACGTAATAGTAATATCATTAAAGTAATTCCCTATTATTACTCAGAATATCTCAAACGTTACTAAGACATTGGCGAAAAAACTTTATGTTATATATCTTGATTTGAGTATTGGATCAAAATTGCAAATTGAAATATCTCAGAAGTTCAAAAATGGGGCTTAGCACTCTTTTGCCCCGACCCCCTCAATTTTTCAATACTTTTTAAAAATATCCAAAAGTATGTTTCCGATTATTATTATACATATTTTTATAGTATGAAATCAAAGAATAATATTCACGATTTTAAATTATAAAATTTTGTGTGTTTCAGATTTCCAGAATTACTTGAGAACTCAAGCAGGAAATACCACCACGGTGAATGTTGTCATCAGTACTGTCGATTATTTGCTGAGGCTTCAGGAATCCATTATGGATTTCTACTGGTATTATTCAAGTAAAGAGATCATCGATCAGCCCGTAAGTTCAGTTATTTTTATATTAAGTTAAGTAGTTTAATTTGCATTTATGCACTATTAATAAGCAGAAAATATGAAATTATCTGGAAAAAGACACTATGACTAGGATACTTCAGTGAGTTCTTCCCGGGCAACTCTTAGATTCATCATTGTCGACATGTTTCCTGATCCACCTGATGTGTCGAGACATAAAGATTCGACGAATTTTATTTTGTTTAACCCCCCTCCAAATTGAGCCCCTGAGGGCCTCGCACATGGTTTTTAATAATTTTGTATCAGTAATTTCAAACTGAAATCTTTGTCTAATTTAATCGCAGGTAATTCTGCGATTAAATAAGGCAAAATTAAGAACAAAAAAATTCTGGTGTGAAAAATTCAAAATTGTACACACCTTTTTACAAACTTGTTTTTGAAATGTTGAATGATCTTTCCCATCCCATCTTATATATATTATTATTGAAGTAAAATGGTTTGTTCCGGACAAACTAGAAGACGCGAAGAGACAACAACTCAACTTAACTATTAGTTTTTCACTGATGATGACCGAATAAGTTCGGTTGAAAACGTTTTGATTTTAAAAGGACTAATGTGCTTTTAAATGTTTTTATGTATGTTTTTACGCACCTTCAAGCAATATATTTACATTTATTTGCATCTTTATGAATTTTAATTATTAAACAAGGTGAATTTGCACTGAAATTTTAACTTTTTATTGTATCTTTAACTAGGGACAAGATAACTTCTGCAAAGCTATCACTGTCGCCAAGCAAGTGTTCAGCACCCTAACTGAGGTAATTCAGGGCCCTTGCTCACTGAATCAGCAAGCTCTGGCCCACAGCAGATTGTGGGATGCTGTCGGGGGTTTCCTCTTCCTCTTCGCTCACATGCAAGACAAACTGTCCAAGAACGCCAGCCAGCTGGATCTCTTGAAAGAACTTCTGGAACTCCAAAAAGAAATGGTCATCATGATGCTCAGTATGCTGGAAGGTGCGTATCATTTTATATCGTAAAAGAGATATAACATCCCTAAATCGGAGGCTTATTTATAGGTGTGTTCGTAATTATATAAATATGTAGCACCTACTATCGTCGTCTGGTCCGCCCGTCTGTCCATCTGCCCACATATAACAACGCAAAAACTACCCAAACGAATGGTTTGAAATTTAACCCCTTCGCGACGAGCGTCCTTTACAGAATTTTTAATGTTTTAACACCGGTTTTTGAAAACAGAAATTTTCGCCTATTTGAATCGCAAAAATGCGATGATTAAAGCAGGCAAAGTTTACAATAAAAAATAACTGGTGGGAATAATCGAAGATTCTGAGCATCTTATGCGTCACGTATACGTGTCGTTCGGGGTTAAGATATATTATCTTTGCAGAATTTTGTCGAGACATTTCAGATTTTATGAAAATCGAATCAAAACTTTAGAAGATATTAATAAAAATATTTATTAAGAAATTTGATTTTTTTTTTTTTTTTTTTTTTTTTTAATCGGTGGTTTTTTGTTATTGGAGCTTCCGAGGTTGAATCGTCAAGCGACCGAGATACATATTTTATGACAGAAATTAATCTGCAGACGATATAATTTATTTCACATAATTAAAAATCATCAAGATCTGAATATTTATATAACTAACTATAGTACGAACGCACCTCATTTGTCACGTTTGACGTGCAATTTCCAACTTGTTATTTTATATAAACTTCTCGAGACTTCAGGCCTCTGACCACGACAATACCTGATGGGTCGAATGCCTGTCTGAACGGGTTTTGATGTCTGGCAGTGGGACGAAATTCATTTGATCGCCGTCTGGTGGTGATCTCCGAGACAAGCCTCATGGCCGTCACGACCGCAGCGCTATTTTAATTTATTTTGTCAGTATGAGGAATTGTTTCGCCCTAAAACAAATATCTGACAAATTTGACAATATTAAGCCCAATCATTTCAAAATTAGGGGCCTCCATATGCCTTATATTTAATTATAGATGCTCTATATTTACCCCTTTTTTGCGGATTTTAACATGTGAGAAATTTTGCAAGTTGCGTGCATAAATGGCTTCCTTTTTAAATTACTTTAACAAATAATTCCAGGTTTTCTTTCCTATAACTTTGATAACTTTCAAAGTATGGTTTAAATTGACCGATTGAAATAGTTTTGTTCGTTTAGATTTTTTTAGTTGCACGTTTTTATGCAAATTTGCAATGCAGTTTCCTCGGGTGTAAAAAGTTTCTGAAATTTGTGAAGGAGAGTTATTTTTCCAGTCCCAACTTTTAGCGTTTGACAATTTACGACAGTATTATCTCAAATTTATCTTTATAGTAGAAGCAACGTTCCTGAGAATCTGGAAGTGTGGATGCACTTAGTCATAAGTTAAGTTGATATTACGATTTTGAATACTTAGCCCAAGTAGCACAAAAGGGTTGCACCAACTTTGGTTAATTTTTGGCCAGCCATTTTTTCTTATTAATTTGTTCCACGTTGACCCAGAGTAAACAATGTCTGCCTTAGCGTACCATTAGCCGACCAACCATTTGCCAACAAAACCCCAACAGTGGTCCAACAGTTCGCTGCTCAGAATCATGCTCAGAATACGCTCCAAATTAGAGGGATCTCTACACTTACCATTTGTCAACCCAACCATTCCCAATCCTACCATTTTTCAACGATTTTCCACAAACTTCCAATGATGAGCCGACAAACTGTGCTACTTGGAAAGTGTTATGAAAGCATAAAGTGGTATAAAACATTGACGATGATGCCACCACTCCTAATTATGACTAGAATATAAACTAGCATTTTGTGTGATTCATTGTGATTTCTTTGTGTGATTCATTGTAATTATTACGACTTGGTTGAACAAACCATCCAACGAATCTCACACGGCTTTGATATTTCGATGCCTATATCAGCTTATGTGATGATAGCTCTTATGCCAAAATTCATTAAGATTCTCTGAATAACATCAATCCTGTTTATAAGATTTTAAAAAAAAAACAATTTTAAAGCACAATGCAAACACATTGATAATTTGTTTGTTTCTCAAATAGGTGCAATAATTAAAAACTCAGTTTTAAAACAAATTATCAATGTGTTTGCATTGTGTTTTATAAGTTTGAGAAGGTGAATTTGACGTTCGTATTATATGGAATTTTCTATGTATTTTTAACATTTAAAAAAATCTTTGCTTCTGAAAATTTTTACAGGTAATGTTATGAATGGAACTATTGGTAAACAGATGGTAGACACACTAGTAGAATCGGCCACAAATGTGGAGGTCTGTATATTTTTTCTAATTTCTTACTACTAAACACAATATTGCGATTTGATATAAAGTTCCATAAGAGCTTGTAAAATTAAAGATAATTGTTAATTTTTATAAAGATTCCATAGATCTGAGATTTTCATTATTAATAATGTAAGGTGTCACAGTATGTTAAAATAGTTAACACGTCGAAACTTATGTTTAACTCGCAACATAATTATTTTCATAATAGCTGATATTATAAAGTTGAATCTTCTATAAATAAGAATTTATAAATAATTTTCTCCAATATAATCACATCTAAGGGACTCCTTTGTCCTTTTGTCATTTTAAATGTAAATATAGTAGTATCTGTTAGCAAAGAAGCACGATGAATTGTCAGATTATTTTATTCTGGATTGCTGATACGAGCTAGTTTAGTAATGTAAAGTGGTGATTTGATTAATTTGTGATTGACCACGGTCATTTTAATGTATGAAATCTTTAAATTAGAATTTCTGCCTGCTCACTTTCTTAAATTCTAATGTAAAAAAGGGGACTTTTTTTCTTAAATAAGAGACACTGATTTTATTTTATTCTATTTTATTTTATTTCAGTATATATTCGCTGCAGAATATCTCAATCTATTCGCAGAAATATTTATAACTTTTGAACCACTTAAAAAAAAATTAATTAATAAGTCTTAATATTTACATCAAGCAAATTACTGAAAAAATAAAATTCTGTGATCAAGTATAACTAAATGATAATGCGTATTTCTGCGTTTCAATGAAAGCATAAGCAAAAATTTGAAAGAAGTGTTTGCAAAAAATAAAGAATCTAAATAATTTATTTTTTATAGCATTTCTCGTGCATTTTAATTAACTTTCATATATAAGTATATATCATGAAATAAATTTCAATATAAAGCTTAAAATTAAAAAAAATCAAACTGTTTGAAAAGCTACTGTGTTCCCTTGGAAAAAGTATTTTGTAAATAATGCTCCTTCATATATATATACATTTTTTTTTAAAAAATCTTAAGAAAATTTGACAATTTTTAAACTTTTTTATTGATGTTTTTGACATGTATTATACAAGAAGTGTTTGAAAAATAATTCAAACTAATTTAAATAATTGTTTTCGGAATTTTGAGTTAATAAAAAATGTTTTTGGAACTGTAAGGAATGTTGTAAATTAGTTTTACAATAACCATATTCTCACAGCTTATATTTTTAACCCTTTGCACTCCGTACTTTTTTAACCACTTCTTGCAAACAATTCGGCCACTCTTTTGCATTGAAATGCCGAGAAAGAGGAATTCGAATAATAAATAACACATTATTCTAATGGAAATAAAATATAAATTTCGTATTTCTAAATTCACATCAGTATGGCACGTTTGGAAGCAAGTTTGTATTGCGACAACTGCGAGAAATTCATTCCAGAAATTTATTCTTATTTGCATTATACACAATAGAACTCATTGTCTATTTACATTTTACGACGTTTTTAAGTAGTATTTGGGATCGTCCCGTTTTTCATAATACCGCGCCATTTTTTTTAAACCATGAATAATTTTCAGTTTCAAAAACACTAATTCACATTTTCGTTCTTTTTTTTTTTTTTTTTTTTTTTTTTTTTTTTTTTTTTTTTTAGGTATAATTTCATTTTTTTTTTTTTTTTTTTTTTTTTTTGCTATATATATATATATATATATATATTTCAAATATTGAAAATTACTCTCGTTCTCTCTTAGTTCCGAAAACTTACCATAGCTTCTCTTTATTTATACATATTTTAATCTATTAAGTGATTTGCTTTCGGATTAGTACGAATAAAAGTCCTATATTAAGTACAACTTCCTAAATCACATATCTACGGTAATAATTCACAAATGCATTCATGTATGCTGTATAAAAAAGGCCTCCATAGCAGTGCCATTGGGATGGTGGAAGAAATTGCAGTTGTTCATTTAGTGAAATCAACGGTGTGCAAAGAGTTATGCCGCTTTACAAAGTTGTCAGATCACCAGGATAACCCGAAAACATTTTCTTCGAATGTTGTAATAAATATTGGAAATATTGGAAGAAACATTAATCTATATTTTTTTGGCTTTTTTTTTCTTTTTTCCCAGAAATTTGGCGTTTAAATAAGGTGGTATGCAATCATGTATGCTGTATAAAAAATGCCTCCCTAGTCGAGCCAGTGGGTTAGTGGAACAAATTACAGTTGTTTCTTTCGTGAAATCAACGGTGTGCAAAGGGTTATGTCACTTTACAAGGTTGTCACTTCCCCGGGAGAACCAGAAAACACTTTTTCGAATAGTAATATTTGAAGAAACATTAAGCTATATTTTTTGGCCTTTTTTCCCCAAAAATTTGTCGTTTACATAAGGGGATGATTGCTATTCGTAAAAAATGGTTTTCAAATTCCAGAAACAAAGTGACCCGTGACAACCTTGCTTTATTTTTTTTTTTTAAATATATTAGATTTTTATTTGTTTATTTATTCAATACTTAAACTTAAATGTAATGAAATTATTTTTCTTGTTAATTTCTTAGTAAATGTTTTAATTATTTCTCTATCCTTAAATCTTAATTAATTTTTTAAATGTTAATATTAACTTCTTAAATTTTACACAAATATTTATTTTCTATTGTAAATTTTACTTTTTGATGTTAATTTTATTGTTTTGTCAAGGTTGATGATCTATTAAAACAATGTTTCCTGCCTTTTAACTTATTGGTAGTTAAATATAATTGCATGCTGTAGTTATGTAGTAGATTAACAGAAACTACTTTTATACTTGGCATATATATATAGTATACTTAACATCATCAAGGACATAGAATCGTATCACTTTATCACGTTAGCAAAAAATTTCATTTTTGCTCTTTTGTCATTTTGTAGAATTTTGCTGCTTTTGTAGTTTTGCATTTTTTATAATTTTGCTATTTTTTAAATTTTGTTGACTTTTGTAATTTTTTCCATCTTTTACTAAATATTTTTAATTTTTTGAAACTGTAGTTTATTAACTGCTATAATAGTAGATTTCAAAATATTGGTTGTCTTCAACAGTATATTTAAAAAAAAAAAACTTTGCGTAAAGTCTGAATTGAAAATGAAAAAAAAAAAATCCTTATTAATTTATTTGAAATACAAATTTTCGAAATCACTCGTCTATTTATTTGCATTGACCAAAAAAAAAAAAAAAAAAAAAAAGAAAAGAAAAGAAAAAAAAAAAAACGTGTTCTTTTAATAAATGCACACATTAGAAAGATATAATTCATGAAATTGTTATTTCTAAAACCTACACTTCATAACTTTGTTACAAATAATGAAAGGAATTCGTTGTACATTTTATAAATACTGAGTAGCACTTTTAATTTATAAGTAACTTTAAATATTAAAGTAATCTTTTTAAAAGTCCTATCGTCCTAGTAAATGAATTAAATTTTTTATAAAACGAAATGAATATAAATTAAGACAATACGGAATCTTTTCTTTATAAATTCGATATTTAAATGCTTCATTAAATTACTTGAATTTAATAATATCATTAGAAATAATATTATGATATTTCTAAACAAAACAATGTATTATCCGTACTTTGGCATCCACTGTTAAAAAAAAAGACAAGTGGACCAAGAACGAAAATATACAATAAATAACCTCTCTCGAGTTACCTATGATTTAAAAAACGTTCTTTGTAATTAGACACCTTAGAAACCAATATATTTTGGAGATTTAAAGAATCATTTATAAAAACAAAGATTTTTCTGCCGCTAATTTTCGGAAATACTTCCGAATATTTTTTTAGAGTGTATTCATCAGCTTTCTCAAACCAAAATATTAGTTTTTATGATCCTATTAATTGTCAATTACACATTTTCAGCTTCGTAATTAAATGTATACACCCAAGAGTAACAAAATAATGTTAATTTTAAAGTTAATGTTAATGCTGTTAATTTATCATGTTTTGTCTGTAAAATATGTTTGTTGAACATGAAAATGTTTACTTGAGAATGGATAGCATCCGAAAAACTAATTTTTGGAGTTGAGTAAGATAACTAATACATTACAAAAAGTAATCAGAAATGTTTCCGAAAATTAGTGGCAGCAACAAAAAAAAAAAAAAACGTAATTTAACAAATTACAACAACTATTGGGAAAATGTTCCAAAAGCTTTACAAAAATAATAATAATAATAATTAAAAATATTAATTATTCACAAATATTCGTCAGAACCATCTACAAATAAACGCATTTTCCATTGCCACAGTTGAAGAGATACTGGCATTCTCTGTCCTCGCAAAAATATTTGTTTGAACCATCGATCGCCGCAGTTATTGAAACGCATTTTCCATTACTATGCCTTATCCTTAATGTATACCTTAATATTTTGTCGGGTACTTCCTTACAATAACTTTAACTCTTGTTTAGATTGATGTCTGAGCTAAAGGAATTTGATTAAATTAAAGTTGAAGACCACGTTTTTTTGCTTTCTAAAACGATTTCTCATCCGACGTCCATTTTTGAATTCGACTTTTTATCATAAATGATAGTTTGCATCTATCCTTTTTGTAACTTTAACATTTTTGTAACGATTTTATGCATTTCTATTGCTTATTCAAAGAAAAATTCTTCTAAAGTTACAGAATTTCGTTAAAAACGGTTAAAATGATAAATTACGAGCAAGAAGAGGTCCATTCTCGACCGAAAACAACAACCATTTTCCCAATGGTTTAAAAAAAATTGTTTTTATACATACTTTTTTAAATCCGAACATATGTTGGTGTTCGGGGTTTTAAAAAATAAATAATGCTTTTCAAAATCTTGGTTACTCCGTAGGTTACTCCGTATTTTCTGTCGTAGTTATATTATATTTTCCTTGCATTAAGAAACTTTGAACCAGAAAGTTTGAAACAGGACTTATATAAATTATTAAACGTTAAAAAACTTTTTTTTCATTTTTTAACATTTATAAACTAAAACGGTGTTCATTTTTTCTTATCCAATGAAATTAAAAGATTTCATAATATTAAAGTTTTAAGCTTTTACAAAATTATTTACAAGCTAAGATTATTTGTAAAATTATTTACAACCACTACGAACTATTTATAAATTTACTCAAACTAAGTGCACCCGGCTGATATATAACCCTGACATCTCCGATATTTTAAAGTTCGCTCGCTTTTTATGATAGTTTTACAATATGATAAAGCTTATGCTGAGTCAGGAAAAGTTAGTAATAAAGAATGTTATTTATTTAATAAAATTAAACACATAAAAATTAACAAGTTTGTGATTCTGAACTGGTTTATGTTCGTCGACAAAATAGCTTTGTAACAAAATATCATCAGAAATTTTTAATGAATATTTTGCATAAAAATGTGCATACACTGTAAAAAATGACCAATGTTTCTTATTTCATGAAAATATACTATAACCACGAACGAAAATATAATATAATCTTCTAAGTTATCCGAAATTCCGAATAGCGTGTTCCATTGTCTTTTGAATCTCCAGAAACCAATACATTTCCAAAATTTAAAGAATTATTTATAAAAAAGTATATTTTGCTGCCCGTATTTTTCAGAAACGTTTCCGAAGGGTTTTTATGGTGTATTCATTAGTGTCCTCAGCTTGGAATACCTGTTTTTCGAATGCTATCCATTCTCAAGTAAACATTTTCATGCTCAGAAAAAATGTTTAACATACAAACGTGCAAAATTAACAGCGTTAACAATAACATTAAAATTAAAGTTATTTCTTTACTCTTTCATGTATAAATTAACTTATGCGGCTGAAAACGTTTACTTGAAAATGGATGACATTTGAAAAACAGGTATTCCAGACTGAGGACACCAATTAATACACTATAAAAACCCTTCGGAAACGTTTCTGAAAATACGGGCCGAGAAAAATACTTTGTTTTTAAAAATAATTCTTTAAATTTTGGAAATATATTGGTTTCTGGGGATTCAAAAGACAATGGAACACGCTATTCGGAATTTCAGATAACTCAGAAGATTATATTACATTTTCGTTTGTGGTTATAGTATATTTTCATATATTAAGAAACATTGATCATTTTTTACAGTGTATTTTTGTGAATGATTTTATTGGAAATATTACATTTTTCGAAAACATTTTCAATTCAAACTGTTTTTGTATTAACTTATTATTCTAAGCAATTTTCACGGATTTTTTTTTTTAATTCCATTAATTCAACCTTTATAAAATTTACATTCCTCATTTTTTTTAAACTAACATTTAGCTCTTTACTAACCAGCTAGTAGCTTTTTCTAATGCATATGCAATTACTAAATTTATTGTTTTCAGATATTAAAGCACATTTATAAATTCGTTCGTCGTAAATAATATCATTATACTTTATAAGAAAAGGTATAGTCAGTACTTTGACATGAAAAAGGACCCATTTAATTAATACATCTTAAAAAATAATTTTTATTATTTTTTAATATTTATACTTAAAAACGCTGTTGTAGTTCTTTCTTATACGAGGAAAATAAAAGATTTCATAATATTAAAGTTAATTTGATTTTTTTTTTGGCCATTCAAAAAATAAAACATAAACTTCACGTGATTACTTTTATTTGTAGAATTCCACATTTTGGAAAGGAAAGGTTCATGTAGGAAATTTTATGATTCAACTGAGTCAAATCCTGTTTAATCAGAAAAATAAATAAGTAAATGAATAAATAAAATAAGGTAGCCAAACAGATATTATTATTTTTTTTAATGCATACATTGCAAGTATTCGTTTGCATAAAAATAGTAATATTAAACGGAGGGGGGGGGGGGCAAGTTTTTAATGTATTATATTCATAGATAGAAATTTGATCAAGTACAGAATATTTTATTAGTATTTCAGGAGATAGTTTATAATTGACAGTGAGCAAAGTGGTTTGGGAAAACATTGTCCACCATCATTTTGTTTCTAAAATGTAATTTATTGTCCAAAATTGCTAGCGGAATTTTTGTAAAACTCTTTGTATACGTATGAACTTTTTTCTTTAACTCTAACTTACGTTAACGTTCATAATAAGTAGTAAAGTTTGTACTTACCGCCAATTTTTACAAAAAATTACAGCCAAAAGAGAAAAAAATAAAGTCAAACAAACATAGCATTTTTGGATTGTATGTTGGAGACGCTATGATCATCCTTTACACACAAGGGTCAACAGTCACCCAGATCTCTGTTTAAAGTGCAATCCAACCCACTACAATCATCTATGCCTGATTCGGGTTTCGGTTCGGTACCTTTTGTCCATTTAGCCAGCGCCCTAGCCGCTAGACAAATAGGTAGATCCTGCTGAAATTTGTAATGGGTCAATAGACAAAACAAACCCTTTACAAAAAAAAAAAAAAAAAAAAAAAAAAAAAATGTCGAAACCGAAGCACCTGTTCAAATGCATGGACACGTTAAAAAGAAAAGAACATAGAAACAAATTGTATAGCCTGTTTTATTAGAAGTCAATTAAAAAAAATAGTTTTCACTGAAGTGCGTTTTTTTTTTTTAACAAAGTTACCCAACTGGAGAAAGTTTCCCCGTTCGATGGTAATTAATATTCGTATAATCCACAATTGCCCAGAGATTAGTAGAGCAATTAAAGAAATATAAAATTTCAAACACCTGCTGTAATTTTTGTGTTAATAATCAAAATACAATTGAACCTTGTTTATCGTAGGGGCCACTCAAATAAAACATAAATTCCAGGAAAATACCAAAACTGAAACAAGGAAGCATAGTAAAAAATTTCCCGACTTCACACATTGATTTTCTGCAAGCATAACATCAATAACTGTGCCCTTTTACTTGTTATGGAATTTTATAAATGTCAGTTCTGTGTATTAATTAATATACAGGACTGACGTTTATAAATCTCAAATAATAAACTGAATGAAATGCACTAAATTCAAACTCAACTTATGTAAAATATGGCTACACTCTAATAACTCGCAGAAAAGTTTACCTCAGATAGCTAGAAACGCTGAAAACACGATATTATAATGTGATTTGCAACAATACTGCAATATCACTTAAAGAGAATCCTGTGGATTGGAATTTCTCTTTACTGAAAACACTAGACATATAACGTCTTACCACAAAGACTTCGTCGAAGAATCACTGGGAAAGACAGTTCAAAACAGGCTTTTGCACGTGTAGGTTCCAACATCGAAATATGGGAGAAAATGAAGCGCTGGTCTCATATTCCGTACATTGGCGAGAACCAACCCAAATCCACTGAATCAACCTTCTTCACCCGTATTTACACTGACTGATAGACCAGAGCTACCTAATTATCATATCAACCCGAAAAATAACCGCGAAAATCAGATTCGGGAAGACTGATACATATTTTGTGAAAGTCAGAGAAATGACAGATAGATGGCGCTTTTACGCACAAGTGTTAGAAGTCGGAAACACATTCACAACAAAAACTAGACTACCCTCATAGAGAGAGTAGCTAGGCACTCGCTATAGAGTAAAACAAAAAAAAAGTTATATTAATATCTTGATGAGATATTTAAAAAATACGAAAACATTCCACGCCCATAGGTTTAACATTAGTGAGCGGAATTTGAGATCTAACAGACCAACACCCTTAAAGTATACTCCTTAAAGAGCAGATTACCGACACATTCAACACAGTTTAGTGTAGGATTTGAAAAAGATTGTGTATTGTGATAAAGCCAAAACAAACGTGCAATAATATATATATATATATGAACGTGGCAGTCGTACATGTTTTATATGCCTTATATTATTCTGTTTGACTCAGTTGAAACATAACTTCTCCCAAATATTGTAACGCAAAGAATACGATTCCATTGTGTATTACGGCATCTGATAAAATGTCATTAACTGCTTCAAAAATCACATTTCGAAATCTGAAAAGCTTTTAACAAAAAAAAAAAAAGCTTTAATGCTTTAACGCATTTGTTTTTTTATAATAATAATAATAATTATTATTATTATTTGTTTTGTTTTTCTTGAAAAGGAATTATTTTTGAATTTTAAACACTTAAATTACCCTATTGCTATCATTTGAGAGCGCACAAAATTGCAAACATATTTTGTCAACTTTGCATTTCGCTTTAAAAGTTTAGAAATAGAAGTCATAGTACCTATCCGGTCATATACAAATCCGATCGCATAACAGAAAATAAAACATGAAATTTTAGGTCATGACAACCAGTACTTTGGAAGCTGCTGTCATTTTGGATAACGTGTGTTTTTGAACCGTCTAATCTCTACAAGTGGTATATAAAACTGTGAATCGTGCATTCACAGATCCTTCTGCGCTTCTTCAACTTGTTTCTCAAGCTGCCTCAACTTCTCTCCTCCCCAACCATAATGGTATGTAGTGACTTACTTGTAGATGCTCCTTTCTATTAGTTACACACCTTCAAATAATAACTAACGACTGACACCTACGGCCTTGACGACAACAAACCGTCTGACAATAAAAGCAGGACAACTGAAGCAGTTTTAATATTGAAAACCACCAACGCAACGGAGTGCGGAACCTCTTTCGGTTGTTTGATGTGGTCATTCTTTTGTTGCGCGACAAGAAAATGATACGATAGTAGAGAAGGGTTCCTGATATGTTTATCACCTACCCTGGGAAGAATTTATTTTGTTGATTTTGTGCGTTTTCCACCGAAAACTTTGAAGAGCAATAAAAAAGAGAAAAGCCCAAAGAAATAATGTATGGCCCTTTTCGCAGTATTTGGTATATACGCAGCCTTATACATGGTACTTATAGGTATGTTTTATCCAGCCCTCATTTTTTATTTAAAATTCCACTTTTCAAACTTTAACTTAAAAGTACCATTAACTTTACATGAAAAGTACCATTAACTTTACATGAAAAGTACCCTTCATTTTACACCCTAAACTTTAAAAGTATCCTTAACTTTGCACAAAAGTAACCTTAACTGAAGTACCCTCCCCCTTAAGTACAGTGCCCGATTAAAGTTTCCTAGGGTCCAAGGCCCAGCACCTTTCTGGGGACCCTTCAAACTAAAGTCATAGCTAGAATTTTTTTTCAAGTGTATTCGGGGATTATCGTTAGATATTATGATGCAGTTGCCAAGTTAACCAAAATATTTTTTGGTTTCGATCAAATAATTGCAAAAAACTGCATTTTTAAGAACTTATTCTGAATTATTTTATTTATTTTGGAGATCCCATCAGCAGAGGGCCCAGACCGTGGCATAGTTGGACTGTGCAGTAATTAGGTTAGTTTAACACCAGTTCTTGCATAGGAGCTAAAAGAAAAATTTTCATTTTCTCAGTTGTTTTTAGTGATTTAGGCTCTAACTGAGACAAATATATACAACTTTAACGCTCTTTTGATTTTATTAGATCGTTACAGTACCAAACACTGCAGTGTGCGTTGGGTTACTGAAGTATACACTCCTTGAGAATTTCCATACACAAAAATTCTAAAATTGTTCTACTGACGGTAAATCGTAGAAAATATGTCAGTACTCACTTTTTACGAGTGCTTTGGGAAATAAAAGTGCATTGGGAGGTCTAAAAGACATTTGTTTGAAAATAATTCGCTTGATTAACAGCTTCCTTAATTTTCAAGAAACAGAAATTATGAAATTAACCCATTCACGACGAGAATCTTTTACACTTTTTTAATCCTTCCAAGCCAGTTTACACCAGTTTTTCCATGCTGTAATTTTGACTTATGTAATCTGCCAACATTTCATATTAGATATGGGGAAATTTTCCGTGCTAAAATACTGGTTTCCAAATTTAAATGTTTCGTGCGCCTTAGGTGGCAAGTTTTCTTGCCAATCGGCGTTAATGAGTTAAAATTTGAATTAGCAGCACAAAAAACACGTTCATTGTTAATATAACAGTAAAATATTAGCTGTCCTGGGTGTTTAATGTCAGATGGTTATGACGAAGCCATTCTAAGCATGATACATTGTAAGTATACATTGTAAATATGATGAGCGTCGAGTGCAACAAATTCAAGATACCATTTTAGGCTTAGTTATTTTACTCCTTGAAACCTAACTGCCTAGAATGGCTTCGATTTTAACAAGTGTTATTAATAATCATCGATGTTCATAATATTTATGTTGGACCATCGTTTTCTGATACAGTTGATCCTCAAATTCTTCGATATGTTCCTGAAACTAAACGTATTAACAACATCAACGAGTTTCCAGGTAAAACTTTTTTCTTATCTTTGTTTTAAGTATGTGTTTATTTTTAGCTGTTTGAATGTCTTTTAAAGAAGTCACCAAATTTTATATTTCAAGAAATTGATTATGTACTTAATATATTTTTAAAAAAATTATACAATTTTGAATCAAGCAAGAAAAACCACATGAAAATATTCAAATTAGAACGGCGTCAAATTGAAATTGAAAATATGTACCTTAACACAGACTCCAATAAATTTTAACTTTCTGCACTCACTTTTTTGAAAACTGTTTTTACTACTTGCGCGCTCTGTAAAGATAATTTTTCTTTTTCAAACAGACCATTTCTTTTGCTGATATATGTATAAAATAATCATACTATCAACAATCGGCACCTACTTTTTTTGTCAATTAAACAACCCAAATTTTATTTGTTGCGATTAAAAAGGGTATTTTAAGATATGCCACGTTCTAATCGTTTTCAATACAAACACCAAATTTTGACATCATATTTGCATTTTTCAAAACGTTTTACCTTGGTTTTCCAAACGGAAAGTGATTCAGTGAAGTAATTAAGAAATTATGTCGGTTAAAATTTTGAACTCCTAATGTTAAATTCATTTTTAATAGTTGCAAAGCGAACTGCAATGCGGGTACTTTTTTTATGCATAACTTAAAAACTAACTGTCGGAATGAGCTGTAATTTTGGATTTGTATATTTGAAGCTTCTAAAAGTCGATTTCTGTTAAGACTGTAGGAAACATAATTTCTGTATATCCCTCGTACATCATTTTATACTTCAGTGACATGGCTCTAAATTTTATTTTTCTTGTTCACAGTTTTTTCACTTTAAAAGTGATAATTCAAAATACAGGTTGGTTCAAATTAAAGTATCCCTGTTTGGGACACCCTGGCTATAGAAGCAATGGTCGTTACGTCTTCAATTTTGGAGGGTATGCATATCAGGCTATGGGAAATTGATTGTTCGAAATAAATTGAAAAAAAATAGTTCAAACAAAGGCTGCCAGGGGAAAATGAGGCGCTGGTGTCAGTTTAAGGCAAGGAAAAGGTAACATGACACAACCAATAAAGACCTGAATACAAGGTGTCGGTCATTAACTTTATTATTACATTTTTCTACACATAAACTGTCGATCCTACAAAAATGTTAGTGACAGCACAAACTAAAGACACGCGCGTAGTAACACCACACCACACAAAGGTTTCACAGGTGGATTTTAATGTGTCCCCCTTTTTTCAAGACCAACACGTGAAACCGTGTTACAGTATGATCCACAGCGCGTATAACGCAAAGATTTCTGTCCTCAGTACAAACGAAGCGTTTTGGCAGCGTTATTGCCTTTTTGGTAGAAAAGCTTTTGCAGCAAAGCCAGCTCCGGGAACGCGAGAGAACCAACGTGGAGGTATAAAAATGTTCAGAATCTGTTCGCCCTCCTTTTCATCTGTCACAACGATGCAAATTTTGTTCTCCAATACTGCGCGCACAGACAAATATTCCAATTCTCATCTAGCTAGCATGGTTTGTGTGTAAAGAAATGTAATAATAAAGTTAATTACCGACACCTCGTATTCTGTTGTTTATTGGTTGTGTAATGTTCCATTTTCCTTACCTTAAACCGATCGCAGCGCCTCATTTTCACCTAGCGCCCTTTGTTTGAACTTATTTTTTTTCACCAATCAATTTTCCATGGCCTGATATGTATATCCTCCAAATATGAAGACGTTATGTACGTCCACTGCTTCTCTCGCCAGGGCGTCACAAACAGGGATATTACTTTAATTTGAATCACCTTGTACATCATCAAATGTTATGAAACTGTACTACTAATCCCATATATTTTTTTCCCTACAGCATATGTGAAAAGGTTTTTCTTCCGTGACAGTATTTTTCTAATTACAGCCAGTTATTTTATCATTATAATGTTTCAAAATTTCTGAAAATATCATCATAAACCTTCAATGAGTACAAAAATGTTTATTTATTAGTAAAACCTTAAAATTTTAAATCTCAGTAAAAGTAAGTTTACTTTGGTATCGCATTTTTTCAAATGAAATTAATATTTACTTTGTAGCATTTTGGGAAAAGTTTATTGATTTCTTAAAACTGTAAACATATTTTTCTTTACAATGTAAATTAATGGAGATGCATATCAAATACTAATAGCTCATCTTAAATTTTTACTCACATTAAATTATAAAGAGTAACTCATTTGTTATATTTATGAGGGAAGAAAGTTCTGAATTTGTTTGCCTTAACTTTCTAAACAACTTTTTTTTAGAAAAAGAATTCAGCAAATTATGTGCATATTGAGATTTAAAGAAATGTGTTAATGTGAAATTCAGTGTGACGATAATTTTTTTTTTTTTAGTACAGTTATCTATAACTTTAATGCTGCAAAATAAAAATAAAAGAACATATCAACAAATAATTATGTTTCAAAATAAACTTGTTTTTTAACACATTTAGAATTATCTCTAAAGTTATTTACAATCTTAGGTATGCTTATCTTTCTTTCAATATTATACATGTGCTGCATGATATATAATTGAAAAAACTGATTTTTATATGCATTTATTTTATATTTTACTATTTTATTTGTATTTCTGCTGTAACTTTTTATTGAAAAATAAGTTTAATTTTATTAAAAATAATAAAACCTATAAATGTTTTGCATTCGTAATTAATTTTCTACACGGCTCTTTAAATGTAATATCAGTGATTAAAAAAAATATTTGAAAATCATTAGAAGTAAATAGAATAATTCATATGTTTGTCATGCTCAATATTTTTTTCTAAAAATTTGGCACGTGACTGCGAAAAGGTTCGTCTTCCTTCTATAGAACATCCGTTTATGTCCTTCTTCGCAAAATTATTTTTAACCATTTCGGGTCCGAATTTTTTTTTACTTTTGTCGAAAAAATATTTTTATGTTAGTAATATTAAAAGTAACTATCCAAATCACAAAATTTAAGCTTTACTGAAATTTAACAAATATGCCATTAACAGAAATCTAACGCATTATTCTTATGACAATAGGCTAAAGATGAATTTTTGAAGACGTTTTGAAAGTGCGGTGTAATAACATGATTAAGCAGGCAACAACTTTCTAGTACTTTTTAGGTGCGTTCGTAATTATATAAATACGTATTAGCTATAGGCGTCGTCTGGTCCGTCCGTCCGCATATAACAGTACAAAAACTACTCAACCGAATGGTTTCAAATTTATCATATATAATCGTTGCAAAATTTTGTCGAGTCATTTAAAATTTTATGAAAATCGAATCAAAACTTAAAAATATATTAATAAAAGTTTTATTCATTCTATTAAATCCTATCATACGGAATCTATATAATAAAAGCGCAAGTCATGTGAAAGAGGGGGAAAAAATATGGGCTAACCACTTCTTTTTTCATATGCCAGGAGGCCATTTTTATTAAAAATTATTTTTTTCGAATAAAATAGCATAAAAGTTATATTTTTAGAAAGATCGTTGAAAAAAAATGTTTCTTTGAGAGATGAGTTACATTCAAAAATGTATAGATTCTGAGATAACTTCAGTTGAAATTAGGTTTACAGCCATTAAAGTAAATAAACACAAGAGATCGTTCATCGTGAGTCATAGAAATATTAACCATGGAGGTAATCATTCGCAAAGTAAGACATCCATGGTGAATTTTGCAGCGCTATCTCTTGTTGGGGAAAAAAATCGCATCTCTAAAGGCATACCTAATAAGAGAAAAGGCATGCGCATTTCGCTCATAACAGACGATATAATTTATTTCACTGAAATAACAAGGATGATTTTTTTTCACATTGTAAAACTAGTCATAGTACGAACGCACCTCATTTGTCACGTTTAACGTACAATTTCCAAGTTGTTATGTTTTATCACAAATTATTTGTTTGGAAAAGTAGCCCCTTATTTTAAATTTAAACATATGTTTGAAGTACAAGAATCGCCAATATTGTAAAGAGAATTGAGGAATTTTTTATTTAATTTATTATTACTAAATGTTGGAAGTATAAATGAAGTCATAATAATAAATGTATAGACATATACTATCCTTATTGTATATGTTAGATAATAACAAAATATTTTTTAAGACAACTGAATGAAAGGAGATGTACTATTAACAGATGCCAAACCTAACAGGTTAACGTTTTCTTTTGTGTGAAATTTTGAGCAATACTTGTAGTTTTTTTTTTTTTTTATTTATTTTCCGAACATAAATAAATGCAATAATTACTAAACATTAACCTAATTAATAAATTTTTGTAGTAATTAAATTAATACAGAACTTAATTAATTTAGCATTCGAACATCAAGTTTTTACCAAAATTGCTTAAATGAATTTAAATAAAAAGCAGTCAAAATTGCATTTAGAAAAATCTGTTTAACATGTTTCAGTGCCTATATGGCACTACACTTACATTATACAAGATGTTTATACCCTCTTATTGAATATTCATAGCCGTCAACCTTCCGAATTTTTCAAGTCAAATGAACGTAATTTGAACCAGATAAACTATTTTAATAAAAATGTTTATTTTTTATGTGTTTATTAATTACTTCCTTCTATTTAATAAAATTTCTGATTTTCTTTTAATTGAAAAAAAAAAAACAGAAGATTGACAGCTATGAATAACAATAGGTAATTACTAAACGGTCAGTTTTACAGACATACGTCTAATTTTAAAAATGTTTCAAATGCTATACCTCTCATCTTAGAAGCCGTTTAAATCAAAATAGTTATTTTTGTAAAAAGTTACGAAACATAAATTTTTATATGGTCCCTGGGTCCTACAAGTTTTGTTTATTAAACATTTATGTTATTAAACACATTTTCAACGCTCTAACAAGTAAAATCAAAGAAAAAACTTATGAGAAAACTTTACCACGTAATGATACTTTGAATTTTATGAATTTTCAAAGTTGGCTGGCAAACAGAAAAACTAGGGCCGAAACCAGATGGGGGAAGGGGACAGGGAGGGGAGGAACCCCGCACTTCAGTAACTTCTTTAGCCTCCTCTAAAATTCATAAAATTTTAATAAGGTTAATCAAAAGTTTTATGACAGTAAATACTCTCTCTCTCTATTTCTGTCTATATTATATTTATCATTACAATAGAGAGGGAATAAAGACCATAAGGGAATCAGTCCCAACGAAAATTCTCACCTTGGCTGTTTTGCAGACATTGGGCACTTATGATGTGCGAAAACCTAAATTTATGTTTCAATATGTCTCGTTATGTATTTTTTTCTCATAAAATCTATTTTTGTCATTGAAAATACCAAAAACTAAGATGCTTTTTTTGAGTTTTATTCATATATTAAAAGATTTGTTTTAATGAAGTTGATGTGGAAGCATTTTTTTTTTTTTTTTTTACGTGGACTTTCATTCAATCAAACACTGCTAACTGCCTCAATCGCATCAGGGCGCAATCCGTTACTCATTAAACTTCTACAGAAGAAGAATATAGCAACGATTTTGCAGGGTATAGCGGAATCTTGACTTTACAAGACAAAAATGTTGAAAATTATAAAAATTTCAAAAAACATACTTAGTTACCCAATTAATAATAATAATAACGAAATTAGAATTCATAAAGATACAACTAAATGTAAATATATTGCTTGAAGGTGCGTAAAAACATACATAAAACATTTAAAAGCACATTAAAGTCCTTTTAAAAATTCAAAACGTTTTCAACCGAACTACTCGGTCATCATCAGTGAAAACTTTTTTAAAAGGACTTTAATGCGCTTTTAAATGTTTTATGTATGTTTTTTACGCACCTTCAGGCAATATATTTACATTTAGTTGTATCTTTATGAATTTTAATTATTAAAACAAGGTGAATTTGTACTGAAATTTTTAACTTTTTACTGAATAATAAAATTAGGTTCAGAATATTGCTCACAAGAATAAAAAAAAAAATACAATAATATAAAAACAAATTGAAACATTTTTTTTCCATCAGTTATACATTTTTGGTATCCACCTGTTTTTCTTATTTTTCCAATACATTTTCTTTTGAAAATGTAGCTAGATGGGAGGTTAGGCTGTAAGGGGAAAGAAAACATATAGGGTGAAACTCCCAGTAACTCACATTTTAAGGATTTTTTCTTGTTCAAATCACTATTACAAAAATTTAAATCTAGTTTATACTTACCTTTGTTTTTGAAAGTATAGTACAGATACATTAAAAAATTGATTGTTGACAAAATTTTGAAAAATTAAACTTTTTATTACTAAAAATTAATTTTTGGCATAAATAAGGTCAATACCTCCAGTAACTGCCACCATTCCTTTTTTTGAAAAAACAATAGCTGAAAAATAAGTTATAAGAGTTAAGACAAATAAATTACCACTAGATGACATTACTTTGCAGAATTGTACAAGAATATGTTTATTTGAGTTAGATTTCTGCTAAAGTGTCAGTTACTGGTTAGGTGTCAATAACTGGGAGCTTTACCCTATGTTTCTCATGCTATGGGACTTAATAGAGCAACGCTACATAGTTGACAAACATTGCGGAACTACAAACAATTATCACCTATATTGTGGAAATTCGTCATTTCAGCATACTATGCGTCCCCCAGAAAGCAGTGTTTTTATATACAACTTTTGAAACAATTTTTGTGACTGGAAGTATACCTCTATAAAGATTGGTTTAGGAATTAGTTATTAATCAGCGATAAGCGGGTACATGCTATGTTATAAATAAACAATTCACGGCAATTATTTATGATACTGAACGGTATTTAATATATGTTTACTATCTTCAGGAAATCGATTCCAAAAATACCGGCTGGATAACGGCAAAGGATTTCCAAAAGGCAATGGAGCAACAGAAGATCTATACAGCGTAAGTACTGGAATAAAATTCTTTCCTTCTTAAAATTTTCCGTAAAATAATGTTTCAGTGACATTATATTTTACAAACACTTTACCATTTACCTAGAAAGTGTTAGAATCGTGATTAAACTTTAACTGCTCATAGCGGTCTGAAAGGTCGTTGCTTTTTTTTATTTTCACAGTTTAGCTTGTAACTTTCAGTTTAGCCTTTAACTGGTCTTAGTGATCTCACAGACCACTACTTTTTTTTTCCCAGTTTAACTATAGATACTAGGACAATTCCATGAAAGTGTCAACTTTTATAAAAAAAAAAAAATTTTTAATTTTTATAAATTAAGTTTAAAAATATATTGAAATATATTCCAAGTTTTCAAATTAATGTTTTAGATTCAAAACGTTTAGGTTATAGCTGAAAAATAAAATATTTGCAGTTTTGTACAAAAAGTAACTTTGAAAAAAACTGTGAAAAAGAATGTAATTGTTGTTTACTTTTTATTTTCTGAATAAATAAATGCATGTAGTAAAATATTTAATGGTTTACAATAGTCTTAAAGCCATATACTTGATAAAAATGCATGCAAAATAAACTACGTAATCGTGCTCGATATGCTTTTGAAAAAGCTGTCGCATGTAAATAGTTATATAATGTAATTTCTTATGATCATTCTGGATAATAAAAAATATATAAAATTTATTAGTTTAATCGATTTTTTTAATAAATGTTTAAGAAACTTTCCGTCATTCCGTCACGTCAAATGATAGTTAATAACTACAGCCTTAGGACAGGTAGATTGCTCTAAATTATAATTTTATATTGCTTATACATCATATTTAAGATATGTATTAGTTTAAAAACTGAATGGCTTCTTAATTCACAAAAGTTTCCATTTTTAAATTCCAGGTTAGAGTCATGGTAGCAAAAATTTCATTCCGTCACACTATAAAAAAATTGCTAAAAAATGAAAGAATAAAATAACTAAAAAATTGTTTCATATATTTTTTTAATCTTTTAATCAATAACAGTCATGTGCAAACTGAAGTCAATTTTCCTTTGAAAATAGCTTCAAGGTTTGCTTTAACTTAATTCTACAACTCAAAATATCATTCCGTCACACATGGAATTGCCCACTAGTGAAATTTTGTTTCATTTTTAGCCCTAGTACTATCGCTTGAGGCTTCTGAATAGGTAAATTTTAATTATAATAGTCCTGTAACATAAATATTAGTACAGAAACAGTATCCTATGAGTTAATTGAGCCTTTTAAGCATTTTTGGATCAAGCGGTCCCAGAGACTGTTCACAATACCAGTGCCACAGTTTTGGTCACAGCAGTTAAGGGTAAACTGCAAATATTCTTAAAATTTTGCTTTGTTTGTAGCCCTAGTACTATCGCTAGAGACTGCTGAATAGATGAAATTTAGTTATAATAATCCTGTAACATAAATGTTAGTACAGAAACAGTATCGTATGAGCTGATTCAGCCTTTTATTCAGCTTTCGATTAAGCAGTCTCAGGGACCGTTCACGGCAGCTATGCGCCAATTTCGGTGATCGTAGTTACGGGTTAATACACAAAGATTTCGTTCAACCAACGACTTAAAAAAGAAAAAAAAAAGCTAACTTTCAGAAAATTTTCATATATTTGGTAAAGTAGACGTAATTGTATCTTTATCCTAAGCAAAGAGGATAGAGATATTCATATAAGGTTATGTATATCTTCATAATAGGGTTAAGTAACCGTTATCTATAAATAAGGTTAAAAGCAGCTCGCGAAAATGCCTGGCGAGATTTGCTTGAAATTCTAACATCTTGCTTAGGGGTGATTGAAATTAACTAAATGATCTGCATGAAATGGTCTAAAATTTTAAGCTTTCAGTTAATATTTAAATAAAATGAATGAATTATTCCGTACGATTAAGCCTTAGTCACTAAGTTAATGATATGCTGTGCGTAGTGCTTCAAATATGCATCGATTTATGACTTTATGTTAATTGTCTGTTGTTCAATCAGAATGATATAAAATAAAATATATATGTTAAAAGTGATTACACTAAATAGAAAGCCTTTAAACAATAAACCATTTTAATAAACAGACCTACTAGTTTCGTACACACAATCGGTGACATATGCTCAAGATCAGTAATGATAAAATAAATTATATTCATATAATATAGTTTATTTTATCATTACTGATCTTGAGAATGTCACCGATTGTGTGTACGAAACTAGTAGGTCTGTTTATTAAAAAGGTATTTTTTGAAGTCTTTCTATTGACTGTAATCACTTTTAACGCATATATTTTATTTTAATGGCAATAAGTTGTTTTTCTGATATAATTCCAGAATGATGTGTTATTTTATTTCCATTTTAGGGAAGAAATTCAGTACTTGATGGGTTGTTGTGAACCAAACCACGACGGTCTCATTGACTACAGAGAATTTACGGATCGATTCCATAATCCTGCCAAGGATATCGGTAAGTTTTTAATTTAATAAAATGGTAATAGTCTGTTTAAACCAACCTAAATATATCTCCTAAATATATAAACGTTCGCAGGAATTAAACATAATGTGATCACTTCGTAAAAATATAATTAAAAAGAAAGCGTTCGACGCTTTTCGGGGGAATGGGTCATTTCTCTACATTAGTAAAATAAGTTTTAGAATAGTATTCTTGACATAGATTTAAGCTACGATGTCTACATCACTTTTCATAAAATATTCCCATTGTGTTTGCGATAGTGTAAAATTTTAAATACTGAATAAAATCATTAATAGAAACGTTCGCAGGAATTAAACATAATGTGATCATTTCGTAAAAATAATATATAATTAAAAAGAAAGCGTTCGGCGCTTTTCGGGGGAATGGGTCATTTCTCTACATTGGTAGAATAAGTTTTAGAATAGCATTTTTGACATAGATTTAAACTACGATGTCTACACCACTTTTCATAAAATATTCCCATTGTGTTTGTGATATTGTGAAATTTTAAATACTGAATAAAATCATTAATTGAAACGTTCGCAGGAATTAAACATAATGTGATCACTTCGTAAAAATAATATATAATTAAAAAGAAAGCGTTCGGTGCTTTTCGGGGGAATGGGTCATTTCTCTACATTGGTAGAATAAGTTTTAGAATAGTATTCTTGACATAGATTTAAACTACGATGTCTACACCACTTTTCATAAAATATTCACATTGTGTTTGTGATAGTGTAAAATTTTAAATGCTGGTTTACGAAGCTGCAGTATCCGTAAGTACTCAAATGAATTTGATAACCACCAATTACCGAACTTAAGAGCTTACATTAGTAACGCGAAGACACTCGCAATCTAATGTCGAATCAATGACAGCGTTCTTTTCAAATTTCTCGTTTGCATTTCAATATTTTTAAATGATTTTTTTTTCGGAACCGGTTCCGGTTAATTTATTATTAAAAAGAAAACTGAAATAGAAATCGAAAAAATAGAAAAGTGCCTGGTTATAGATCGATCTCAGCATTCGTATGCAAAAGAAAAAAAGTAAAGAAATGCAAACAATAAACTTAAAAGAACGCTGACATTGGTTTAACATTAGCTTATGAGTGTTTTTGCAGGGCTAATGTACACTGCAAATCTTTATACACTTTTCAGAACACTTTTTAGAACACTTATTTTGTCACCTTTTGTAGTACACTTTAAAGCGCACATTTTGGAACAGTTTTTAGAATACTTCTGAGAACACTTCTTTTGTTCAGCACATTTTCTAGCGCATTTTTTGAAAGCGATGATTTCACAAGTGTATCCAAATGTGTTCCCAATCTGTTCTCAAATGTGTTCCCAAGTTTAGATTTAACAAATATTCTGAGCAGAACACTTTCGGAACACTTTCTTTATAGCGGAGCGTATTCAGAACACATTTCTGTACACATTAGGGTAACTGGAACACTTTTTTTGAATCAAAGTGTTCCAAATGTGTGTCCCAAAGTGTGCCTGGAATTTGCAGTGTAGTCTCTTAATTCGACTAAATCATCGATTGAAATCATTATTCTTTGTAATTCATCACAATTTCATGTACAAAAAGCGAATAATTTCGCTTGGTTAGGGTGAATGCGGTGGTAATTGACCATATAATGAAAATTTCTTCAAGTAATTTTTTTTTCTAATAAAATTATTGGCACATTGCAGTCATCCCTATATACTAATTAAAGTATAAGGATTCATATACCAGAAACATTTTCTCATTTTCTTTTCAAGAATTTAAATTATTTACAGTATTAGGTAGAAAATGAGATTGCACCAGTAATTGACCACTTCTTTTACGGTGTAAAAAACAAAATATGAATGTTCGTATTTAAAACTGCTGCTAAAAGACACGTATACTGGGGGATACAAAAGTCAGAAAACATTTTAAAACACAATAATTCACAAAACTAATAATATTAGAAAAGTAAACATATTTCTAATTTTGCCACGCTAATCTTCAAGCACATCTTTAACTGTAATTATAACTTGCAAAAAATATTTCTTCGGATGTTAGATATGTTCTGTAACAACCAAAGTTATAATGTACACCAATTAATTTTTTTTTTTTTTTTTTCAGTTTTTATATTTTACTGATCAATTACTAGTGCATTCACCTTATAACATTACTATTTTACAGATACGCTCTTGCGATGTTATTCCGTATTCCCTGTATTAATAAGAACGAGATTAAGGTTGAAGTTTATTTTTCCAATTTAATTTACTCTTCATCTGCTAATATTTACGTTTTATATCTACAGGTTTCAACTTGGCTGTCTTGTTGACTAATCTATCAGAACACATGCCCAACGAATCAAGGTAAACTAAGAATTACTTCATTAGAATAATGAATTTTTGCCTATTCATTATTGAAATACTTCTGAATTTATTCAAATTGCATGAATTCTGTATAAGAATAAAATATAGACTATGTAAAGTTTTCATAGTAATTATTTTATGATTAGAAAAATTTATTTAATTATTTTAAGCAGCTATAGCACCGTTACATTTATCGAAATGATCTTAAACATGACCTAATTATAAATCTTAAACTTAACCCGCTTTCGGGTTAAAGACCTGCATCGGGTTACTAGGTAATTCGATTTTACCCGACCCTCAGTTTGTATCGAGTTGGGTTTATGATAATATTTTTTGTTGCGGATCGGGTTAGAATTTGACTCTTTCGGATCGGGGACAAAGTGACTCGATTTTCGAAAAAAAAAATGTCTAGAATATTTTTTCAGATGAAAAAACTATGCATTTGAACATTAATGAATATATAAATAATATGTTCATTTATATAACAAAGGATATGAATTTTCACTTACTAGTTAGCTTATAACCAACAAAGTGGGAAAACATCCAGACCGGGTATCGAACCCGGAACCTTTGGTATTATGCAGCAATTCTCTACCATTTGGCTCTACCATTTGGCTCTACCATTTGATTTCATTTGGACAAAATGGTAGAGCATTGGTGCGTAATACTAACGGTTGCGGGTTCGATCCCCGGTCTGGACGTTTTTTCACTCTGTTGGTTATACGCCGAGTAGTAAGTGATAATTCATATCCTTTGTTATATAAGTAATCTCTAGCGTAATTTCAGCTCTGCTATAAAATTTAATTGGCTAGAAAAAATTTTAATTTTCTTTTTTCAACATAAAAGATAAAATTTATGTAAGAGATATAATTGTAAACTATTTTTGTTATATATAATTGTATAAAAACATGGATACATTTTCTTCCATTTTGGATATAAGTATTTTAGCGTGCGGATTTAAGTGTGCCAGGTTCGGGTGGACTTTTTTTTGGTCGAGTCTGGTCTCGGAACTGAAATAAAATTTTCAAGTTCGGGTTGGATATAACCTGACCCACGCATGACTCTAGTTCGGGTCTGGCGTCCTGTTAATTACGTGTGTTTTCACTGGGTATTATTTTATCTTAACAATTATTTTTGTTATTATCTGCATGTATAAATAATAGTATATGTCTACACATGTATTATCATGACTTCATTTATATTTAACACGTTCACTGCCGGGTTAAAATTACCGAAATTTTATTTTATTTAGAAATTTCGAATTCATAGCAGAAAATACTAATAGCAATATTTACTTTATTTAATTACAGACATTTCGTGATTACATAAAATAAAAATTCTTCTTTTGAAATTTCCGGTACGAATTCGTATTTTTAGATTGAAAAACCACGAGTATACTCGTGGCTGGTAGCGAATGAGCTAAACATTTTGTAATAATATTTTTTTTTTTTAAACTTTGCTTAAATCTCTTTGCACCGGTGGTGACTCTTTTATTTCAAACATGTGTGCCATTCTTCAGATTTAAAGATGCTACCTGGCAATAATTTATGAGAAAAATAAATTCTGGAAAGTTATGTCTATTTATTCCTGTTGTATTATACGACATTTTCCAAACATCTTCTAAAATTCTTCATTAGCCTATTGTTATATAACTAAGTACGCAAAATAACTCTATTCGTTAAATTTTAGGTAAATGGCTTATTCGTAGTACCTTGACGTATTCAGTAAATCATAACTTTTGTCATTTGTATAGTTACTTTATTTTTTTTTTTATATTTAATCCAAATCTATGTTTTCCCGAAAATTAAAAAAAAGCAAGTTGGAAATTGTACGTTAAATGTAACAAATCAGGTGCGTTCGTACTATAGCTAGTTTCAGCGAAATGAATTACATCGTCTGTTGTTATTATATGATCAATTTTCGTAATAAAATAAGTACATTTTAAGTTAACAACATTTTACTTTTTGTTGACATTGACTGAAAATTCCAATGGGAAACATAATCCTAGCTTTGCAAATTTCAGAACTTGAAATCCATATTGAGACTCTTTTTCCATTTAATATCTATTTCTCCGGAAACATCTATCCAAAAATTGTCGGTAGGTTATAAGATTGCTACAATTAAACAATTTTAATATACAAATTCGGTATTTAAATCCAGTAACACGGAAATAATAGGACTCCATCTTAAATAGTATGTAATCATCATGGCAACCTAGAATCCTTACCTATCAACCTATCATGGGATATCACTGAATTAATTACGTATGATAGGATTTAATAGAATGTAGAAAACATATCTTTTTAAGTTTTGATTCAATTTTTCATAAAATTTGAAATGATCGATAAAATTCTGCAACAATTACATATATTAAATTTCAAACCATTCGGTAGGATAGTTTTTTTCGCTGTTATATGCGGACAGACGGGCGGACCAGACGACAACTATAGATGCTACGTATTTATATAATTACGTACGCACCTAAAAGGACCCATGCTGGGTTCGATCCCAATCGCGCCCGTCGGCCTAATCGTTCGGAGTTTTCGTGGTTTTCTTCGAGCCGTGGATTTATCCATGCGTAAATACGGGTTAGGTTCCCTTAGAAAGACCCCCACGAAGGGCACTCCCCCCCGGGCCTATATCCCAAGTGTAGATAATTGGCCATCAATAATCAACCCAACCCAACCTCTAAAAGGACCCAAAAGAGTTACAATATGATAAAAAGAGAGCTGAGTGTGGGCATTTATATACGTGGAATGCATATATTCTGAGTGGTTTCATACTATTAAATTAAAGTTATAAAAATCTATATTAAAAAGCAAAAACATGTCCTTGAGTAATAATGACGTCATATCGACAGTGGCAACGACCTGAGCAATAAATTTCGCTTTTAGAAAATTTATTATCTTCTAAAACTAGTAGAATTTCAATTGTTACACCGTCGAATAGAAAAAAAAATGTACTTCAAATGCAATTTGTTTGAAAACTTTATCTTAATTTACTGGTTTTTTTTTAGGATTTTAAAAAAAATTTCAAGTTTCATTTTTTTTTAAATCTCTTTTAATCTGGTGCAGCCCTATTACGGAAGACTAACCCGTTTGCACCTAAAACGATATGAATAATTCAGCATTTCTTTTTGTGATATTCCATAACAAAATTAACATATATATATTGTATATATAATTCAAGTTCAAGTGTATTACTCGTGAACTACAATTAATTGAATTACACGCTTAAACACTGAAATAATCATATTTAAAAAACTGATGAAAATAGTGAAAACTCTTGCGATTTCTTTGGTTACTAACCTCTGGCTTGTGGCTGATACAAAAGTGCCGTTTTTAATAAATTTTCAAACTTTAATTGGATATATTTTTCATATAAAATGATTTTTAGTAATCACATAATAAGATCACTAATTATAATTAAAATATAGATAAAATGCTTAAGTGATACAAAGATAAACACAAAAGGCTTAAAATGGCTTTTAATTGGCTTTTTATTTATGTTTTCAAGTTTATTTTCAAAATTTGCGAGAATATTTTTGTTTATCTTTATATATCTTGAAATTGCGCCGTATATGAGCGCTGAAATATATATCGATCATTAAAAGGTTTATATAAGCCTTTTGTTTTACCCTTTGTATCAGTTAAGCATTTTATCTACATTTTAATGATTTTTAGTGTTTTTGCGCAATTTAAAAAATATATATATAATAAAAATGTAAAAAAATCTATTAAAGTTTTGAATTAAAAATTGTTTTCGCGTAACACCGAGCAGTGAGTTCAACAACATGGTCCCGGGCTGGATTACCCAATATTAAAGTTGTAAATTTTTCTGATTTTCAAAATAATATACATATATATATTAATTTTAATACATTTAAGTAGTCAGGAATGGATTTTTTAAAACTTTCTTTTCCTTTTTATTTTCAGGTTAGCCCGATTCTTGGAAACTGCCAGCAGTGTATTGAACTATTTCGAACCTTTCTTGGGTAGAATAGAAATCATGGGTAAGTATTTCTAAAGATGTGTTTTTTGTTTTATTATCTAAATATTCATAAATACACAGGGCATACTAAAATGTACTGAACTTTTTTTAAATTGAATAACAAGCAAACGGTGACGACACCTTGAAGTTATTCTCACTGGAGATTAATTTAAGATGTCGGGAATTTATTTACTGCTCTTCCTTGTTTTATTTACTAATATCACTCATAGATAGCGCTGCACTCGCTGTCTCTAAGTGTTAAAATGCTCAAACTAACGTAAAAAAAAAAAGGATCACAGTGTACTTAAACTTTTACCTTTATTTTATTTAAATGCTGAAACGCCTAAAAAATGTTTTGCGTTTTGATATTGCAAGATTCTTTTAAGCAAGTATTTTAGTTTGAAACATTTCACTGCCATCTATGGGTGATATTAAGAGGTGAAACAAGGAAACATAGTAAAGATTTTTTTTCTCGCGTTACTCTTTTGCGAAAACAGCTTCAATAACTGTCATCATTTACTAGTTATTGAACTTTAAAAAGAGTTTAGTTCATTTTTGGACATGCATGATACAATTCTTAAAAAAACGAAAATCGTCAGTCTAACTCTGCCGTAAATCTTTGCATAAAAATGATACCGGTACCAATAGATTACTGCTATTATTAAATGGTATGAATGGATTCTTATTTGGGGGTTGTCTACATGTTTAAAATTGAACTATTTTTTAAGTTTCCAACGCCACCACTCAAATTTGACAAAATATTCTTAATGCGTGTTTAAATTGACGTCTAGATATAAATTTAAATTCATTTAGACCAAAAGATTTGAAAATAAAATTATTCAAAATTTTGTTCCTTTAATTTTAACTCATTTTTATATTTTCTCACAGAAATTCTCAGAAAATCATTAAAATCGACTCTTTAGAAAAAAATTAATAAATCTGTAGCTCATAATAGAAATATTATTCAAATATTCTAAAAAAATGTATTTAGGATAACTGACGGATATAAAATTCGTCTATTGCATAAAATTTGGAAATTGAAAAAAATTAAAGTTTTAAAAGTTACCCGTTATTATTTTTAAAAAATAACGTTTATATTCCCTTTGACTTGGAAAGATTCCACTTCAAAGAAATCTATAAATATCAAATATAAGTAGATGTTATTAACATCAACTGACAACGCGATTTTTTCAATACTATATTGTGCACACTGTAAAAAAAAGTACCATATATATACGAGTGATTTTATTTTGATTTTGAATTTCCTGTCTTTTAAAGGAAACTTTCCATTTTGAGTGGAAATCGTGCATTTACCCGGAATATACAAAAGATGTCCTTTTTATCCTTACTCGTTTAATGTTAAAAATAGAAAGTTCCTTCCGAGACAGACAGACGGAAATGTTCCTTTTCGATTGAGAGAAAACGGAAAAATTCCAGTTAAGTTTTCGCAATTGATGTTTTGGTCTATAACGAAGTCGCAGAATGTGGCCAAAAAGTCAAAAGGAAAAGCTAGTCAAAAGAAAAGAGCATACATCCTCTAATGGCGAGTACCGAAGTTCGAATCCGGAGGAAAAGAAGGAGACAAAAAACGGCGTGATAATATACAATACAAATCCCTGTTCCGCAAACATGCCTCAGTATATATGAGGGCTGTTTTTTTTTTCAAGATCCGATCGGCTGTGAAATGAAAACTGCAGTGAAAATCAAAACTATCTAGTTTTATCTAGAATATTATGTATAGTATGTATAGTATGTTTTATCTAGAATATTTAGATGCACCTTCCATCTACTTCTCTACATAGTCGCCGCTCCGACTGAGATATTTGTCGTAGTGTTGTACCAACTTTCCTATACCCTCGTCATAGAAGGCAGCCGCCTGTGCTTTCAGCTAATTCTGTACGCTGGCGCTGGTCTGCAGCTCGTTGTCTGAGTCAAACTTCTGTCTTCCTAGCCAACGTTTCATGTGAGCAAAGAGATGTAAATAGGAAGGAGCCAAGTCCGGGGTGCATGGAGGGTGATCAAACACTTTCCCTTAAAAACGATGCAGAAGCTTCAAAGTTCTCGCACCATTGCCGCACTTTTCTGTCACTCATGAAAGTTGTACCGTACACATTACTCATACGTTGATGAATTTCGGCTGCATTGCACCCCTCAGCAGGCATAAATCGAATGACAGCACGCACGTCATACTTAGCGGGAGCCTCTATTGTTAGAGGCATGTTTACGTGCTCACTGCGAGCTCAGAACTGACAACTGCAACCTGACGCGATCGACGGGCATACTAGAGATAGAGACACTGGGAAACACATCTGCTCATTTGAGTTGTGGTTTTCATTTCGCGACCGATCGGACCTCGGGAAAAAAATAACCCTCGTATAATTAGTATAAAGATTATTTTTTAATATTGCGCTATTGCTCATATTTATTTCTCAAAACAAAAATTTCCGTCTTGAATAGTGCAAAATTTCAATCTTGAAAACGGAGAAATACAAAAACAAAAGTTTTGTGAAAAAAAAACGGAGAAAAAACGCACCTTTGCTTCCAGTACATTTTCCTTTTTTTTTTTTTTTTTTTTTTTTTTTTACAATGTATGCCTAAAGACTATGTTATTCAAGTTTATATTTACTTGAGCCCCATAGTAGTAAAAATGTATTGCACACTACATACAATGTTTTCATTTGTATCAGAAACCTCATTTATATCTTTTCTTAGGTGGTGCCAACAGAATTGAACGAGTTTACTTCGAAATTAAAGAATCTACAATTGACCAATGGGAAAAGCCTCAGATCAAAGTAAGACGAATTATATATTTTTGAAAATTACTGCATGTGGTTTCAAACTTATGAATTATTATATAACTTTATTTTTTTTTTAAATCAGGAATCCAAGAGGGCCTTCTTCTACAGTATTGTCACCGAAGGAGGAGAGAAAGGCAAGCTTGAAGCATTCGTTAATTTCTGTGAGGACGCCATTTTTGAGGTAATTACCCAAATCGAAGAGTATGAAGATGACATACTCATTTATGTATTTAAAACGAAAAGCGCATTCTGTCAAATCCACATGAAAATCGTCTCTTTGCGCATGCGTCAACATTTTTTTTAAGGCTTCTACCCTCAGAACTTGATTGATTAACCCAACACTCACCTGTTTAGCCTAGAGGGATTGAAAAGGGTTGATTGGAAACAGATGAAGCCGTATACCATTGCATTGAAAACATAGACCTTCTAATATGTTTTTGCTCTGAGGTTGAAAGCTAAAACTTTTGTTTTAAAGAACTCATGTTTTCACTACTAACTATACATATTTTTTCGCAAAATTTTAAAGAGAGTTTGGATGCAGTTATATTTATAACCGATTGAAATATCAGAGAGTTCGGAAGATGAGAACTATTTTTTTATTGCTATGTTAAAGGAGCCGAAGCGAAAACAAACAAACAAACAAAAATGTGAGAAGAAAACATTTCTTTTACAACTCGATAACAATATTTTTTCACGAATTTTTTACACGGGCTGTAAAACCGTTTTATTTATCACCCATAAAGATTTCAAAAAATTCGGACAAAAAAAACTTTTTATTTTAAAACTATGAAATGACGCTAGGTAAAAAAAAAAAAAAAACAAGAAAATGAGCGCTTTTATCACTTAATATCAATATATTTTCGCGATTTTTTCATTTAAAAATATAATTTCATACAAAATCGAGTTAAAGATACAAAATAATAAAAACTTGATTTTTTTTTTAATTTTATTATCAAGTGTCCGGGCAACGCCAGACGGGGGTCAGCTAGTTTACTTATAATGTGTGAAGTCAATCAGTTGAAGGCGCTGCAACCTACAATCAACCTACAATATTTTTTACTAATTAATTACCTTCTGAAAATTTTATATTATATATGTTTTTTTTTTTTTTTTTTTTAGTTTTATTAAACAGATGATTCGTTGATTTTCTCATTTGAGTTGTAGTTTTAATATTAAGTATGTGTTGTACAAATCTTTGTGACGGACACGTGCGCCACGTCACGTAGTAAGGAAGTCATAAATCAGATTTTAGGTTTAACCAATTATGCAATAAACCAACCAATTATACTGACCAATTATGCAAATCCTGAACCAAAACTGAAGTCTGACTCTAACCTATCCGATATCTAGGCAGGGTAGAAATCAGCTGGATCAATAATAATTTGGGCAGGGTTTGTGCTAAACCACGTATCTAAACTCGGCTATACGCTTTTTGCTTGGTTTTCGGCGAAATGACTTCGCCTTTCTATAATTACGTACATAACACCCTAATAGCACAAGCAGGCATACGATGTGTCATCACTACAACATTATGATTAGAATTGTCATAGTCATATTGATGGCCAAGATGTGACTTATTTATTTTTTATCACATTATGCCATGCAAGTGAACATCATTTAGTGACTTCGCTATGAAGTCACGTAACCTATTTTTATTCATTTGCAACTCGTCAGATGACTTGTATCGATCAGTGCCGGATTACCGAATAGGCACCAGCATATGGGCCCCACAACTTTTAACAGTCCCATGGTTCTAAAAATTCAAAATTATAATTTAAAAGGCAGTATCAATATTTTTTTTACTAATTAGTTATCTTCTACAAATTTAATATTAAGTTTTTTTTAGTTTTAGTTTTACTAAACAGATGATTCGTTAAATAAACAATATGTAGGTTTTCTCATTTGAGTTGTAATTTTAATATTAGGTACATGTTGCACAAAGCTTTGTGACGGACGCGTGAGCCACGTCACGTAGTAAGGAAGTCTTGACTCAGATTTTAGGTTTAAACCAACAAGTTTATTAAAACAAGAAATAAATGGGCTGTTCATAGAGCTGGAGGATTTAACTTACACTGATAAAATTTGAACTTAAATTTAACTTCAATTAACAGTTATTTTAATTAAGTGCAAAATTACTTATCTAAAATTAACTTAACACGAGGCAAAATGACTGCTCACAATCACTCAGGGCGGCTTTGCTGTAGAAGAAGCTATATTTCTAAAAATATTTGGCTAGAGAACAAATTCACAATCCCTAAAATGTCACTATAAAATAGAAACCCTTGGTTTCCGGAATGTATTTTATTTCAAACACGATGAATCATTTTCTTATCAAGATGGTGATTCTTTCCGCTAGAACTAGACAGCAAACTGCGAACACATGTCAGATAAGCAAATTATCGAAACTGCAGGCGGAACAGCAAATCAAGTGAACCTCTCTAAATCCGTTCATCCAACGTTTCATCCCCATATTTATATTTCTCCGATTGACCACCACGACCTAATTAACATAAAATGCATGAAATGACCACAAAACTCAGATTCAGGTAGGCAGAATCGCACTAGTGAAAATTAAAAGAAAATGAAGGATAGATGTCGCTTTCACGCGCACATGTTAGACATTGGACAAAGCGCTCGACTGAAAAATCTAGATTCTAGTAGCTCTTGCTGTACACTCTTGCCACAGCTTTACACTATCTACATACGTGAATAGGCTTTTCGTTTAAATCGATAACTTTGAATATTTTTCTGGCATTTTATCTTATAAGGATTTTTTCTTTATATTTTTTTTACACTTTATCGATATACTCCCTTAGATATGACTCGCAATTAAATGGATACACTGTGTTTTTATCCAATTCTATACTAATATGAATTGTTTAAGAACTTGATACGTAAAAATTAAATTAAAATCATACCAGTCAAAATCAGGTTTGAAAAGTGAGCTAAGAGAAACAATAGCTCATGATTTGAATTGCATAAGGGCCTTTAAATGGTTTAATCCGGCACAGGATACGTTTCATTTTCCAAATTAGACGATAACAGTGGTGACCTAAAGGTTTCATTTTGGTGGTGGCGCATTGACATTTCGGTTATACGTTAGCCACGGAGTTGTTGAACGTCAGAACTTATCTTTACTATGATTAATATTACTGTATTTAAATATATATATATATATACTGACATAATCCTTGCATCACAAGTTCGAGCATTTCTTTGATCAACATTCTCAGAATCATGCAAATTTTGAAATTTAAAACGCATAATTCAAAATCTGTCTTCTCTAAACATGTCCGTATAAATACATATTTAGAAGAGTTTTTTTGTTGTTGTTAAATAAAAGAAATTTACATATTCATAAGTGTTATTATACAGTAATTAAGGAAAAATTCTCTCCTTAAAATTCATATTTAGGAAAGGTTTTTTTAAAATAAAAGATTTTTAAAAAAATGCTTCTGAGTAAAATAAAACAGTTTTCTTTCTTTTAACTTTTTCTCAGGGTGGTGCAAAATTTTAATTAGATTAACTATTGAAAACTAACGATTAAAAGTTTAATCATGACTAAAGATTGACGATAAAGTTCAATCGTCAATCTTTAGTCATGATTAAACTTTTAATCGTTAGTTTTCAATAGTTAATCTAATTAAAATTTTGCACCACCCTGCTTTTCTAAATCTTACAATAGTTAATAAAATCACGCCAGGTTCGAACCTGAGTAGTTTTACAACATTTGTTTTTTCATGCTTATTAAATACTGGCTTCAGAATTGTGTTACAGGAAAAGAACTTGTCCCTATTTTAGGTTTCAAATATTCTTTTGTTAAGATAATTTTATAAAGAGACTTTGATCTCTTTCTTTACATACATGTTTTTGGTCTGATTTCAATACTCTTTTTTTTTTCATATGATAAGTTTCTATTTCCTTTCGTATTTAAATTTGGCTTCTTCTTTATTATTTAGAAAAGAACTCAAAAGAATTAGTAGAAGAAGACAGTAAATAAAATGTATAATATTTATTTTGCAATAGTCAAGGCATATTTTCAAATGCCTATAAAAAATATAAGTACTTAGAGAATCGATTAAAGCAATGTCAGAATAATAGAATATACGACTAAAACAAATGCCATTTATATAACATTGAGAAAAAAGAGGGCTAAGACTGCTACTGTTACTGCCCGAGAAGGGTTGCTCAGACTATGACCAAATCTGTAAAGCATAGATGTTCTTCCCGGTTTCTTTTATTAAGGTTTAAAAAAAGAAAAAAGTTAGAAAATTCCGCCGGTGAACTCGACAGGGGGCGGGGTAGTGAACAATAGATATGAATATATGAATGTATATATGTATAATATAATAATATGTATATAAATACATATGTATAAATTGTTCTGTCAAAAATTTAACTTCTCTAAAATCTTCTTCACATTTTTAGCTATTTGTCTAAGCTTTCTATATTTATTAAATCTAGTAAGGTTACGTTAAGTACAAGGTAGTCCAAAACCTATCTACCAAGATTCGGCGTCATTATTTCAGGTAGTACTAAGTGTAGTTTCTTTTTTACCTGTATTATATGTTCGTGGCATTCAGACAATTTGTTTAACGTGCAATTGAGAAGGATTGGAAAAAATGGTCTCCAATGACACTGATCAGCGAATTTTTATAATCGAAAACAACATCCGAGCAACCGAAAGTCCAAAACAAATAGCAGGAAGTGAACTTTATAATCGAATTTGATCACACACACACAAATAATCAACAAACTTCCAAAAATGTCAAGTTATTTGCCAATGTTCTCTAGCCCTTCAATATGAACTATGATCATCTTTCAAACTGTGATCATCCAGCACACAAGATCTCGTCTTGAATTTATTGACTATAAGATGTTTACTATATTAAACTGTTACATCCTTGGTGCCAGGAACAAGTCACATAATCATCATATATCTTATTTCTGAGGTTAACATCCCTGTTTCTATGCACAAACAAAATGCAGAACGATGAATGAGGTATCATACGAAAGGTTTTTGAAAAGGCTTTTGACATATTACACTCACATTTTTTTAAAACCACATTGTTAGATGGATAATTGAAGTTAATTAAAAGATAATAAAAATACGATGAGCAAATAATCTCAAAGATTGCAGTGTGAAATCCTCGCACGGATCCACTGGTATATATTATTTTCAATGTCAACATCCCTTTTTCTATGCACATACAAAGCACATAACAATGACTGAGGTATCATACGAAAGATTTTGTAACAGACTTGTAACATAGTACACTGGCATTTCGTTAATCATAAAATAATCTCAAAGATTGCAGTGTGAAACCCTTCACACAAGTCCACTGGTATGCATTATTTGAGATATCAACATCCCTTTTTCTATGTACATAAAAAGCGCATAACAATTATTGAGGTACCATACGAAAGATTTTTTGACATACTTTCGACATAGTATACATTGACACTTCGTTAATCATCAAATAATCTCAAAAATTGCAGTGCATTTTCCTATGCACATACAAAGCACATAACAATGATTGAGGTATCATACGAAAGATTTTTGAACAGACTTTTAACACAGTACTCTGGCGTTTCGTTAATCATCAAATAATCTTAAAAATTGGAGTGCGAAATCCTCACACTAGTCTACTGCTCTACTGGTAATATATATTATTTGTCATATCAACAGCTCTTTTTCTATACACATACACAGCACACATCCATAAATGGGGTATCATACGAAAGATTTTTAAACAAGCTTTTGACATAGCACACTGACATTTCGTTAATCCTCAAATAATCTAAATGAATTGCAATGCAAAATCCTTGGGCTATTCCACTGGTATATATTATTTTTTATGTCAAAATCACTTTTTCTATGTACATAAAGCGCACAACAATGTACGAGTTGTCATACAAAAGATTTGTTAACATACTTTTGCCATAGTACACTGACATTTCGTAAATCCTCAAATAATATCAAAGATGGCAGTGCGAAATCCTCGCACTGCGTTTAATTAGAAAATTAACGTTTAATCTTGGTAGGTACGTTTTGGTCCGCTCTGTATAGTTTAATTCAGGCATTCATTAGACTTAAAAATGTAAGATCGCCCCTTGTAGTAAATTAATGAAGTTTTAATGAGATTTTCTAGTGTTCATTCTCATCCAACTCCGTTACAGATGCAACATGCCAGCAGCATATCCATGGAAGACGAAGAAGAAACACCGACTTGTGCTACATCATATCCATTCCTAGGTGCCGATGACGAACCACCGTAAGTATCTTTCGGAGTTAGGTGTCTGAAAATGTTGGTGGCTTAACTTCGTTTATGTTTAAGAAGACTTCCAAAATCCCGAAATTCGATTAAAAAATCGATTTTTTTTTTAATTTGGAGAAATATGGAAATAGATGTTAAAATGTATCTGATGCAAAAAGAATTTTTCAATTATTACGCTTCTTCACGAAGATATGAACTTTGGTATTTGAAAAAACTATATGTTCATACAGTTTTTATTACTTAAATGCTGTTTTCTTAAAATTAAAAATTTCACAAATTTCTAAATTTTGAAACGTTTTATGCGCATTCCTGATTATCAGATTCGCTTGAAAATGCTGTATATAGGCTACACCGTAATGAATAAATGTTAGCATAAAAGTTCTATTTCAGGGGTTTTTTAGTGTTAAAATCTGTGTGCATATGGAAAGATATCGCTACTTTTTTAGAAAAAACAAGGCATAATTATAAAAAAAAAATCTGCTTTTATATTCAGCGAATTCTTACAAATTCATGCCAACTTCCCTTGTAATACATAAAAGATATCTCATAAATAAATATTGTCATATTTTATGGAAAAGAATTGCGCATGGGACATTTTTAAATATGACAATTAGTCGTTATTTTAAAAATTTTAAAAAATGAATAATTTCAAAACTTTTTATTATTTTAACACCAAATTTTGAATATATCTATTCGAGCTTGACATTAATAAGTCTGCCAGTTTTCAAACGAATCCAGTAAAAATTGAAGGATTTCGTTTTTAATGTCCACTGTCCCCTTAAAAAAGCTACTTATTTAAAAATATAATGGCAAAATTAATTCCTAACTTGCATTTGAATTCAACCAAGCCGCATTCACGTTGTTTCGAAAATCTTTTCTGCAGGTGCAAGAAAAGCTCAGAATAAATATTTTTTTGTGTGTAGAAACATAGGCTTTGAGCTGGAAAGTGAGCTGTTGCATTTAATCGATAACACCATTTCTGTGAAATAAATATCATTCCTTGATTGAATTTTTAGTGATGTGGGAGAAATCAATCTGTTGTGTTTGTTTTCTCACAATGCTGTGAGAATCTACTTCACGGGGGGAGCGAAATAGACAATCATATATAATTCTACCACTAATTTCAAAAAAATATTTTTTGTCCTATTTAATCAATGTGATTAATTAAGACAAACATAATATTTAAAAATTAGTGGTGAAAGTTTACCTGATTGCCCTCGTTAAGTCGGCGCCTATGCTTGCTATTTTGAAGCTGTTATTACTTCACATGAGTATTCTGTATTTATTAAATCAAGCTTTGGTAGCTTTCCTATCAACAATTATTTAAGATTCTGAATAAATGACAGATAATAATAAATACGAAGCGTGTTTTTTAAACTAGTACCGTTTTGATGTTAAAAAACACAAGACAAACACAATCTTAACAATTTTATTTTTACATAAAAGCCTGGATTTTAATCTACTTTTCAACATAACTTCCACCTTTATTAAGGCACTTATCGTATCGTATGATTAGCTTTTGTATCCCATACTCATAAAAATTTGCCACTCTGTGCTAACTACTATACCTCCGCCGTTTTGACGTTGTCATCATCGCTGTTGTGCTGACCGCCAAGGTGCTTTTTTAAGCGCAAGAGAAAGTGGTAGTCACTTGGGCTAGGTCAGGATGAAACTCAGAATCTCCTTGAATCGTATAATTAGAAACAACTTCATCACCTTCCTCATAGCCCTGACCTAGCGCCAAGTGACTACTACTTTTTCCAGCACTTAAAGAAGCACCTAGGCTAGAGCTACTAATAATACAGGCTGGATCATCAAACATTTTGTTGCCCACTTTGACCAATCAGCGATTGTTGTCCATGGGGCTAGAAGTGTTTTGGCCAATCGTTCTTCTCCTACGGGCAATTAAATGGCCGCGTGAGTCAGCCCGGATTATAGAAGCCTTAGTCGTGGCCAATCGTTCTTCTACGGGCAATTAAATGACGGCGTGAGTCAATCCGGATTGTAGGAGCCTCAGTCATGGCCAATCGTTCTTCTCCTACGGGCAATTAAATGGCGACGTAAGTCAGTCCGGATTGTAGGAGCCTTAACTTAGGCTACAACGACGATGACAACGTCAAAACTGTGTTGATGCAGTGGTTAGCACAAAATGCGACAGATTTATATAAGGATGGTATGCAAAAGCTGGTGGTACAATACGATAAGTGCCTTAATATAGGCGGAAATTCTGTTTAAACATAGATTAAGGTCCAGGATTTCATGTAAAAAAACTAAAACAAATTTGGCCTTGCGTTTTTTTTATTATCAAAACGGCATACTTACTTAAAAACACGTCTCGTAAAACAGAAAACAGTGAAAGAAAATTTCAAAAGCTCTTCAATACTTTTCATCATTAAACTACTTAATTCATTAAAATTGGTAAATGTTGAGTTTTATTTTCAAAATGGTTGTATGTTATTCCAAAAACAGCTCAAAAACTTAAATACGGAACTCCCTAATACGCAAATTCTTAAAATTAAGTTTTGAATATTAATAGTAAATAACTCAAAATATCTAGCGATTAAAAAAAAAATAATAATTAAAACGTCACAAATATCACATTGCTTAAAAATATTAAAATTACATTTTTAAATGCAAATAAATTATTTACAAACTCACTAAATTATTTATATATGGGCTAACTCCTTTTAAATTTGTTTTAATGTACAATTCTCAATAACAAAGCATGCAAAAAATTTTATGCTGATTATTTAGAAATTCTAAATTTTATATTCTGTATGAGATCACTAAATATTCAAGTTCTCGAATGAACACTAATATCAATCTTATTTACATTTTTATATTTATAACTTGTTTTTTATTTTCCAGATCTGCATTCGATCCAATAAAGAAAGGTCTGAACTACCTGAAGAATCAGATATTCGGGTTCTTGTCGTACCTCACGCCTGCAAACATCAAGAAACAAATCGCCATAATGAAAACTAAAACATTCCCAGAACTCGTTAAAGGATTTTTCTACATGTTCTTTTACTCTATATTTTATACTGGTTGGCTTTTCTATTCATCGAGCAAGTAAGTATACTTATCATTGTCATGATGAAACAATTATCATTCATTTTTATAATTGTTAAAATTAATGGTCTGGGAAATCTCACTGGCACTGACATCATTCAATATACAGTACCTGGTAGTAAAAAATGGGAAACGCCTTCTGTAGTTATTTTCTTGGGTAAAATTTTCGTAATGGGGTCCAAAGCCAATTGGTACATTTTATATCAATTATTATAACGCTTACACAATCAAAATTATGCTTAAAAAATTGCTCAAATTTATGCTCAAAATTATTATTATTGCTAGAATCATCTTTGTTGACGCGAACCTTGCATGTAGGTGCGGAATATCAGCTTTTTTTCTCTGAGCGGTGGATATAACAAAATAAATTGTTTTATTTCGTATGCTACAAACTATTTGCAATATTTTTATATCTCGTTTAAATTTTTGACAGTTCTTGTATAGTTTGTATGACTTCTGTAGTGATTTCCACTTGTGTCGAAGAGCGATTATTGTATAAAAACGATTTTTCCCGAAGATGACACTCTGACAGATCGATTTCTATATCCAAAAAAACCCTTATCCGACGTTTTCGTAAAAATCGTTACAGCTGTTTTCGAGTTCCCGAAAATTTATAAATAAATAAATAAACAATAATTGCTCCTTTAATTATATAAGATTGAATGATTTTTTTTTCATACGAATATCATACTGAGAGAACTTTTTGCCAATTTAAGGGTTTATACCTATCTGCAATATCGAAAAAATTTGGGGAACTGTTTTCAGATAAACGAAACAAGATATTTGAAAAAAATCTTTTTGTATTTTCTTTATAACACTTTAAAAGAAAAGAAACTGGTTTTTGTAATAACGAAATAAAGTAGATTGTTCCCGGTAGACCCGATCGCCGGATATCGAGTCGGTCTGGTAGCCGTCTACGGTGATCACCGTTATAATCAGGTAGTAATCAGGCCACTATCAGCGGCGGAAGTGACGTCTTCAAAAAGAGGCGTGGTCAGAAGGGGCGTATCCACATGTCAATCAAAAGGGGGTGTGGCCGGAAGTGACGGCACGAGTGAAGTTGAGTTGTTTACCCCCTGCTGATTGAGTTGTTTTCCTCCTGCTGGTTGAGTTGTTTTAACTAAATGTTTTGGTTTCGGTTTAAAAAAAAAATTTAAGAATGGCAACACTTTATCATACTCCTAGACGAGGGTTTTGGTTTCGGTTTTCGAGAAAATTTCTTTAAAAATGGCAACGCCAAGTTACTTTTTTGAAAACGGCAACACGTTAAAGAGTTGGACTTGTAAAAGAAAACATAATGTCTTTCTTCCGAACACTTAAAGCGACAATTCAGTTCTGATCATTTTCACATTTCGAAAGATCTCGGGGTTTTTAAGTATGTAATAACATATTTTACATATGTCTTATTTTCAATAAATTTTTGTACCTTTTTAGTAATTTTACTAAGTGTTTTATCTACTATTTTTACTTTCATTTTTTCTCTCTCTGTTTTCAGGAGCGTATTCCATGTAGTCTTACTCTTGATGGGAGGACAAGCTCTTGTGGAAGGCGTTGAAGAGGAAGAGGAAGATCTGAAAGTGGACATATGGGCCAAACCAGCGGTACAGATGGCGCCTGCTGAGGCGCCGCTATCTATAGAAGCGCCGCCGGTGGAAGCTGCGCCTGAAACGGAAGCGCCTGCGGGAGCCGTACAAGCCTTTGGTGTAGACATATCGAAAGATGATGCCGGAGAGACAAAGTAAGCGTTTCCAAATTCCTTCTAAAACATAAAAAAAACTAGTCGGATGTGCCAATCCCAAAACTTTATTCTATCTCACACACGTTTCGTATACACCAAAACCGAATCTTTCTCAGCACCAATTTTTATCAACCTTTTTACTCATTTGAACTGAAAGTGTTAAATAGTTATAAAGCAAATAAATATTACATATAGTAGTAAAAATATTAGAAATCTATGAGTTAGCAAGTGAGAAAATGGGATCAAGTTATATACACATATTCTTGCTCATAGAATAGCCCAGAATGGCATAGCAAGGGTTAATTAATTAATTTCCCTTGTAATGGTTGTAAAATCAGATGAGACCTTAAACTTGCCTATATACAAAATTTGGAAGGTGGGGAATTTTATAGTGTATATAAATATAAAAAATTAGAAAATAGATGCGCACTGTTGTACTCATATGAAATTTAGAATTTGAAATATCTGCAACTGAAGATGCTAATATGTTAAAGCAAATAAATATGACATATAGTAGTGAGAATATTAGAAAACTATAAGTGAAAAAGCGATATTTAAGTCATAATACACACCTTCTCGTTGATAAAATAGCCCATAGTAACACAGCAAAGGTTAAGTAATAAATTTCCTGTGCAATATTGGAAAAATCAGCTGGGACCTTTTACAAATTTAAATACAAAATTTGGAGGAGGGTGGAATTTTATACCATATAAAAATATAAAAAATAGGGAACACCTTCGCACTCATTTAAAATTTAAAATGTATGATAATAAAGGGGTTAAATATTTGTAGGCAAGTAAATATTACACATAGGACGACATAGCATTAAATGGCATTAGTCTAGATGCTAGCCTAAGAGATATATAAATGCATGAATATTCTCAAAAATGGAAGTAATATAAATACATAATCTAGAACAATAAGAAGGGCATTTTTACGTTCATACCGAAGGGGAGAGATGAGGGATGACGACAAAGGGTTAAATGGAATTAAGCTAACACTACACTTAAGATTTTTGTACTTACATTAATTTTCACCGTCTCTGTCGCTTTCTTCTGCGTCAGTGTTCCAATATCAAATCGTCGTGTGTCACGCACCCTCCCTCGATTTTTAAATAAATTTTTGGTATAAAAACCTCGCGGTATTCACCAGTAAATATGGTATATCTTCATTTTACAAGAATACTGTTATATATATATATATATATATATACTAAATGCGTTTTTCTCTGTTCCAGGATGACCCTGGCGAAGAAAGGGGAAATGACACCTCAATCGAGTGTCGATCACTCGGATGGTGAAGGTGCAGGGGAAGAGGACGGAAAGAAGACACCGGAGAAGAGTGGAGAAGAGGGAGGACAGGTACTAGTACAGTTCAGTACAATTCGATGATACAATAACTTTTTAACTATTTTACAACACTGGTAAAAATAGGTTTGTCGGTGTAACTCTGTTAAGTTAAAAATCATTTTTATAGGTATTAGAAAAAAAATGACAATTTATTTTCACCCAGAAATCGCCATTTGATTAATCAAACTTCAAAGAGATAAGGAATGTTGTATTGGACACATACTTGCCAACCTTCAACTAAATTTCCGTAAAATGTAAGTTGATTTGATCCAGGTTAAAGACGTTTCTAACCAGAAAAGTTATTTGATGTAACAATATATATTAAATTTCATGTTTATACGTGGAACCTATTTGATTAAAAAAATTTCTGGTTTGAAACGTGTTTAACCTGGGTCAAACTAACCCACATTTTACGGAAGAATAATGCGAGGTTAGCAGGTATGAATGGACGGTGTTCTCGTGACGTCACAGTAGATAAAACGGCTGCATGATCGTTTGTTAATTGCATTCACCAAGGTTTTTACGCTATTTCTATTTGCAACGTTATTTTATTGTCACACTTATGAGCTCAGAAACTAAATTAATGAAAAAATATCCTGTTATTTCGTTATCTAATTATTAAATAATGAAAAAATTCATACAGCCATGGAAAAAATTATAAGGACAAGCGAAAAGTCGCCAAATGTAGGAGCTGCCTGGCTAGAAAATTATGCAAATATTTGTATAATAAAAAGTCTTCAAACGGAACATTTCTAAGCAAATTTTAAGTTGAAAATTAGGAAAATAATTAAAAGGCATGAATTTAAAAGGTTTTAACAGCTTGCTGCTCGGAAAAAAACTATAAGGACACGCATTTTTTTTTTTTTTTTGAAATCGCAAACAAAATTTTGCATATTTGGTAGTATCATAGGATTGTTTAAAGTAACCTAAAGCTGTCCCGCAGTAAGACTATTCAGTTTCTTTTGTTCTTCATTATGCCAAAGAGCACACAACTATCTGAATTTGAAAAGGGAAAAATCATTCCTTACAGAAAATGTGGAATGAGTGGACGTGAAATTGCAAGGAATATAAACAGATCTAAAACAGTAATTTATAATTTCTTGAAGAATCCAGAAAATTATGGCAAGAAGAAGCATACAGGTAGGCCTGTTTCTTTGACTATGCGCCAGAAACGTGAAATTGCGCGTCGAGCTTGCTTCAAAAAACAGAGTTCTACTCAAATTAAAACAGAAATGAATCTACCATGCACTAGCTGAACAGTGCGTAATGTTCTGGAAAAGAATCCCAATGTTAGATATGCTAAACTACGGTCACGTCCACCACTTACAAAACTACATAAGAAGATTAGATTGGAATTTGCTAAGAAACACGTTTATTTTGGATCTCGCTGGAAAGATGTGGTGTTTCCGGACGAAAACAAATTTAATTTGGACGGACCGGATGGTTTTCGCCATTATTGGTATGACTTGCGAAGAGATAAACCTGTTTTTTCCAAACGTCAATTCGGAGGAGGTTCTGTGATGGTGTGGACAGGTTTTGCAGCTAATGGAACAACACCAATCGTGTCCATTGGAGGACGCATGAATTCAGAATCATATGTGGATATGCTAGCTGAAAAATTATTGCCTGAAGCACCCCTTATCACAGGTGGTGATTATTTGTTTCAACAAGACAATGCAAGTTGCCATGTGTCTCGTGCATCACGTTCATGGTTCGAGGCCAATTCTGTCCAACTTTTGGATTGGCCGCCAAGAAGCCCTGATTTAAACCCCACAGAGAATCTGTGGGGCATTTTAGCTAGAGAAGTATATAAGCATGGCACACAATATACAAATACAGAGGATTTGACATCATCCATAGCATTAGCGTGGAAAAACATTTCTAAACAAACTTTAACTGGACTTTCTGAGTCAATGACTGAACGATTAATAAGGGTCATTGAGAAAAAAGATGATTTTGTTGAATATTAATTTAATATTCAGACATATTTCATTATGTCCTTAAATTTTTTTCCATGTTTCACGTAATGTATTTCTACTAATATGTGATTTATAAATTTATTGTAATTTAATTTCATATTAATAGGTTCGTAATGTTTCTTAATGACGAGTAGTAAATTATGTTTGATTTTGTTTTCAGTTGATGAGTACTTTAGTACATATTACTGATTTTTCAACGTGTCCTTATAATTTTTTCCATGGCTGTAAAAGCATGATTTGTAAAATTTAAATGAAAAATTTTCTAAGTACTAAAAATTGACATTGAAATCGTGAAGTAAAAGCATATTTGAGTAAAATAAGTTTAATTTACATAAATTATAAAAAAATTTTCATTTAAACATTTGAAATTTCACTCATTTTTATAGACATTGTCTATAACCTAATCTATTTTAACTTTATATTTATAATAAATTCGATAATTAACACAAAATTAATCTGAAATTAAATGAATATTTTTTATATTATTCAGATATATTACACGCATTTCTATCCTTTCAGTAGTAGAATAAAAAATAAGGGAATTCTTCCATAACGTAATTCTTTTCAATGCAGCGGTCCCCACAATTACACTGTAAAAAAACTCAGAAGTGTTTTGGCACAATGCGGAAAGGTTTCCGGAAATTTATAGTAAACTTTGTGTTCTCCTCAGTTATTTGTTATTTCGGAATCGTTACACGTATTTTCGGAAAAATATTCGAAGCGGTGAATACTCTGCAGAAGTCAGGAACGTTACATTCCATAGCGGAAAAGTTTCCGAATAGGTAGCGTAAAATGTTGGTTACTGAAAAATTCGGAAATGTTACACTCATTCCGTGTAAAGTTTAAAAACGGTGAATGGAATTCGAAATGAAGTAATATTTGCGCATGCTCATCTACTCCGATCTACTGCACATGTCATTATCCCGTGATTTGTATTGTTCTTGAGAAGAAAGACATAGCCTATAACAGACGCAGATGCAACGTATTTGGATGACCAGTAAGTATTCTGTTTTATAATTTCTTTTATTTGAGAGAACGATTTGCTTTTTTAAAAGAATTAATATTATCCGATTCAATTTTATTGCATGTTAATATTAAATTTGCAGTTAATTTTTTGTTGTACACACAAAGTTAAATAACTCGTTCGATAGTTTTTTATACTCTTGTTCCGTGAATCTATAATAAATATTAGATATTTGATTGATGAATAATAATGTACTACTAATATTAATGAAGACTGATACCACCGTTTATACGTCTTTATCATCTTTTCGTTTTGAGATTGGTTCCGATTCATAACTTTTATAATGATGAAATGTATCGTTTATATGACAGAACAAATTCCTAATTTCACTTATACTATACGTTTTTTCTTCACTTTTTATGAATCACAGATTTATCAATAAATATCATTGAAAATTCGATTTATAAATCTATAAATAATTCTTTTTTTAAAAATTCGGTCTCGGGAATTCCATTCTGTAAATAGATAGATATACATTATGAAAATGCGTTATTTCCCCAAATAGATGTATTATTTTTAATACCTTTAAATAAATATATTTTTTAATCTCGTAAGTACAGATATTATGTTAAAAAATTTCGTATCTATAAATAATTATTTTATTTCATGAACTGTATTCTTATAAAAAGATATGTATTTTCTCAGGTTATCTCAGCACTTCTCAAGTTATGCCAATAAAATAATACTTTTAAATGAATATATTTAGAAGCATGATAGTTGTAAAACACTATATTAAAAATATTTTCAAATAGACAAAACATTTTTAACAATATATCTATTTATAAGTATACAATTCGTATAAATAAAATAATTACCACAGATATAAAATATTTTGGAATAGTAGATCTATTTACAAATTTAAAAAAAATGTTGAAAGGTATTACTAAAATCTATCTATTTATAAGTATATGGAAATTAAACATTTTCATAATGTATCTATTTAGAAGGATTGAACTCACGAGGTTGCAATTAAAAAAAGAACTATTTATAGATCTATAAATCAAATTTTCAACGCTATTTATTTACAAATATCTAAAAACGTATAGTATAAGTGAAATTAGGAATTTGTTCTGTCATATAAATGATACATTTCAACATTAGAAAAGTTATGAATCGGAATTAATCTCAAAACGAAAAGATGATAAAGACGTATAAACGGTACTATCTTTACTTCATTAATATTATTCACTATAATAATATTCATCAATCAAATATCTAATATTTATTATAGATTCATGGAACAAGAGTATAAAGAAACTTTCGAACGAGTTATTTAACTTTGTATGTACAACAAAATATTAACTGCAAATTAATATGCAATAAAATTGAATCGGATAATATTAACTCTTTTAAAAAGGTGTATCGTTCTTCCAAATAAAAGAAATTATGATATAGAAATACATAGAAACATATCCGAAACATACACAAACATTTCCGAAATATGCAGAAACATTTCCGAAATATACGGAAGCATTACTGAATACTTTTCCGAAATATACAGAAACGTTACTAAATACTTTTCCGAAATATGTGGAAATATAACAGAACCGTTCGGCCACATTGCTGCCCCACCTGATAGAGTAACGTTTCCGAGTTTTTTTTTAAAGTGTACGATTATGCCAAGATTGCAGTTACGATTTCTCCAAGATCATAACAAAGCTTATATATACATCATATATACGCATATATATACTTCTAATGCTCATATATGTGTCATATATGTCATTATACATATTATGTACATCTTATATGCCATATATATGTCTTAGGATAATTGCTAAATCGGGCTCTTTACAAAGAGCCTAGGCTGTTTGCACAGTGTACTTTAAAATGTCCCTTATACATTCCTTTTCATCTAATTCTTATTTTAAAATATTATGTGTTAGAGCCTTATTAGTCACAAAATTGCTCATTTATAAAAACAAAAAATATTATCCAGAATTATAAACTCTGAAATACAACCGCATGACACAATATCATATTTTGTAGATCACGGTTTTCATTAATGATCTTATATTGATTCTGTGTAATATTGTATGTTTTTTATTGTGCTCGTTAAGTAAAAGCTAAATTAAAGATGTAATTTTTGCTTAAAATGATAAAAACATTACAGAAAGGCTAAAAAATACCTTTTAATACGAAGATGACATATGTTTCATGCACTCTAATGGAGACTTCTTCAAGATCAATAGTAATATATTTGCGAAAAAAGAACATATGCAATGAATCAGCTTCGTTTGAAATGCCTAAAATTCGGCACGCGATGATTCACAAATTAAAAAAGCAATAAAATAACAATTTTCACATTTCTAGTTTGACCAATTTAAGCATCTGTTTACATTACACATGTGATCTCGTGATTTATGTTTATAACTTTTAAAAACTTAGTAGAAAATAGATTATTTTTTGCTTTGATCTTGAAAGAGTCGCGCATGAAACATATGTCATCTTTATATTAAAAGGTATTTTTAAGCCTTTTGTATAATGTTTTTTTATCACTTTAAGCAGCAATTACATCTTTAATTTAACGTTAACAAGTAATTTTATTATATTATTTGTAAAGTAAAAGCTTTATATGACAAATAATTACTCATGTTTATGTTCATTTTTAAGCCATGCATCTTTCTTTTAGGCTGCTCCGGCAGAAGCGAAACCTGAAGCCCCAGCACCCGGAGAGGGCGAACAGTAAGTTCTTTTGATTGTTGCCTATTTTAATGATCGCTTAAGGTTCATCAGTGGACCCGTGTGAGCAGTGTTGAATTTAGGGGGTGGCCCGGGGGGGAGGACATCCTCCCCCCCTGAGTATTGACATGTCTCCCAGGAAGATTTGAGATTTTATGCTTTTAATGGTTTAAAAGTGCAATTTCTACCCCGAAACTCTACAATGTCCCCCCCCCCCCGAAGTCACAGAAATCCCTCCCGGAGAACAGTGTCTGAATTCAACACTGCGTGTAAGGATTTCGCACTGCAGGCTAATATGTTTTAGCAACATCTAATAATTTTTAGATGCAGGTTTAAACTTCTAAAGAAAAATTAAAGCTTAGAAATATCTGCAAATAACATGAGTCAAGTCACAATAGCATCTCATTTATTCCATCAAAATTACAGTAAAAAATAATCGAAGGTAGGAAAAGTCAGGCGCGAGAAAAAAATTAACAATCGTGTTTTAACTATATTAGACTGTGACGGCATCCGCTTCAGGAAAAACACGAGAGAAAGAAAAATAAATTGAATACATATAAAATGCATTTCAATCTAATATATGCGCAGCATATAGGAGGAATTTTATTGTCATCACCACTATTTTCAAATAATTATCTTCATAATATCTTTTGATTGCATATGTTACAGAAATTTATTCTGGAGATTATTGAATACGGATATTGATAGGGAGCAATAAAATTTCTCCTATACGCTGCGAGTCGTGGTCTAAAAAAACCTTACATTTTCAAAAGAAAAATATCTGAATTGAAAGGGTTTTTTTCCCCATCGTTTCTGTTTCCCCGTTAAAACATGCAAATGTCCGTTTTGATTTGTCCCTTTCCCCCCGAAATACAGAAAATTCACCAATCTAACGTAAAAATTATTTGGAATCCTCCAATCTAAAGCTTCATTTTCGTTAAACACGGTAGTATTCTGTCAACTGTATTGCCTGTTACTTTTTCGTATATTAGAAACGGATTTTTTACGTACGTCTTTTTTCCCTCGAAAGACGGAAAATGCACTGACGGAAGTTCAACGTTTCCTGAAATTTTCCATTCAAAAGACTGAAATTTCTTTAAGACCCCCAATCACAGGCGTGTTCTGGCAATTTGCTGCCAGTACTCTTTACGTATTTTGGAGAATTTTGTTTTTTAACTGTACCTTCAAGGATGCGTTTTCAACCAAAAAGTGCATCTCGAAGAGAAATTGGACATATATGTTTTTTAAATGACCTATTGAATTGTTCTTATTAACACATATACTATATCATTATGTTATTTTTCATTATTTAATATGTGTTTTCAGAGCTCCACCACCTGCTCCAATGATGATTATCCAGGAACCGATTAAACCAACTGAAACCCCTGCTGTTGCTGCTATTAACTTCCGTGAATACGGCAGAAAGATTGTGGTAAGTATCTCAGTTTGCAAATATTTTTACCGTGTTATATAAATATATATATACAGGGTGCGTCAGAGGAATGTATACATACACTTTTTAACGGGTCATAACTTTCTATTTTTTTTAAGTTTAATTAATTGGAAATAATGAGTGGACCAAGAACTTTTGAAAAAAGAAAAATTATTTTAAAATACTATTGTATGTACACTAGTGTGCAAAACTTAAGCAACAAACACAAAATGCTAATTTCTGAACACGTGCGTACTCTAAAGGAATTTCTATAAACACCAAGTGTAGAAAATAGGTACTACGCTAACAGCACAGACAGTGGATGTGAAGTCTTCTTGACATAACGAATGGTCACAATTGTCACAGTCACTACAATGAACAGAAATGTGATATCTTTCATTCGTCTCATTTTTACTCTTATTTGGTCACTCCACTAAACAGTCACCATGACTGCTGCTTTTTGACGAGTCACCAGGTGATTTTACAATGAAGTCATCTTGTGACTCTCATGTGACTGTCATTTTGACACTCCATTGTAAAGTCATTATGATAGCTGTTCTGTGACGAGTTCCCAAGTGACAGAAAATGAAATAATCTGGTGACTTTTCACAAAGGCGTGCAATGATGACTTCACAATAGAGTGTCGATCATCGGAAAGTCACCATGCGACTTCATTGTGACATTATTTGGCGACTCATCACAATGCAATGCTCACAATGACTTCAAAGTTCAGTCTTCAACTTACAGTGACTTGAGAATCACAAGGTGACTTCATCGTAATGTCACCTGGTGACCCATCACAAAGCGACAGTCACAGTGACTTTTCAGTGTTAACAATCATTTGAGAGTAATAATGAGACAGTGAAATAACCCATATTTTGATTCACCGTAGCGATTGTGACACTTCTAAACATGTGTGACGCCAAGGATACTTCACATCGACTGGCCGTGCTGTTGGGGGTAGTACCTATTTTCTACACTTGCTGTTTATAAAATTTCCTTTTGAGTACTCACGTGTTCAGAAATTAGCATTTTGTGTTTGTGGCTTAAGTTTTGCACACCAGTGTATGAAAATGTAGCAGAAGTACAAAAGCAGTATCGCAGGAAGTGTCAGGCAGATCCACGTATGCGACTTACAATTCATTGGATAAAAGATAAGTTTGGAACGAATGGGATGTTCATAGACAACGTTCCGGAACCGCAATTGAGCAAGAATGTGCCACAACACCCAATGAAATGTGTGTTGAAGTTTGTGAATCAATAGACCACCGTTATCAGCAGTGTATTGATCAGAACGGTCATAATTCTGAACATCTGCGGTTAGGAGAAAAAGTTATACATTTTATGTGGATTCTTTTGCAATTTAAAAGTTAATTATATGAGAATAAATACTGTTATAATCGTTCAAAGTGTATATGCATTTTTCTGATGCACCTTGTATATGGCTGTTTTTTTATTAAGTTAGGGGCGAAAATATTAAATCTAACCTCAAATTCTAAACTTGAATTCGACTCATCTTTAAAACCTAAACTGATGGGAATAAATCTTCAAAAATGTGAAAAACAGGATTACATTTCTATTGTACTATAAATAAAAGTATGACTGTTTTTTGTTTTGAATGAAAATATTAAATTTAACCTTAAATTATAAATTTTATTTCATTTGAGCTTCAAATTCTAAAATGACAAATTTCTAGAAAATTTCTTTATCAAAAATTCTGCCACAAATCTTGATTAAAATTAAGTGATATAAAAAATATCCCACAGCCCTTCAAGGGGTCAAAATTTCAAAAGTACATATTTTAGAACAGTTTTTGATTAAATGATTAATGTAAAATGATTAATGTTGATAATGTTGTTTATTGTATCTTTTTTCACTTATTTTTATTATGCAACCTTTCCCTCAGTTTGTTTCAAATAATATGTCGTGTAAAATGACTGATTCCATCACATCTCTAAATGTATATTTGTTTCACAGAGTTTCTTGGCTAGAAATTTCTACACCATGAAATACCTGGCTCTCGTTATGGCTTTTGCAATCAACTTCATCTTGCTCTTCTTTAAAGTAAGTTGCACGATTCTTTTTCTTTTTTACTTTTTTTTAACTTTTATAATATTTTTTAACACTTTCCAACATAGTTGAAAAGTTATAAAAATAGCAATTAAAACCTTTGTGCAAGAATATTAAAAGGAAGAATACCAACGTTAAAAATGCACAAATAATACACAAAAAACAGCTGTTTGCTGTTTTTTTGTGCATTATTTGTGCATTTTTAAGGTTGGTATACATTCTAAAAAAAATTTCCTGAAAAAAAAAAAACGGAAATTGTATTGGCAATCGAGACGCCAGTACTATTTCCGTATTTTAACGAAAAAAAAATTCCGTAAATTGCAGGAAATTTTCCGTGATTTCTGAAATATCCGTTTTTAAATTTCCTTTTTTCAACAGATATCTTCCGTATTTGTTAGATATTTTTGTATCGTTAAAATAAATTTTATAGGACCAAAAATATATATATATCAAGGAACGTCTTATAATACTTTTTATTTTTTTGCGAGTTTTCAGTAAATAACCAACACTTGCCACAAAGGGGTTCGAACGCGGAAACTTCTGTGTAGCAAACTGGCGGGCTGTACCATTACGCTAAGACCGGACACTTCGTTCCCTCAAATGTTGTTATTTATTTTAGATTCTTTTAATGATGAAAAAATTTGAAGGTTTCATAGTTAGATGGATTTTTTCAATATTTTATTTTCATAATTTTTAATATCTTGCTTTATTATTTGATGCTTTATAACAGATAAATTTTAACTTTTTATGTATTATATGCGTAAAACATTGTATTAAGACTACTGATTACTTCTTTTTGCAATAGTACATATACTTTTTTTAAATTATTTGTCTGTTGATCTATTTATCAATTCCAGTAAACAATAATTATCTTAAGTAATAATTATCTTATTACATGCTATTAAAGTAAATTTTCTTTATCTCTTATTTTAAAAAATTATGTGAATAAACAATTTTATAATAAATTAAATTATTATATTTAATCTTTGCTGAGAGCTTTTGTGTACGATTCTGTTAAACTAAATAATTTTAAAAAATCGAAACAAAAAAATAGATTTTTAGAGAAAATTTTGAAATTAATGACTTTAGGATAGGTAAGTTTAAATTTGGACTTGATAATTTAGTTTAAATTAATTTAGTTTAATTTATAAAATTATAAACTAACGAAATAACTTATAAACTTTATAAAATTATAAACTTCATTTTTATAAAAGTAAACAAAAAGTTATTAATTATTTTTTATAAATTCAAAGAAAAAAATATGAACTTCGTAAAATTATAATTTATAAAATAATAAATTTTAGTTTAATTCACAAATTTATAAGACAAATCAGCTTAGTTTAACACATACATACCAATAATTTGCGAAAATATTATTTTATGAAACATTAAAAATATTTTTTTTTTTAAATAGATTTTTAGCGAAAATTTTGAAACTGGGATAATTATTGGGAATTGGGAATTGGGAAATTTAAACATACCTTGGGATAGGTATGTTAAATTTGGATTTTTTAATTTAGTCTAAATTAATTTAGTTTAATTTATAAAATTATGAACTAACTAAATATATTATAAACTTTATAAAATTATAAACTTCATTTTTATAAAAGTAAAGAAAAAATCATTAATTATTTTTATAAATTTAAAGAAAAAATATAAACTTTCTAAAATTATAATTTATAAAATAATAAATTTCAGTTTAATTCACAAATTTATAAGACAAATCAGTTTTGTTCAATACCAACAATTTGCAAAGATATCATTTTACGAAACCTTTAATAACCTAATATTGCCTCACCTTAATAAAAATTAAAATAAAATTTTAAAATGTCAGTGAAAAAATTCATAATTTGAAGCACTATAAAGAAAAAAAAAGTAGATTTTAAAAAATATTTGTCTGTAATTTATATAAATAAAGTAAATTTCTAAAGATTTCACTAAAAAATAAAAAAAATATCATTATTATTTTCACAAAAAATTACCGTCCAGACACGGGCCCGGTTAGAATGAGCTCCAGGATTGGCCCGAGTCTAATGACTTTAAATAGGCCCACGGGTAGGACCGGTCCAGGCCTGGATCCTAGAAGACCCTGGACCCTAGTAAATACAACAATCTTAATTCGCATTTCAAACAAGACGATATCTGTATGCAAACCTCTGAACGTTATTTACGGAAATGGGGAAATACGGACATTGTACTGTTTTGAAAAAAAACCCCATCAAATTTACGGAAAACTTGCTGCATATCTACGGATTTGAAATCTGCTTTACGGAACTAATGTCATTTATGGAAATTGTACTGTTGTTTTGGAAAAATGAAACTTCTCCGTAAAATTCTACGGAAAATCTCTTGTATTTTCACGGATTTTTTGAGAGTGTACTTCATTTTAATAGTTGAAAAGTGTTTATGAATTCGGTTTGTCTGTCTGTCTGCTCTACCTCGCGTGAATATACTCGGATTTCCATGAAATTGATATATGTTTGTTATTGAGGTTTACTATGGCATATTTGATATTGAAAATGGAACGTGTAGCATTTATAGTTCATTTACAGGGACACCCAAAAGAATTCCGTCACATTTCTTTTACGCGAATTAGAACACGGATTATCAGACAGACGGCTGGTACACAAACCGAATTCATAAACACTTCTCATCAGTGCTGGAAAGTGTTAATAAAAAACTCCTAATGTGTTAGAAAAGCTGTGTAATAAAATAAAGCTATCAAGAAAAACATGGGTGTAATTTTGGTAAATAATATTTTGAAAATTACATATTTATAAATTCTCGTTTATATTTGTTTAATTCTCGTAGATTACTGGGTATTGTTATTATTATTTATACCAAGCAACCCAACACGGTCTACCCGGGATGAAAATGCCCGATACACTGCCTAGTGTACAGAAAAAAAAATATTTAAAACTTTAATAGATTCTTTACATTTAATATATTTTCCTAGATTGACCACCAACTACAGCAAAAGGCATTTTTTTGCGTTTTCGTATATATAAGCCGCGTGCCAACGGTAAAACACGAAAGATTTCGTTATTTGTAGCAACCTTTTGTGATTCAGTTATTTCAGCGTTTAAGCACGTAATTCGATTACATATCTGTTAAATTCGTGTTTTATTTATTTGTTTATTTGTGCAGTTTTAATTCCGTTTGGCAATATAAATATAGAATATTACATGGAAGCAAACAAATGATGAATTATTTACATTTTTTTTTTAATATAAACAGGTTAATCTTCTTAATTGGATTGCACGCAGATTTAAAAATAATCATGCTTGAAAATTATTTTGAAAATCATTAAAAGAAATAAAAAGATCAGTAAATTGAGATACAGTTTTAAAAAAAAAATTGCATTTGAAAGTACATTTTTTTCCCTATTCGACGATGTAAAAATTTAAATTGCGCAACGTTTACAAAGTAAAAGTGAAATTTATTAATCAGGTCATTGCCACCGTCTATGTATGAGTTCAGCGTTGTTGACGGACATGTTTCTGCTTTATAGTATAGATTATTGTTACTAATAATTTACTGCAAGTTTTTCAACGGCACACCTTGTATTTACAATGTCGTTGCTTTTCTTTTGCCCCTTTAAGGTAACAACTGGAGAAGAAGCAGAAGGAGAGGAAGGGGAAGAGGGCGAGGAAGAAGATGACGATAATGGCGGAGGATTTATGGGTAACTTCACTGGTTTGGACGACGATGCCATTCTCGGCGGTGATGACGACGAAGATGTTGAAGAATGGGTCGTCATTGAAGAGAAAGTCTTTTACCTGGAACCCGTCATCAGAATTCTGGCGCTGACCCATTCTATCATTTCATTTTGCATGCTCATCGCATACTACAACTTAAAGGTAAAGTGCAAACGCTTAACTTCTCTCTGAACTAGATTTTATGCTAAAAAAAAGAAAATTACATGAATTCTCAATGCACGCACATGAAAAACAATGCAGTCATATGCCATGCAATGCGTATTTAAAAGTCACCATTAATTCAGAAAATTAATTCAAAAGACCATTAATTCAGTTTCAGGTTCACGAAATTTTTTTTTACGGGCAGGACTCTACATCTGAGCCTTTATTTAGGGTTTGTTATAAGCTAGGTTCGCTGTAGCGGTATTTCACTGCAGGTGGAGTAAATTTAATGAAGAAGATTTACAAGATTTCTTTGAAATCTTTAATGGAATTACGTTACTTTACTGCCCGAGAGGAACTGCTCAGACTAGGAACCAAGTCTGTAGAGCAGAGATGTCCCTCCCTATCTCCTCTTTATTAAGGTGTTAAAAAATACAAAAATACAAAATACAAAAAATTAAAAAATACAAAAAAATTATAAAATACAAAAATACAAAATACAAAATACAAAAATACAAAATACAGCTTGTCGTCCTTAATGGCTGATTTTTTTCCATAGGTGCCTTTAGCCATCTTCAAGAGGGAGAAAGAAATCGCTCGAGCTGTGGAATTTGACGGTCTCTACATCGCGGAACAACCAGCAGAAGATGACATCAAAGCACACTGGGATAAATTAGTAATAAGCACGAAGTAAGTTGGCTCTTCTAGTTGCTTGTGTGGAACTTTCTTCTTTATTTATAAAAACGTTCATGTTTAATAGAATTATACAATATTGGTATTTTCTGTAATACTTTAATTCTTTTTTTTTCTTTCAGATCGTTCCCTGTAAATTATTGGGATAAATTCGTCAAAAAAAGAGTAAGTTTTATTTTGATACAAAAACCAGTGATTGAAAATAGTAATAATAAAAATAATATATTTTATTATGATGTACAAAGATCACTTCTTAGATTTATGTTTTTTTTTTTTCCTAACACTAACGCTCTTATTCACTATCTACCTCAAATGCCAGTTAAGAGGCTATTTCCAGAGCCGAAACTAAGAGGGGGGGGTAGAGGGGGGCACGTGCCCCGGGCGCCAGTACGGCAGGCGGAGGTGGCACCAAATGGACATTTTGTTTGCTGTTTGATACTATATATCTATATATATAAAATTTGGGTAAAAAAGTTTTTCAGCTGGAAAATTCAAAAGAAGAACCGAGATTGACCGGGACACTAAATACTACGAAGTGGAAAATTCACAAAATATTATTAATATACTTAGTTAAAGCTTAAAAGTTGTTTGCTTTTTTTTTGTACTAGATCACTATTATAATTTTGATAATTAGCATTAGGTTAAGGAAATAATCTAGACATATCAGTCTACTAATAGAAAGAGATAGTTCCGTGAAATTGACTGTGTATAGCACACATATATTTTACGGTATTGGAATTCATTGTTATAACTACAGAAAAACCGGGTTTTTCAGTTCTTAAGACATTGACTCATATCAGTATGACTTAACGCTTGCTCAATTACAATGTAATACTACAACTACAGTAAAATCTGTGAAAATTAAATCTGTGTATAACAGAATCCTGTCCTAAATTAAATATTTACATGGTACCAACAGAAAGAATACCAACAATTCTATTTGCTAAGACAAAAACCTGTATAAAGCGGAATTTTTTCCAGTTCATTTTGATTCCGGTTTCACATAGGTTTCATAAATATTAGACAAAACTGATTACATAGTTCACTATTATGTATTTTATGATTGCGTATTTTTAATTTTAAAATAAGTCAGTTATTAGAAACGTAACAAAGATCTTTGTAAATTTACTTTGGGAAGGAGAGAAGGGCGAGGTGCCAAAATCCATGTGTGTCCCCTGGGAAAAAAAAAAAGCTAGTTTAAGCCCTGGCTACTTCACTCACTCGAAAACACCCGCTCGCTAATGTTAATCCTATGAGGTAAATATTTTGATATATCTCGTTCGCATTTCAATATTTTTTAATGTTTTTTTGCATTGGATAGCTGAGGTCAATCTCTATGCAGAGCTTTTTTTACTTTTTCAATTATGGTTACAGTTTTTTTTTTATTATTATTGAGGATACTTTCACTTACGAAACCATTCCGAAAGTGAAAGTATCCTCAATAAAAAAAAAACTGTAACCATAATTGAAAAAGTAAAAAAAGTCCTGCATAGAGATTGACCTCAGCTATCCAATGCAAAATAAATTATTTAAAAATATTGAAATGCGAACGAGATAGCTTAAAATATTTTCTCCATCGGATTAACATTAGAGAGCGGGTGTTTTCACGTGAGTGAAGAAGTCTATTACGCGCGGAAAACGTCGTCGGGGTCTCAAATAGTATTCACGATTAATCTGATTGGACATCAGCTGCGATAATGTCCAATCACGTTAATGGCGCATATCATTTGAGCGTTTGATCGAGGTTTTCGCTGTAACCGGCAGTTCAGATAAATGGCGAATACGAGTGATAGTGTAGACAAGTTAATGTATTGAAAATCGTTCTGAAGGACTTTAAAATCTTTCCGGGTTAGAGAGATTTCCGTCTCACACAGAGTCCGCTTTAAGCAGAGTTTACTGTCATTTAGCTATTGACAGTGCTTAAAATGATAGTTTAGAAATATTTCAAGGTATTACAAAAATATAATTTTATAAAAATGTATGAGGAGTTATAAAATAAATATATAAAAATATAATATGATTAACTCTATTTATTTTGTAAAATAAAAAGTTTTTTTTTTAAGTATAAGCTAATTGAGATACTAATTTATGTTGAATGTTTTATAAATCCTGATATCCCTAACAAAAACATGCGTCATAATTAAATTGGTACCTTCGATTGCCTTGTATGTAATAAATATATAAACTGTGGGAAAAAAATAGTAAAAAATGTAAAAATAGCCAAGTTTGTCCTGTTTAACACTATTTCTACCAGTGTTACCACTTCTTCTACCGGACACCTTTTAAAAGATTTGCATTTATTGTTATTTTACTTGTAATTTTTAGATTAAAACAATTAAAAAACGTTTTTAATACTCTGAAAACTTATTTTTATACTTATTAGTTATTAGCTTTAAATATAACAAGTAAAATAAACATAAATCAAAACTTTAAAAGGCGTCGTTTGACGCCGATGGAAATAGTGTTAAAAATTACAGTGAACCCTAAAAATAACATAATAATGCAAAGATATAATAAACAATTATAAAATATATCACAATAAAATATTCTAAAAGAAACTCTTATGTTCACCAATAACAAGTACTACTTTACCTTCACATTCGTACCGAACCTGGTCCTTTACCGTTGGAATAAAATTGTTATAAGTTATATAGGAATAAATAAGTTATATAGGAATAAAGGTTCATACATACAATGGGAATAAAAGTTAGGAATGAAACGTAATTAGGAATAAAAGTTTAACACATTCGGTTAAACACATATATGTAACACCACATTTCACATTTTATAGAGAGCAGGAGTGATAATTGTAATAAAATAACACAAAGCAAGTTTTTGTGATTTTAGAACACAACTATTTTTTAAGTTATTCTTAGGGAACAGCACATAATAGAATTTTTTTTTATGTTGCTCAGTTTTGAATTCAGGGATATTCTACCCCACCCTGGTGCATCGAAATGTACCCCTCCCGGAATATTTGTGATTTTATGTTTAAGTTATCTAGAAATGCAATTGCCCTTCCATCGTATTATACAGCCCCCCCCCCCCCCTGGAGCTACAGAAATCCCTACCGGAGAAAAATATCTGCTCTTCCCTCCAAAAAATAATTATGAAATCGAACCATCCGTCCAGATATTACGCATATACATACAATAAAAAATAAATGTACGAATGAATTGTACAACCACCTTTCTTATCGGTTACAAATGTAACTGGATTGTGTATAAATATTGCAAGATCCTTCTCCGTCTTGAAATTCCCTGCTGTTTTTGAAAAGATAGTTTAAAATCATTTAGTAAGCAATGAAGGCCACTTTGATTACGTTAAAGGAAGGTGACTTGTTCTGTTCTTTAGAGTATTATTTTAGTTTGACATTAAGTTCTTATGTGAAACTTTGTTGTTACGTTTAGGTGAGAGAGCAGTACAGCGAGACCTACGACTTCGATGCCATCAGTAGCTTACTCGGAATGGATAAGGGAAGTGCCTTCTCCCAAGAAGAGGAACCTAGCGGAATGTTCGGCGTGTGAGTTATCTTTCAATAATGTTAAAAGTCGAAATCGCCTTTTATTATGTTGATTTTGCTCGTGGTATATAAGCACGATATGCATCCAGATAAGTTATGGCTGATCGTATGAAACAGGATCTTGGTAAATGTTCCACGGCCGGATAATTGGGTACATTTTTCATCTAGCGTTGTGTTCACAAAACCAACAAGTTCGTAATCCCTTGTTAAAAAAAGGTATAGCATATACTTGAAAGTTTCATTTATTGGCCATAATAAGACATCAAGATGTTAGAAGGGAGAGGTGGTCTTTATACTTAATGCATTAAAAATATAACCTTCTTGTTCGATGGTTAGATAAGATTTGTGAGTAATTAGCTCAGTTTGTGTTTTCCACAATTTTCCTTGCGATTCGGCCAACGCGCCAAAACAGAATTTTGTACGTTTGAGATAAATGCATATTATTTTTTTGAACGATGTAACGCCAAGAGTATTCCAGATTGGCGACTTATCAATTAAGAACCTTAAAAATATTACCCCGTTATTATTTGGGATAGGCTTTTTAAAATAACGAATGTAAGTGATTTATTAGCCTTTGCATATGCAATAGGAAACTGATTTCGAAATATTGAACTAAAATGATTGCCTATATAATTAGAATCTCTTAACACTTAAAAGCTTAATGTTTTTAAAGCAATGGTTAAAAATTACATGTACTCATGAAAGCATATTATCTGAAGATTGATTTTGAAAGAAATAAATCATTAAGATTAATTTGCGCTACTAATAAATATCACTTGACTTTAATGAAAATCATTTTGATTAAGAAAAAAGAATTCGAATGCGTATAGACAGAAATTGCAAGATTTGTGACTTCTTAAATGAAATAACGGAAGGTAATTTAGGAAATTAATCAATTTTGAGTACATAACTTACAAATAAATGCTAAACTAATATCAAGTGCATTTTGACATGGGGAAAGATATTTCTTTTTGAGGTTTAAAATAAAAATAGATTTTAAATAAAGGAAAATAATTGGCATAGAAAATTTAACAGAGGAAATATTATTTTGGAATAAAAAGAAATAGAAATATATGATTTCATATCATACCTTTTATAAAACGAAAACTAGCCATTACGGATGAATGGAATTAAATTCATATAATATTTTAAGATTCATAAAACTCTCATTGATTTAACCTTTCCAGACCTGAAGCTAAAACAATACTACAAATACTCCTTCTTTGCTTTTGGAGAAACAAAATGATATCATAGAAGACAGAATTTTTTTTTAATTGATATATTAGGGGACTAGTAATTTAGTTTCTCAAGTATCCATCTAAAATTACTAAGTTCTCTAAAATACCAATTTAATTATCAATAACCTAAATTCACAAAATAACAAATTTAAGGAATTTAAACAAGTGAATGAATTACAAATTCTCAAAAAATTTTATTGTTAAGTATTTAAGTTAAATGCTTATGAAAATTACTTACTTTCTTGGCCACTATAATATATTGAATATTAAGTAAAGTAAATAGGACACAGGTTTAAAATGAGATGGACGAATCGATTACTTTTATACATTTAATGAACTTCACAAGACATCACAACATGAAAACATGACAGAACTAGAATTACATTCTGTGGCACTGCAGTGAAAACCAAACATCTGAAAGATAGATGTCACTAGCAGATGGAGGTCTTATACTTTCTTACAATTACTTTTAGGGTGCTGCCATCTACAGTTTCTTATTTGAAATAAAACCACCACAGCCACACATTGTCTTGAAGGCATTTTGCAAATTCAGATGAAACTAAAATTTATTTTATGAGAAAATCAGCATCGATTTATTGGTTTGGTTTTAAAGCGAAAAACATTCGGGTATGTCGAAGTGAAGTCGAAATGTAAAAAAAAATCAAACACTTTAGTTTCTAGGAGGTAAAGAATAGAGGTACACATTTGTGTATCTCGGGTCTGAAGAGGTTTAACATATTTAGATTAGCAATGTTGATTACAAATTTAAAAATAGATTGTTTCAAGGATTTTTAGTATTTTCCTTGAAATATTCAAATGTTTTGTCGTAGAACTCCCATTTTCTGTTACCAGTTGTAACGCATTTTAACTTTCCTGTTTTGCTAGTGGTAATATATGATGAATTTAATTTTTCTTTTTTGCGTAAATTACTATTAATTATGTAATGATGAGTTTGTCTTATTTCCATTGAATATCTTTTTAAATAAATTTTCAGGATAACCAGCATGGACTGGAAGTATCAGATATGGAAAGCTGGCGTGACAATCACAGACAATGTAAGTTTAAAATTACATTATACTGCCTTACTTTCAGAGTTTCACAAATAAAACATACAGTAGGGAAAAAAAAATAGCAAACACATTGAATAGAAACCACTTATTTATCGTAGCAAAGTTTACATTATTTTGTTTACGAAAGTCTAATTTAAAAAATATGCAATGTTTTATTTTTTAATTTCTTCACCATTTCAGGAAATACACTTCTATATACTACCCTTGACATACCAATGAAAAAAATTCCAATCAGGTCATGGATATATTATCTCATAACTTCGCAACAATCAGTTTCCATACCACAATACTAGTCGATTCCTGTTTCCAAACAATATTTTTGGTACTTTTCTGTTATACCAACGCAATCGCCAAGCGTAATAGTTGGCGCGAAATGAAACCTTTGAAGAAAATTGTTGGTGCGAAAGAGATAATTTAAAAAATATAATATTTGGATAAAATATTAATATAGTATAACATATTAATTTAATATAATATAATTAATATAATATTAGTATGAATGATAACGAACTGAATATAAAATTTTATTAAATTCCGAGCATTAGTTCTTGCAATAGAACGCCCACAATATTTGTGTCACATACAAACAGACAGAGTCACAGACTCACATTTTCTAAAAACAGTCAAATCGTGTTCAGGACAATCTAAAACGTATAAATCCGGCGAAAACCGGGTCGAAAATTTTCATGAATCCAATGCTTTCTTCTTGTAAAGATAGAAGAAAGTAAAAGTAGCATTTAATTTGCATTCATAAGTGAGTGTTTGTTCTTGTTTTCATTGTTTGCTGTTACATGTAACAGCAAATTATCTTTTTTCGTTGTTATATATTTCATTTTCATGATGATTCAGCCTTTTCATGATGATTCCTTTCTAGGCCTTTTTATACAACACATGGTACTTCACGTTCTCGGTGATGGGAAATTTCAACTTTTTCTTCTTCGCCGCTCACTTGCTCGATATAGCTGTTGGTTTCAAAACTCTAAGGACGATCTTGCAATCAGTAACTCACAACGGAAAACAGGTAAGTCTATCTATCTCTCTCTTCTTTATAAAAGCCCTTGATTTTGAAAGCGGGACCAGGAGTCGGAAAAACTACTTTTTTATTGTAGCGAACTACAGCTACAACTACTTTGTCGAAACTGTAGTTAACTACAACTACTTGTTTTAAAAAGTAGCGACTACAACTAACTTTTCAAAAGTAGTCGCTACTTCGCTATTTTCAAATTTTGTCAAAGTGTTCAATTTACACTAGAAATTGAAGATACGGATTAAATAATAAAGTGACCCCTCGTTATATCACGTCTGCCGGGATACAATTAAATAAATGCGACATAACCGAGGGCATTAAGAAAGATACCATACAAGGAAATGTTTTTTGCTTTGTTGTAACTTTTCTAAAGGAGAATTAAATAAGTCTTCAAATAATATATTCAATTATAAAATATTCAATTTTTTGCTATTGTAATTATATTCCAATCAAAGAATATCGACGCTTTCAACCAATCATTGCATTTTGAAAGTGAGGCAATTCCATTTATAAATTCATGGATTCGAAAAAAAACCTCATTTTTATATATGCAGGTTGGCCATAATACACCAATATTGGCCACTTGCACTTTAGCAAGTGTTTGAAAAGCTGTATAAGTAAAACCATTATGTATATTTCAAAATGCTTTGGTATTTGAACTGTTTAGAGCAGTGGTTCCCAAACTTTTGGGCTCGCGGAGCCCTTTTTGGGAAGAATTTCTAAGGCGGAGCCCCTTAGCCCCACGGTACTATATGGTTTACAAATTAATGTGGTTTTTTTATGCCTATGGAGCAGAGAAAGCTCTGCTGGATAAGAGTTCGAACCAGTAGTTTCCAACATGGGACCAAAGTTCTCGGTTTGGCCCTTTTCTTGATACAGAAATTCTGAATTCATACTAGAAATTTTGAAAATCAAATGTTCTATATTTAACCCTTACCAGTTTTATTTAATATTACTATTATTGGACACAATAAATTAAAAATAAGGACTAAAAACCACTTTTATTGTATTAAAATATCTGCCTTATAATCGAGATTTGTCCGCCAAATACAGCAAAAATTATAGTTAAAAATTTGTAGTTTCGGAAAGTCTTTTAATAACGAAGAAAACAAACTCTTCTTACCCGAACGACGTTCGCGCAATACTGTTAAGGGATTAATGACATCCATTCTTAAAATAAAAAAATATTCTTTCGGGATTTCTAGTATGAACTCGGAATTAAAGATCAAAATGGTAGACTTATCAGGATCATGCATTGTATCGGAAACTATTATTATTTATGGCGAAAACCATACACACGCAGAAAAAAAGGAAAGTTTTACAGTTTTCCTTTACAAAGAGAGACTTCTGTATAATCTCAATAGGCTACTCGCGGAAAGAAAGAAAATGCGTAGGCAAAGTCGCCCATAAGTAATTATATAGCATGTTTTCGCTAGTCCCGCCCACTCGTAATAGCATCATGCGATTACTGATTCTTTTTTCGTTCTTCTTTACGTTTCTAGTACTTCTAAAAATGCAACGAAAACTGAAGACTCTGAGGTTCTTCTTTTGAACCATTTTTTAAAAATACATTTAGAAGCAGATCATCGTTTTAGTATTTAACTGGGCGGGGCAAAGTCTATAACCTGTATTGTTAGGTGCAGCATAGACTTTTTCTCACCATTATTTTTGCCTCTAAATAGATATACGATTAAAACTAAACATGTTAAAAAAACTGCAACTAGTAGAAAAACTTTACAAACAAAACGGGATATATGGGTGGGGTTAAATTTATGTCAGAGCGGGTACTCATTGACGAAAAATCTAAGCAAGGGGTGGAGCTGAGCGAAAGTTTAGATTGTTAGTGTGATGACAAATGTAAAGAACCAATATATATTTTTTAATTGCTACAGACTTATTTCTGATAGGAAAATGTGGCATCATAACATAAGAATCTTAGCCCATGCCGAGACCAATTAAAACAAAATTTTAAATAGCGTTTGTTAAGTGATACAAGATGTTAAAAAATGCATTTTCAACAACATACATTGCTTTAAAAATTAAGTACAATTATGTAAAACAGCATGTAAAATTCAAATAACTAAGAATTAATAAAAATAAAATAAACAGATTAAAGGAATTAAAGTTACAACAAAAAAAAAAAAAAAGAAAACTGTATACACAACGTATACAAACATTAAATGAATCTAATGAGGGGTTTATTAAACGATACAAGATGTTACAAAAAAGAGGAGTTTTAATCGACAAACATTGTTTTACTATGAAAAACAGTGTAGAAAATTTAAACATTCAAATAACATAAACAGATTAAAGAAATTAAAGTTATTTAAAAAAAAAGGAAATATATATACATAATATACACAAATGTAAAATAAATCTAATGAGGGATTTTAAATGATACAAGATGTTATAAAAAAATCTTTTAAGCGACAAAAATGGTTTTACTATGAAAAACAGTATAAAAAATTTAAATAACTAAAAATTAATACAAATAACATAAACAAATTTAAGAAATCAAAGTTATAAAAAGAAAAAGAAATATATATACACAATTTACACAAATGCAGTAGCGTAGCTAAGGGGGGGCAAGGGGGGCGGCCGCCCCGGGCGCCGCTGCTAAGGGGCGCCAAATCGAGAGAGGTTTTTAACCGAAATTATTTCACATATTTTCACAATAAATAAAAATTGTTGACCTTTTTTATTGATGTGTGTATGAATTTTTTCTTTAGTGAAAATATTTTATTGTATCCAAATAATAAAAGAGAAATCTTCTATAAATGTTTAAAGCGATGGCTTAACACACTTTGTACCTTGCATGATTGCGTACCTGAAAAGGAGGTACAAAATGATTAAATGGGTGCGGGGCGTCAACTTGAAAGACGCTTTAAACAGAAATTATCTCACGTATTTTGACAATAAATACGGATTGTTGGTCGTTTTGTGTGTGTGTGTGTGTGTGAAGAAATGCTTTGAATAAATTCGGCGAAGGAGGGGGAGTGGAGAGATCTATTATGTGGCAATCGTGGATGGAGGCTCCTGACTGTCTCCAGCTTATAAAACGAAGGGCCATGTGGCTTCACATTTTGATATTATAAGAGCATTTATTTATTTCTCTATTAGTTTTCGCTTTCATTTTTGTGTTCTTAGCATTTCATCTGAATATTTTCGTGTAATGGGGCCTTCTCTGAACCAGTGCAAAATGAATTTAGTTGAAAGAACTGCAAGTAAATATATTATTTCTTCTTTATTGTAAATTCCATTTTTCTGTGGAAGTGGTATTGAGAAAAACAAAATAATAAAATGTGGGCGACCTGCCTCAATTTTTCCCTTCTTAAAACGTATAAAAATCAAAACAGGACTTTTCAGTCTTCCAAGTACGGTCAGTACAGATGACTGCGTGGAAATGGAGTAAAATCAAAATTATTCTCTTAGTTTTGTTTACTGTTAAATGCAAATAAAATTGTGTAATCTGTGTAGGAAAAAAATTGCAAAAGTTAAAAGTAGCAAAATGTCAAAAAAAAAAGGAACTGAGGAAAAAAATATTTAAAAAATTGAAACTCTGAATCATTTAAAGTGAAATATATCGATGCAGTAAAAAACCCTTTTCACACATTTAAAATCTTCGGATCTTTAGATAACTTTCCCAGAATATACTAGGGATGTCTAAATACATTTCTAAACAAAAATTGATTCGAAAATTGATATTTTTGGCATTTTTGCAAAGAAGATTACCTAGGCCCATTAAAGAGGAAATGTGCATTTTTATATTTCAAAGGTAAATTTTCTTCTATTATTTGAGTGACAGACAGTGTTGTTTTCATGATTAATCAGTCTTCTAATTTAAATTAATCAACAATAATAAAAGTAAAAAAAAATATATTTTTTAAATTTCACTTTTATAAGCATTCCATATCTTAACAATCACACTTTGCAGGACTGCAATTCATGTAGTTCCAAAAACTTTTATGTTACAATACGTTAATTTGGCATGGGCCCCGACAATTGAAAATTCACGGATTTGATTTACGCTTGGTAGAAAGTGCGAACTGGTGATTTTATTACTATTATTTTTAATTATAATGTTTGCTCAGTTTATTTATTTATTTATTTATTATTTTTTTAAAGCTATGCAATAGAAAATAAAAGCATTATACCAATTATCTATTCAGAATTTCTAAACTGATTTCACAACGTATAGTCGTAATTTATTTAATGACAAGAGGGTTTTTCATTATAATCAAATAATCAAATTTTAATTGCTTAATAGGTGTATAGCCAACATAGTGAAAAAGTACCCAAACCAGGACTCAAACCCGGGTCTATAGCGCATTGACGTTCTACCAACTGAACCATTTGGGAACGGTACTCAGCATGGAACTTTCTCAGTATAACATGTTGGCAAGGCTACAAACGCAGCACAAGATGGAATATTTTCCGTGAGCCACCAACTTTGGGGCAAACACGAAATCAAAGAAAATCCAGCATCGATAATTGAATAAATTCATATTTAATACTTTGGAAAGTTTTCCATAGAAAATTTCACACGCCTTGCATTCATAATAATCAAATTTTAATTGCTTAATAGGCGTATAGCCAACATAGGGAAATTTTTCATTATTGCACCTTTTATTTTTTATTTATATTTTCTACATTTTAATCCTTAAAATATTTCATCGTTGCACTTATACAGCCAAATGGGATATTTTGGAAAGCTTGGTTTAGCGCATAATTAACTCGATTATTTTTGTAATTCGTAACAGTTGTAACCATAAAGATTATTTTTTGTCAATTTATCGTCTGTGGCTGGCTAAATACATGAATTTTTCATTTAGTTTTTTTTTAATACTTATATTAAGGATAAGTCACTAGAAATTTTAAGATAGATTTTTAACTTTATTTAGTAACATATTTATGTGATTTATACATGATTAATATTTCTATATAAATATTGTGGTTACGAAGAGCTTGATTTATTTATTAAAAGTTAAATAAAAAGTGTTGCAAATTTGATACACTTTGGCAGGGCTGTCCAACGCGGCAACCGCGGGCGCCATGACGCCCTTTGAAGATTTTCTAGGCGCCCCTTCTTTACGCCCCTCAATTTTTCTAGATTTTTTTTAAACAAAATTCCGTCTGCAAAGTTAATTTGCGTTAAAATAATTAACATTTGCATACTTTTTTTATTACAGGTGTTATTAAGGTTTTTGCCTCCTTTACATGCAAAAGTCCTTAAAATTGCTCCCCCCTTTTTTTATCCCCAAACCTCGGAAAAAATTAACGTTAAATTTACTATGATATGTTTTTTGTTAAATTTTTTAGATGAGCCAACTCCAACTTAGGACGCCAATGATTAACCACTGTACATACCATACCATTTTAATAACGCATACCACTTTGTCTGTGTATCCTGTAGACATGTGGGAATCACTATCACTGCTAAAGGGAAATAATATTCTTGCATTTTTCGAATCATATGAATAATGGCGCCCTTGATTATGTGCTACAAGCTAAGGTTCGCGCTGCCTCACTGAAAGGTTGGACAGGTCTGCACTATGCATTTAAGGTTTAAATATGCTTTAGTTTATAATTAAGTTCTTGAAATATTAAAATGATGTATTGTCATAGGAAATATACCTGCATACATAATTTTTATATGGTAGCCTATCAGTAAGTTACTGAAAAATCAATTAGATAATGTCATCTTTTCGTATAAAGAACAAGTTAAGTTTAATAAAAGAGTGTAATAAATAAAAATAAATTAATTCATTACGAATGAAATCTTTATTTATTGAATAAAGACACACAAGTAAAGAGATGTATTCGAAAGGTAAAAATAATGGTAATCATAGATAATTTTACAACTAAAATGTTTTTTCTAGATCTTAAGAAATATTTTTTAAAATAGAGAAAACTTTATAAAATTAATAAAAATTCATTAAAGCTACCATAAAAACGGGGCAGACTATATACCAAACTTTTGGGGGATTACTATATTGGAAATCAAATTCTCCGCTCGTTATATCCGGGATTTATTATAAGTCAGGTATGCTATTGCAGAGATCATCTACATACTTTTTATGGCTAAGCCTCAATATTATATTTTTATAGCCACAATATTATAAGTGTCGGGACGCAACCAAAGTTACACCGTTACTTTTAAACAACAAACTCATAAAGTTTGTAAATAGTTTTTTAGATTGTTTTTTAAACCAGAAATCACGATTAAAAGAAAGCAAAAAAGACAGAAAATAACGAAATTTCATCTGAATGGACAAAGATATATATCCATTTTTTTCTTTGTGATAATCAAAGTAAAAGTTTTACGGTAATAAAAATTTGCAAACAAGGTGTACTGTTGTAAAATTTTAAGATGTAGTTTTTATTGAAAATTATGAAATAGTTTTATGAAAGTTTTATTATTTAATAAAGCAAAATGAATTATTGTGATCCAATTGATAATGTGTTAAAAATGTTTGATTGAAAATTTTTTAAAGAAAATTTTAAAACTACACGTTTCCTACAATTTTTAACTTTTCGCAATATTTTTCTTTCATACTTCCCTTACAAATGTGCTCTATAACTGTAATGACCAGATTTTCAAAAAGTTAATTAGTTAAAATGTCATTACAAATTTTAAAATACAAAAAAAAAAATTACTTTTTACTTAATATTTTATTTTTAGAAACTAAACTAATTGTTCTACTAAAATTAATTTTACTAACTTTATTAACTTTTTAATTTTATGAAATGCACCTTAAAAAGTGTCAAGGAAAAAAAACGATGGTTGAAAAATTTAAATTCTAAAAGTGTATATAACTGTATGACGCGGTATTTGGCTAAATATCGCGAAATTTGCCGATAAAAGTAGGCCGCTTTACATGAAGTCATCTTGGACTAAAGCTAAGTGTTCACCTAATTCAGTATTGAAGCTAACTAGGAATCTTCGATAGTCAGGTTCACGCGATTTAGCTTCTTGTGTTTGAGTAAGATTAACTGAATTCTGAAAAACTAAGAAGAGAGAACTACCTTTTCCTCTCGGTACAAGCCGGAAGGACTTTTTCGCCTTTAGAAAAAAAAAATCGGTTATTTTTTTTATTTGTAGGGGGGGGGGGGGCGCAAAGTTTGTTCTTGCCCCGGGCGCCAAAAAATGTAGCTACGCCACTGCACAAATGTAAAATGAATCTAATGAGGGGCTTTAAATGACACAAGATCTTATAGAAAAGCCGTTTTAAGCGACAAACATTGTTTTAAAAATTAAATACAATTATGAAAAATAGCATAGAGGATTTAAATAACTAAAATTTAACAAAAAAAAAAATAAACAGTTTAAGGAAATTAAAATTCCAAAAATAAAAATAATATAGTATACAATATATACAAATATTAAATGCCGACAGAATTTTTTTTTATTCTGCACAAAGTGTGACGATAACGTATAAAAATTTCGTGTGAAAAATATGGTTGAATTGCTTTGCTCTGGTTACTAAGCAGAAAAAGAACTAAGTATAAACATATGAAAAGGCGGAGCTCCAAAGAACAAAACTGTTATCTTTTTTGTTCAGCAAGCAGAGATAACAGCACTCGCGCGCCTTTGCTCTTTCGATTCACGTTGTGCATTCGATTCGGAATACTATTTCTTGTAGCTTATTTTGAATCGAATTTTTAAAAGACATTAAATGCAGAAACATAAAATAAAGTAGTTCAAACCATAAATATTATATAGAAAATTGATACACGTATAATGCAAATATTTACTATTTAAAATAATATGTTATGGTATTATTCAACCAAGTGATAGATGTATTTATTTTTGACACACACAAATTCCTACATACATTCGAAAAATTTCCCCTTGCAATATGCTAATTTTTTTTCATTTTCCTAGAACGCCGCGGAGCCCCTGAAAAGTGTAGGCGGAGCACACTTTGGAAACCTCTGGTTTAGAGCATGCTAAAAGACGTTTTGTAATAAAAAATATATTTAAAAAAATTTCCGACAGATTGCGCTCTATATCATTAAAATTAAAAGAAAAGGATAAGAAGAGTAGAAATTTCCTACTAGCTAAATTTTAAAACATTTTTATCACAAATTTCACATGATTCTACCTTAAGGTTTTAGCCATGAAGAGCATTATAAACCATGTTGAGCCTTAAAATTTTAGAGGGAAAAAAACACTCTTTATTAATAAAGTGTTTTTATCTAAATGGCAGCAATTATAGCGCTACTATGAAAGTATACGGTGGTGATTTTTCTTCTTCAAAATTGAAATATTTATGATTTATCAAAGTTGACCATTGATGCCATATTTCTTAACCCGTTTTTCCAGCTTTAATCTCTAAGTGAGATAAATTTCCCTAGCCACCTACAACAAACAAACAGATACACACAGAGAGAGAGAAAGAGACCAAAACTTTCCGTTATTAATCTAGATGTGAAAGACTAGAATTAGCTATCTAAACGAGTTTTTGTTTTTTCGTACGGTTATAGAAAGCGACTGTAGTTATGGCTGTTTAATTTCAGTTCCAAATGTACAGGATGGTTCAGAACTATATGTCAAAAATTTAAAGGCAGGTAGAGGGGACCTAATTAAGCAGATTTCGTAGAGGAGTGTGGTAGCGGAAATGCAGCGTTGAGGCAGTAGAGGGCGCTGTTGTGTTCAGCGAATGAAAACCCTTCATTGGCTTGAATCGTGTCTTCATTCCCCGTACGGATTTCGAGCAACATGTAGTAATGGGCCGATTCGAGATCTTTTAAGAATCGATACCTTAGTTTTCGAAAACTTTTCAGAATCGAAATCAGAATCGATTCTTTGTATTCAAATGTAGTAGCACTAAAAACTACTCCAGACTTCCTTCAAACTAATAAATGAGGGACGACATTTCGCCTGTTTCACTCTTCGAATGTTTATTCTACGTAAAATCGTTTGCCTTTTTTTTATGATCACGTGTCAGATTCACATCAGTCTATTAGAAAAATATGAGTAGCGCCTCTTTCAGCAAATGAAATGTTTAATTTTCGTACAAACGCAACTCTTTTGTTTATGGTAACGTTTTATAATTTACAGCTACAGAACAATTTATTTTCTTTTTAATGTTTTTGAGTTTTCATATAAATATTACGATTGTTATTAGAGAAAAAAAAAACAAGAATTTTTTTTCTGGATGACTCTATCCCATTGAACCCTACACCACCCCCTCCCAGGGTAAGATAATTTTAGGTAGATTTCGTAAGAAATACTACCTATTACATTCTCCCCTAAGTTGGAGTTTTTGAAAATTTTTTGCAGATCTACGCCGATCATGACTCCCAGAACCCAAAATCACCCCCAGTTCAAAACTTTATCTATCTATCTAACCAAGGAAGGGGGTGAGGGGTCTTCTTGTGAAAACAGAAAAAAAACCCATAATTTCTTAATTATGATACGTATCGAATCCGTTTAAAGTTATTATTACTTCTAGGAAAAGGGCCGAAAATTTAAGTATGATAGATTTTGATATCATTAAAAATGGCCCCAAGAGGGGTGGGGGGGGGAGAGGGGGTTTTAGAAAAAAAATTCATGACTTCGTCAATTCTGAAGATATAAAATCCGCTTAAATTTATTATAAAACCTCTTAATATTATCTAAAACTTTTATATTGACAAGTTTTTTATAGGACCAACCCTTATAGCAAAAAAAGAAAATTAAAACAAAAACAATCCCTGCTGGCTCCGCATGCAAACAAGTTAGGTTTTGAAGTGGGCGTTTCCAAATGCCGCATCATGGCAAAAAGGTCATTTCTTCCGCAATTCCCAACAAACAGGCGCCCCACGGTCTGCGTCTTCGAAATCTACCTATGCCTGTAGGCCGAGCCGTCAGGGATTTTTTAATTTTGTTTTCCTGTTAATGTTCATGTGTTTCAAACTTATCTTAAAAAAGGATTGAGGGTGGCAAAGCCCTTTGACGGAAAAAAAAACTGCTTCAATTTCTTTTTTAAAAACATGTTGGTAAAAAAAAAAAAAACTTACTTATATTTAGTATTTCTTAATTGATAAATTCTTGTATTGCTTTATATGTTGATATGTTTAAAAATTGTTTTGCATGATAACTCTGACAAAAAAAAATCTTAGTTTAGATTATTTCCTGTTTATATTCTGCAATTTTAAAAGCAGACTAGACTGTGGGCCATTGCCACACGTGTTCCAAAATCTTGCCCGTCCCAAAATATAATTCTGCCGACGTCCATGTCTCTCAGTATTGCAAGTTATATCTTATTATTTTCTAAGATTTAGAAGGCGAAGAACCGGCCCTCCCCTGCATACGCCCGTAAAATTAAGCAATTTGTCTTTAATTAGCGAAATCAAGAATTTTTTTCTTTTTTACGAACGTACAATTTTATTTTCCACTATGAGTAATTATTTTAATCGTAAAATTTTTAAAAAATTAATTAAAAAATATATATTTACGTTTCTTAAATACAAATTCACGGAATGTTATTCATTATAATCGTTTTCTTAAATTAAAATCCATATGATTGATTTAACTAAAAAAATATATATATATATTAGTTGAATTGATTGTACGCTTGAAAAAATAAAACTAAATATCAAAACTAAAAGAGCGCTGATCATCCTGTTAACCGTCGCAAAATTCCGGAGAAAAAAGTCTCAAACAGCGCCGAGTATTTGAATAATAGCATTCGCTGGCGCACCTTATGAAACCACAGAAAATTCCTGATATGAGGACTGAATACAGTCGAAAACCGCAGATTTCGTCACCGATACAGATGCCAGGTGACTTGTATTCGAATACTCCTGTCTGAAACCGAGACCACTTGAGAACACAGACATTTTGTATTCGAATACTCCCATCACTAATTTGAATACAAACAATCACTGACGCAGTTTATGAAAACAGAAAACTCGATCTATGAGAACTGAATACAGTCGAAAACCGCAGTTTTCGTTTTCGTCTGCGACACAAATGCCAGGTGGCTTGTATTCGAATACTTTTCTCCGAATCGAGATCACTCGAGAACTTGGCTGAATCGAGACCTCAGACATTTTGAATTCGAATACTCCCATCACTAGCAACATGCATGTTACACCAATGTGGAGCTTGCCGACATGCTTTTCATGTACGGAGCTGCGCAAGAAAATTGGACGGCTGCTCAAAAGATGCACATGGAACGATTCCCATGTAGGAATCTGCTGGATCGCCAAACATTTGAGCGTCTTCATCGGGAGTTGTGAGCGAATGGATCATTTTATGCTTTCATGCCTCATATGGGCAGTGGAAGATATGGCAGGATTCCTGCAGTAGATGAAGAGATATTACGCACAGTAGAGCATATTCTTTCAACAAGCTCGAGAGCTGTTGGACGTGAGCATCCTTTGACCAGCCCCATACATGAAATGCATGTCAAAAAGCTCTGCATTGGTGTAACGAGTCTTGATGCTCAAAATTAGTGCGGGGAATTACGATTCAAACCAAGGAAACGCTTTCATCCACCGGACTCAACAACACCCTCTACTGCTTCAACGATGCATTTCCGCACCCACATTCCTATACAAAATCTATTTATTTATGTCCCCTCTACCTGCCTTTACATTTTTGACATATAGTTCTGAACCACCCTGTATTGATTTAAAATGAGTTATTTTTGTTCATATCTGCTAATAAAACATGTTTAACATTTAAGCGTTATCCATCGACAAAATTTCAAACTAATCATTTTCATTGATAATTCGTTTCCACATACGCGAAATACAAAAACTTTAATAAATACAAAAGCTTTTAAAAATATTCCAAACACTTTAATTTGTAGAGACTTTGCACTTTAATTATGGCGACCTTGTATATTCATTTGTAATATGAAGATTTACACAGAAAATCTTTTTGTTAAATATTGAACTATGAAAGAGTAACGCCCATAGGCGGAGCTTACTATTAAACACACAAATGTTAATGGGGATTATGTTTCAGTCTGAACGAATACTCTGAATCATGTGTAAGTTCCATGCATTTCTTAAGGAGACGGTGAACGCTAATTTTTTTTTTTAATTTTCATCATAGAGGTATAAAATTTTTTGAATATATACACTTCATCATAAGCATATAAAACACCTTAAAAGAAATTTCCAATATTTTTGTAATTTTAAGATTTTTTTTAAAAATTTAAAATTTTAAAAGCAAATTTTAAAATGCTCTGGGCGTCTTAATTTTTGAGATATGTCGTTGCTTTTGAATTTTAATCACTTAAAACTATATTACAAACAAATCTGTGCATTTATTTTTTAATCTATTGTATAGTTAATTTTTTTCTGAGTTTCATATGGATTTTCCTTTTAACAAGTTAAATTTAACTATCTTAATAAAGTCGAATTTCAAAATGCATGCAGTTTCCTTGTACACAATATCAGTATACTTCCTTATCAATTTCCTGAATTTTGATCAAAAACTAAGACGATCGGAACATTTCAAAAATCTGAAATCGTTGAAAAATCAGTTTTGAGAAAAACAGATTTAAAGTATATTAAAGGGCCGAAAAATTGTTTGCGTACAAAATTCAAACGCTTGTAACTTTGCGAAAAATAGTCGCAGCTGCATGCGGTTTTTCGCAAATGGCTCAGAACAAACTGGAGAAAAATAATACGCACAAAAATAATTTTCGATTTTTGGGTCGATTTTTGTTCAAATGAAGGTCCCCTTAAACAGTTTAGCTGCTTTAAGCATTTTTAAAAAAATTTCCCCATACGAAGACCTTCTATAATGTCATATATAATCATCTAAATATGGATGAATTGAAAGTGTACAGTATAATTAAAATTCAAAAAACATTATATAAATTAAAATTAACTTCAAACAATTATCTCCGACAGTCATAATGAGTGGCTGAGAGGTTGTGCTCTCGAAGCTGGTAGACGGGAGGTGCTGGGTTCGATCCCAATCGCGCCCGTCGGCCTAATCGTTCGGAGTTTTCGTGGTTTTCTTCGAGCAGTGGATTTATCCATGCGTAAATACGGATTAGGTTCCCTTAGAAAGACCCCCACGAAGGGCACTCCCCCCGGGCCTATATCCCTAGTGTAGATAATTGGCCGTCAATAATCAACCCAACCCAACCCGACAGTCTTAATGTTAATTTTGTATTAGCCTAATTATGTAATTGTAAATTATGTTGATATTTCGTTATTACATGCATGTAATATATAAAGCGATTATGTCATTTCTTTTCAGCTGGTACTGACTGTGATGTTGCTGACAATCATTGTATATATCTACACTGTCATTGCCTTCAATTTTTTCCGTAAATTCTACGTGCAAGAGGAAGACGATTCAGTAGATCAGAAATGTCATAGTATGCTAACGGTAAATTTACAACCTCTTTTTATATATATACCTTACATTACACAGGCCTACAAAATAATACTTCTTTTCTGCACTGTTTTGTATTATTCCAATTTTTATTTTTACTTACTTATTTAGTTTTTGATAAGCTGAGTCCAAAAATACCGAAATTTTCCACAAAAAGAACGTGAAGATCTAAGAAAAGTCAGACAGAAGGTCTAGCAGAGTCAGAAAAAACTTTATATTGAAAAAATAAGCTGCATCTTACATTTTATTAATTTGTCGCATTTTCTCTAGCTACCACAAAGTGAAAAATCATTATAATGTTTTTCCTTCACCTCGAAGGAAAATACACCCTCACCTTCTCCTTTTTTACTTACCCATCATACGTGGTATACGGTAAATCTTGTAATCGTTTTGAAAAAAAAAATTTTTTGATGGATTTGCACGTTTCAGACACTGGAGATTCCAAAAAACATATTTTTTGAAAAAAAAAATCCGTCTGTCTGTGTGTGTGTCTGTAAACGCTCTATCTCCCGAACAAATTGAGATAGAGACTTGAAATTGGGTATGTACTTAGTATGTAATAATGGGAAGAAGCTTATTGAATTTCAGTAACCTCGATTATCCGCAACTATTTGTTTCGGACTCTCGAAATATTCCTTCTGATAAAAGGTACATAAAAATTTTCTAAATTGTTTATTTTAAGGAGTTAATATAAAAGACAATAAAAAAAACGTAAATTTTTCATAAAAAATAAAGTCGATCGGATAATGAGTTGCCGAGATATTGGTAATCCTATTTTCCACACCCTTCGATTTTTCATGATCCTGTATTTCATTCAAATTTCATTTCAAAGATATATTTTAATTGGAAATGAGACGCTTTAATTTTTTTTATAAATTGGAAATCCGACGCAGTAAACCATTAGTTAATAGGATTATCATTTTTATAGTTATAAGGATGTTTCTTTTACGCAATTCAGTAATAGAGCATTTAAAATTTATGACGTCATCAAGCCACGATTGATTTTATTTTGGAATTACAATGCATTTTATAAGTAGTTTACACACGTTTTATTTTCATATTTTATATTATGCATATCCATGATGGGTAAGTATTACGGTGGCCCCCGACGACTAGTTTTTACAACTTTTTGTCTTCTGCATCAATCATCAGTATTCTTCTATGACGTTTAATGTCATCTGATGTATTTATGATTACATTTAAAATTTACCTATTACAAATTCTGACGTGTTTATGACTAATTTTTTTATTTACCAACAAGTCAGAAATTCTCAATTTGTGCCGTAACTGTACATGATAGAATTATTTCAATTTATTTTCCGAAATCAACATAAAATTATACATATACATCAGAAACAGTCTTCATTTTTAAAAAAAACATTCATTGTAGACCTGTGTTATTACATTAATGATTTGAAATAGTCATTAACTGTTTCAATGACTTAAAAGAAAAAAAGAAAAGAAAAGATTTGCCTATATATATTGTTTTTTTTTTTTTCTTTTTTACAGTGTTTCGTTTTCCACTTATACAAAGGCGTGAGAGCTGGCGGTGGTATAGGTAAGTAGGCACTTTTTAAATCGATTGAAATTTAAATTGGGTAGTAAAATTCTATCAGTTCAACTTTTAAAGGTTTCAAATACCCCAAAGTAATTTGGAAAAAAAAAATTAAATAATACTTATTGAAAACAAAATTCGTAATCAAACTATCAGTTTCCATATACATTAATGGCAGATTGTATGTAAAATTCCTAATATATATTTTTCAGTAAATTAAGACAACATAATTAAAAAGAAATATTTAATTATCCAATTTTTTCGTAGCCAACAAAAGAGACACACGCCGCGACACATCCACGCCTCTTGGCAATCACATGATCAAGAAAGTCTGGTTTCAACAAATGGTCGAAACACCATGTGATCAAGATAGGTTGAAAATCAACAAAGATCACAGGAGCACCACACCACGGCCTCCTTCTTTCGTTGGCTGCGCATTTTATGTGGCCTATCTTAGTAATATTAGGTGTCCCTTCTTAGCATTGACCAGTAAATAATTCGTTAACAGTTATTTTTAGTCGTTACTTATGTTCAGCGTTTTCTGTCGCTAAAAACAGATGTACACATTTTTAGTGGCATAAAATTCAAAGTACCATAACTCGAGAAGTTTTTTTCCAAACATAAATTATTTTTGTCGCTGTTGTTTGTATGACCCAATACTATCTAGAGTGTATGATGTTTCAAAAGTTATGTCAAGTGTATTTTGATCCGTTTTTTATGTAAATTTTAATGTAATCTACAAAATTCGATTTTCCTTCTTTTTGCAGGTGACGAAATTGAACCTCCAGATGGTGACGACTATGAGGCGTACCGAATCCTGTTCGACATCACATTTTTCTTCTTCGTCATTGTCATTTTACTAGCTATCATTCAGGGTAAGAATCTTTCTTTGAAAAAATTGTGTAGGAAGAAACACATAGATCACAAAGTAAATCTAAAAAGTTTTTTTTTTTTCCACAAACTTATTAACACACTCTAAAAACGACATTTTCAAAACTGAGCTAAAAATACTGAAATCTGAGTATGTCGCTTAGTCAAAATGGCTCCGAATCAAAATGACTCAAGTTTGAAACATGTATATATATACTCATTTCTGAAAACATGCACACACTCAAGAATAAAACATCATGTGCTCCTATTTGAGTATGTCCATGTTTCAAATATGAGTATGAACCAACTTCTATGTGCTCAGTTTTGAGTATGTCCATGTTTCAATATTCTGAGTATTTCTGGTATTTCAGAATTGAAATCATTGGGTCGTCCTATTTGAAACAAAAAGTTTCAGAACAAAATGAAAACATCGATTTACTCAGATTTGAAAGTGTCATTTTTTTCAGTGCACTAAAACGGCCGCATATGCAAATTTAAATTCAAGTCTTGTAAACATATTTTAAACCAAACTTAATTTTTTTATGTTATTAAACAGTTATTTAACTTATTTATCTGTGTTATATAAAGAAAACTGAGAATATTTGACCTAACACGCTGTTTTTATTTCATTTAAAAAATCTTTTTTTGCTGATAAGCAGAAGATGGAAGCATAATATAAGCATTTTCTATGTTAATGTTGTTATTCATCCGCATTTGTGATGATAATAAAAAATAATAAAGTGGAATTTTGAAATTTTTACCTAAAAAAGTAAATTTTCCGTTTACCTGTTGCAAGCTCCTATATGCTTCTTCTAAATAAAGTTTTAAAAAATATTTTTTCACCAATAAATAAAGTATCAACTTTGCTATACATTTCCTAACTCAGCTAAATTTTAGCATACTATGCAGTATGTAAAGAAATCTACAGATAATATACAGGGCTGCACAAAAGAATCCCGATATTTTTCGGACTATTGGTGGCAATTCCTAAAATTATGTTTTCAAATTTGTTGTGCATTTTCCAAATTGTTTACTTAGACATGGACGACGCTAGTTCAGCTTAAGCCGAAAGGTAGGCCTCCCAATCCGGTTTGACATTGTTTACTTAGACATCACCTTTCATCCTATTAAACGATGAAGTTTTGCTGCAATATTATGGAATTGTTGGAACGTATTTCATAATCTACGTATGACCCCATAGATTATGAAAAATTTTCGTTCTTGTTGGTTATGTGTAAGATTATTCAGTGAATGACAGTATTATACTCGCTCCTTAAAATGATTTTTAGGGTTTCGTTCATCTCACGAAACCCTATTACTCCCGCTCCTTTGTTTGTCCGTCACAGAGCCATTCTCAGAAACTATGTAACTTACAGAGTTGAAACTTTATGTATATCTAGTTGAATACCAGCTATGAAGCTCAAAATATTAAAATTTGAAAAATTCGTATTATTTTAATAAATAGAGATAAAAAACCAAAATTCTAACAGCCTTTTCCTATTAAATTTAAACAGTTTTTGTTAAAGCAGTTGCCAAAAATTAAAAATCCACAATGAAATTCTTTCTACAGTAGTTAATTTTCTATTGAACGATTTCCACGTGAAAAATGAAAATAAAATAAAAAGTTTCACCAATTGAAAGAAATATTAATTTAAAATAAAAATGATTGACGTCATAGTGGTAATAAAACGGAAATTTTCAAAGATTTCTCAATAATACTAGGAGTATATGAGTATGTGTATATACACTAAGCAGATTAATATCACGTCATTAGATAATTAAAAAAGAAAATCTGACGTCCTATTGGAAATTTAACGAATTTTTCAAATGTTTGAGAATAATACAAAGCGAGTATCAGTATGAGTAATAGAGAATAGTAAATATATGAGTTTGAGAAACATATTGAATCATGATAAAAATCCGATTATGGAAATATTCGCATATTTTAACATTTTGAAGGTGTACAACATATTTAATTTTGAAATTATTTTTTTAAATATCGCATTTAGTCCGCATGACAGATATTATTATGACAGAGCATAATACGAAAGAATAAACCGGTAAATTTTTACTTTATAAAAAACATGACTTTTTTTTTTCTTTTGTGCTAAATGAAATTTATTTGGATTTATTAAAGAAAGGATAAAGTGTTTTGAAAGGAATATTAAACGAAACCCTTTGAGCGATCTTCGATCACACCTCACCCACTTGTTTTGATTGTTTAACACTATTCAATGTTTCAATGTAAGGTGATTTAATTTCATCTGTTTCATCTTTCAGGTTTGATCATTGACGCCTTCGGTGAGTTGAGAGATCAGCTTCAGAGTGTGGTAGATGATATGGAGGTACGTATCTCACAATAAATTTACATGATGTGAATATGGTTTTTGCTCTGGCAGGCTGGTGCAGACTAGGGTCCTGTGAGGGTCGTGTTGTGCGTAACCCGAACACGAAAATTCTGTTTAAATTCACCCCGAAACAGATATATTCAAACCTGAACCTGAAGTGAAAGAAAGTTAATCCGTGTTTTAAAACAGTTGAATGGAGTGTTTAGAAGAAAAGCCTACACTGTTAAAAATTTGCAACAAATTGTCCAGTCATTTGACCGTTTTTTATAAAAGCGGTTACAGGACTATAATACAACTCTGTTCTGACTATATTATGGGTAATAACACGGTCAGAATGCAGTTAAATAATAATTATGTAACTGTTTTCTATAAAAGCGGTCGAATGACCGGACAGTTTGCTGAAAATTTTTAACAGTGAATGTTACAATTTTTAGAAAATTGGGTTTTTTGCAGGAAAAGGGCCGCCTGTGTGATGATTACGTGGTATTAAAAATTGCAATTTCATAATACACAAGTTTGTTTCTTTTAAATAAAAAACTGAAACATTAAACTAAAAATTATATTACTACTTTTCTTACCCACTTAACTAGTTTTTTATTACCCGTCAACAGGACTTAATTTGTGGCGGAGCCCACCGGAGCTCAGCTCCGGTACTTCTCTGTTTTTAGTAAATATTTAAATATTGGCCAGAATTCACCGGAGCTCATAAACACTGCGCTCCGGAGTCCAGTGCAATAGCGCTAAAACGAATTTTAAATTACCCTTTCCTTTCCCTCCCATTTCCAATCTTTTGCCTTCTTTTGTATCAAAACACTTATAAGTGACGTAATGTGTCGCTCACGTACGAGATGAAGATGAAACGGGCTCGTTTTTTATATCAGTCTTCGGGTTTGGGCAGGCTCGAGTTCAATCTGTCTTAAATTCAAAATTTCATGTATTTCCATTTCAACTCATTTTAATGCTATTTTGATCAGAATAAAGAGTAAACAGAAATAGTTCTTTTCTATTCTGCATAGCTGCGAACAAATCATTTTTTGTATTAACACTATTTCCGAATCATAATCCTGAGCTTATTTACTCGCAGAATTCTGAAATCAATTAACATTAAGTTTAGGCAACGGTTTCTATTTGGAAGTAAGTATTAACTAAAAAGTGGAATAGTTGATATAGCTAAGTATTACGCAGATAGATATATGTAACATTTTTATTTCGCTAAATAAAAAAAAACAATGCTTTCAATTTTGAAAATAATGTATGAAATATAAATATGCAGATTGGAGTGACGGTGGAAGGGGGGGGGGGTACGGATACGCTACGGGTATTAGTATTGTAGAATATTAGGGCTCCGGTACTTTTTTTTCTTAGAAATTAAGCCCTGCCCGTCATTACTCAGCATGAAGACAAAAGTGTAAGGTAATTAAGATGAGAAGAAAGGCCAAGGTTGCACTAGGTGCTTAGGACATCACTAATCAATCACATCAATAGTTTCTCCTCATTTCTGTAAAATTTTAAATTTGTAACATCGGCTCTTCTTCCGCAGACACCCATCAATTATAAAAAAGTTGTCTACTGTTGTATCTCTGATATCAATTATATCTTTTTTTGTATAAAAATGAACGCTTATACACTCATTAATATTCAAATATGTAGTTTTTTATTATTGTTATTCGAAAAATATTCAGGACTTTCTTTTGAAAAATCGCATCAACCCGAAAGAGTCAAAACCCAACACGAAATCGACCCGAACCCGAAACATTTTAACTCAACCCAAACCGCAACGAAATAAATTTACATCGAGTCGGGTTCGGTTAAAATCTTGAAAGATTTTATGATCATTACCGTCGTTTAAAAAGGGATGCCCTGAAAAAGTTAAACAAACTGGAAAGCCAGGGGCCAAAAATACTTTAATAAATTTTAAACAAGAACGAAAAATCATGCGTCAAGCATAGATTATGTAGCACTTTCCAACGCTTCCAAAATAATTTTACAAATCATACCGTTTAATAAGCTAAAAGATAACATCTAAGTAAACATTTTGGAAAACGCATAACATATTTAAAATTATAATTTCAGGAATTTCCAACATATACAATATTCGGAAAAATATCCGAATACTTTTATTCAGCCCTGTATAGGATCTATAGGTTTGTATATATACTACATAGAATGCTAAATTTTAGTTCAGTTAGGAAACGCGTAGCCCAGTTTAAAATTCTCCATCTGGAGTTTGTCAATAAACGGAAATGTGTTCGCGAACTTTTGTGCTTCCCTGTATATGATCTACATAATTTATACACACCACGTAATAAACAAAAAGTGAGTTAAATTTAAAATCGCGTTCAGTAACTTAAAATGCACTTCCAGGAATTATTGTTAACAGGCAGTAGAGAATTCTTTTGTGTGTCCCTGTAAATGAACGATGACTGCTATGTACACAATATTCTGTAGTAAGCCTCTTGTAATGCACATTAGTGTATATAAATTTCAGTGCGTTTAAAATAGTGAAACATTACTTAAATAAACCGCAGACGATTTTTCTCCATAGACGTAATGTAACGGAATTCTTTTGACTGTCCCTGTAAAGTAACTAAAAGTGCTATGCACACCCTATTCCATATTAAGCTTCTTCTAATGCACCTTAGTGATATATATAAATTTCAATGCGTTTAAATTAGTGAAACATTATTTAAATAAACCGCAAATGATTTTTCCCCATAGAACGCAATATAACGGAATTCTTTTGAGTGTCCCTGTAAAATAACTATAAGTGCTACACACTTCCGTTGAAATAGGGAACATGCTATAGATGGCGACAATAGCATATAAAAATTGCAGAGCAATCCGAGTATATTTACGGGAGTTAGAGCACGGACAGACGGCAGACGGCAGACGGCCATACGGCCAGACGGCAGACGGCCATACGGCCAGACAAACCGAAGTCATAAGCACTTTTCAACTAGGTTGGAAAGTGCTAAAAAATGATTTTACAGCAGGAGTCTGCACTACAGTCTTGCATCGGATAGGGTGGTGTTCTTCTTTCCTCACAGTTACATTGAATTTCCCTAAACGTTTCTGATTATATTACGGGTACCTTTTGCGCATGTTTTTACAGTGCTGTGCTTCACTTCTCACAGTGCTTTGTGAGTCATCAAAATCTTACCTGGAATAAAAAAAATAAATAGCACCGATCTCAGTAGGCTTTGCATTTTTAATCAAAATCAAACACAGTATAGATTTCGATTTCATGCGATGGGTCATTCCATGGTAACTTACGTTACATTTAGAATAATTGACTTCAGTAATTTTAGTAATATAACACTAAAAAATATTCAAAATGTAATGTTGATATGATTTGTTAATTAAACCTAACAAAGCCAAATTTGGATAAAAATTACTTAAATTTAGTACTATTTCTTGAACGCTAAAATTTATATTTACTATGTAAACTTACGTTTCTGACAAAAAGAACGTAAGTTACCATAATAAATATAATGGACAGTGTTCAAAAAATAGCACTAAAGGTAGGTAATTTTCAAGGTTCAATTATGAAATCACATCAACATTACATTTTCAATATTTTTTGGTGTTATATTATGAAAATTACTAATGAAAATTATTCTAAATGTAACGTAAGTTACCATGGAATGACCCCGATACCGTTTATTTGAGGCAGCCGTTTAAATGGAACAAAAGGGCAAGAACAAAATCGAAAAATATCGCTCATTTTACTTCTGATAATTGGGGCAGCTATTTTATCGGGACAGATCGCGATAGAACCGATGAGTTCATCTTCTGTATATCATCTACTATTAACGAAGGTGCCTTACGCTAGACATCCTTTTGAATTTGTATCTCAGCACCTCTAAACAGAATACCTTCGTTACATTACAAACCTCTTCGTTGCATATAGATGTAAATTTTTCAAAAACAACCATTATGAACATCCTCGTTATCATATAAGGAAGGTCGTATCTTTCATATTTTAACTCTCGTTAAGGAAGTTTATTATAGTTTGTTTGTTTTTTTTATCTTATACCAACATTTAGTTTCAAAAGTTCATAATTGACAAAATGAAGCTGATTTGAATATATATATAATTGTAAAGTTATTTTTTAGGGTTTATTTTTAAATTTAGTGTTTTATGTTAATTATTGAAAGTGATACACACTGTTGGTATAGGCCTCACAGTGCCACAGTATATCATAATCTTGCAGAATCTAATTCAAAAATTGGTTTCGGATTACCAGCGTTGAATTCATGGGTGGCTCGAGGGTCCCTCTCTCCCGGGGCATAGATATGTCGCCCTCTCCTGGAGATTTTGTGAAATTTTATAATAATTAATGGTTTAGAAATCCAATACCCCCCCCCCTAACACCATACTCCCTTCCGGGCGTTTCAAAGTTCTCTTCCGGGAAAAAAGGTCTGAATTCAACACTGCAGATGACTGAGTCCTGAGAAAAATCATATAAAGCAATTCTATCATATAAAGCAAATTCGTCATACAAAGCAAAGTTTCAAACCTTTTAGATTGAAAAAAATCATAGAGCTTGTCTAAACTTCAATAAATACTGCGCAAAAACTCCCGAGTTGATATCTATAACTATTTCAAGAAAAAAAATCCTCCAAATATATGTTTTATTTTTGGCTAACGATCATAAACCCTTCATTAATTTTTAATCTTAATCATATTTATTCATACTAAACTGTTTTATTTTTGCAAACGTTTTGACACTATGTTTGATACTATATTTCTTTTCTTTTTTTCAGTCCAATTGCTTCATATGTGGAATCGGCAAAGATTACTTTGATAAAGTACCTCATGGCTTCGAGACTCATGTAATGAAAGAACATAATCTTGCAAACTACATGTAAGTTACACATAGTGATTTAACATTTTTAAACTGCTTCTACCAGTGCGAGGCATTTTGTACCTATTAACGAATTTTAAATAATTTAAAAATCACTCATCTTAAAAAAAAACTGCATTTTGCTACATGAAATTTCTTCGTAACAACTTAATTATGTTAACCTTTTTTTTTTTTTTTTTGGAGAATAATTATTATTATTAAGTTTAAAAAAATAAAAGGTAGCTATCTAAATTACAAAAGTTAAGGTTTGCTGAAATAAGCTACTGAAAAATAAAGACTATGGATATTTTGCATACATAGGTTAGGACATAGGTTCTGGAAGAATTTTCGAAAACATTTGGAAATTGTCATATTACAACAGGATTAAGTAGACACAACAAATTTTCAGTATTTTTTATCTCTATACATAGGGATTCGTTCATCTAATGAAACCATATTCGTCTCACTCCTCAGTCTGTCTGTCTGCCACAGAGTTCGCACTTGGAAACTATATAATCTATGTAATCTGAATACTTCCTGTCACACGACAAATCATAAAATTTTGAAAAAGTCTTACATTATTTTAATTAAATAAATTAAATTAAATTAATTTATCGGGACATCCGACCATTTCTGCGATTTTCTTAGATTTTAAAACAGAACTTTAACTTAACGTAGGCTAGATGGTATAGTGGTATCGCCTTTTCCTCTTAACCTGGAGGTTCCGGGTTCGATTCTCGGCGACGGAAGTTGAAATTTTCGGTTTTTACATTTCACTGTCAAATGAATTTAATTAAAAGAAATTTCGTATTTTTTGTCTTTGTAAGGGTTTTTGTTGTTGTTGTTATTGTTGTTGTTGTTTTAGCTAAAATTGAATCATATAATCGAATATGCTTTTCAGCTATACAAACATATGCTGTTACAATTGTCTGAAAAAGCAGTTCTCGAATATTTTAAATTTTATTTAAAATATAGCTTCCTCTTGTTATCATTTTATTATTAAATTTAATGATGCTGTCATCTATGTTCTTATAGATAAATGATAAGGATAATTACAAATTAATGTTTTGGATTTATTAATTAAAGTATAAAGTGTTTTGAAAGGAATATTAAACGAAACCCTTTCTGCTATCTTCGATTGCACTTACCCACTTGTTTTATAATAAAATATTGTTTCGGGCAAGTAACCCCTATTTTTAATAATTTAAAGAATGAGACACAAGTTTCAAATAAAGGTCTCATCAACGGTGTATAAAGTTTTAAACAAGCTTATCGTAACAAGTTCGTCGTAAGTTATTTTAAAACTCTTTTAATGCTAATATTAGTTTCTTTTAATGATAAGCTAATATTATAAAAAGTAAAATTAATGTTTAAATGTAAGATGAATAAAAGGTTAGAAATGTCAATTTATTTTCAGTCGATTTATTATTTAGGTCTGCTAAGGATATTTAAAAAAAAAAAAAAAAAAAAAAAAAAAAAAAAAAAAAAAAAAAAAACACGTTTGCGAAGTGTGTTATTTGGAAGCCTAAGCAAGGGGTACGGGAAAGAGAAAAGGTTGGGAACCGCTGTTCCAACGAGAAGCTATTTAACCCATTGGTTGCCAACTATGAGTATACTCGAGGTTTTTCAATCTAAAATTACGAATTCGTACTGGAAATTTCGAAAGAAGAATTTTTATTTTATGTAATCACGAAATGTATGTACATAAATAAAGTAAATATTTTAGTATTTTCTGGTATGAATTCGAACTTTCTAAATAAAATAAAATCCCTGTAATTTTAACACGGCAGTGAACTTGTGAATACACACTATATCCAAATTATGTGTCAGTTATTTTCATGGTATTATTACTTACTGAATAACATATTTGTGTTTAAAAATTATATCATCGTTTATCTTATGAGGGTTAGTTTCTTTTAACTTTACATTATAACAGTTTATTTTGAAACAATGTTTTGAATCGGAACTCTATATCTCTTTCACAGGTTCTTCCTAATGCATCTGATCAACAAACCAGACACAGAATACACAGGTCAAGTAAGTATCTCAGTGACGTATATTTGGACAAACGAATGTAATAAAGTGAAATTACTGGTTTAAAGGGATTCTGTATTCTTTATTTTGCTAAGAGTGACGAAAATATCAATTTTTCAATATTTTGCTTAAAATGAATTTAGACTCACCTTGTACATTCTTACCAAGTTTCATAAAGATCCGATCATTATATAAATGCGAAAAGGGCTTTTTACTGCATCAATTTACCTTTAAAATGTTCAGAGTTCAATCTTTAAATTCATTTTTTTTTCAATTTGTGTTTTTTTAGTTTTTTTTTTTTTCCAGTGTGTTAATAGTATTAAAATGCTAAAACTTCAACATATATTTTGCAATTGACTCCATTTTTTAATGGGCAATCCGTAAGGTGCATTTCATAAATTTAAGGATCGGATTTTCAGTAATATAAATACGTAGTTTATTTTTTTTTTTTAATGAAAATGTTAAGTAAAATTGGCATTTTTAGGTTTTTTTTTTTTTTTTAACATATGTCATGATTAGACTTGACAAATGCGACCAAGTTATTTTATCTGGTGGCGAGTTTTTTTTTTCTTTTTTTTTTTGTATGAAAAATGGCTTAAGAAATGAATTCAAACGGCATTTACCTACCACGCACACAGACCCAATATTAAGAAATTAAGTAAGAAACTATATGCAAGCAAAAAATATTTTTAACTTCTATTTTAGGTGCGTTTGTAATTAGATAAATACGTAGTACCTATAGTCGTCGTCTGGTCTGTCTGTCCGTCCGTCCGTCTGTCTGTCCGTCCGTCTGTCTATCCGTTCGTCTGTCCGCATATAACAGCGCAAAAACTACCCAACCAAATGATTTGAAATGTAATACATATAATCTTTGCAGAATTGTATCGAGTCATTTCAAATTTTATGAAAATCGAATCAAAACTTAAAAAAGGCATTAAGTAAAAGTTTTCTTCATTCTTGAAAGCCTATCATGCGTAATCATGCGTCTGAGGGCTGATCATTTTTTTTTTCTTTTCATTCTTTGAGAGATGAGTTACATTCAAATATGGATAGATTCTGAGATAACTTCAGTTGAAATTATGTTGACAGCCAATATCTCAATCCATTAGAGTAGACAAACGCAGTAGATTCGTTCATCGTGAATCATAAAAATATTAAACCATGGAGGTAATCCTTCACAAAGTAAGATCTCCATGGTAAATTTTGCAGCGTTGTCTGGCGTGAAAAAAAAAAATCGCATCTGTCAACGTGGCATATGTAATGAGAAAAGGCATGCTCATTCCGCTCATAACAGATGATATAATTCCTTTTACTGAAATAATAACGATGATTTTTTTTACATTGTAAAACTAGTTATAGTACGAACGCACCTCATTTGTCACGTTTAACGTACAGTTTCTAACTTGTTAATGATCTTGAAGAATCTGTATCCACATCTTTACATCATTTGCGTATACTAATACCTTAAATTTCAATTTCTGTGGTACTATTGGGGCTAAAAACAAAAAAAATTGGCATGATGATTACTTTTCAGGTGTATATGCTCGCTAAGAAAAAAAAATGAAATTTCTAAAAAAATTCTAAAAAAATGAAATTTAAAAGTGTTAAATGATGGGAATACGTTCTAAAAACGTTCTAAATTAAGATTTAATTGCTAGGGATAGAAACTTTAAATTTGACGTAGTACCTGTGTTACTCTTATCAAATTATTTTAAGTGCAAAATTTATTTTTGATACACTTAAAAATAATTCATGCGTGAGGGAGTCAAAAGCTTGGGAAATATTAGCTTTAGCAGTGAATATTAATTTTAATTAAAATTTAAATAAGTGTAACTAAAGAAAACTGTACAGAAAGTACTGTAAAGAAAATAAATAAATCTTCCAATCCGTGTGTTAATAAGGTACAAAGTAAATATGAAAAAAGTTATCGTGTTTTGGATAGATTTACTATGTTAAAACTGTCTTAAAGCACCTTCTATGTGAGAACTTTTTTTTTTTTTTAAGAACAGTCCTGAGCTCCACCAAATGGGAAATTTAAAAAAGAAAACACAAAGATTACATTGCATTTTTTAGCGCATTGCCTCATATTTTTATTTAAGGGTGTACTCAAACCCAAACTGCTTATTTTGAGACTTATTTTTAAATTCATTTTTGCTCTAAAAGGCATCCAATTGGCAGGTTCTCTTATTCAGAAACTTTATAATGTCCGTATTGGTCGATTTTTTGATAAAGGCAGAATATATTTCAAAAAATGCTGTCAAAGTGGATATTTTGAACTGAAATTCCCGGAGCGATAGCGCTGGAAACAAAAGAAAATGATCGTACTGTGAAAATAATTGTTTGTAAAGCAATTTCTAATTAATTGAACTAAAAATAAAAAAACACAGGTCACTTATAAATCTCTGCATAAATCACCACACCAAGTTTCATGTCTTTACTTTTAAAAATGAGTCTGAAAATGTATCAGAAAATTTTGAGTTGTTGAGCGTGGAAAATATATATATATATATATATATATATATATATTATACCGCCTTAACCCGTCAGCACACGCGTTGGGATAAAATCTACCCCAGCTCATAACTATTACTTAAAAATGTGCGAAAATTGTTCGTGATCATTCTGAGCTTCATAGTACCTTTCAAGCTGAAATATATCGAGATGTGGACAAAAGGAATTTACCACCGGTTGTAAATTTTCTATTCTTTTGTTATAAAACTGTCACGTGGGAGGAAATTTACCCCACGCGTGTTATAACGTAATACATAATGATAGGAAAATTTTACGTTTTAAACGTTTACAACTCTTTCACATACAGTTTCGATATATCAGTTTTATATTTTTTTGTATTTTCATGGCTAAATTCGGATTGTAAAAGCTTTGTATGTAATGCTATGCAGAAAAAAAATCTTAGTGCTAGGTTTTATTTATTTATTTATTTATTGCTTTAAATATAAAATAAATTCTTATTTTAAATTAAATTATGTTCTTTATTGATTTACTGTTTATTTCAATATATAAGTATTTGTTTATAATCAAACCGGTGGGAAATTGACACAAGAAAACCCATTGGGGTAAATTTTATCCCGCGCGTGTAGTAACGTAATGGAAGTACGTGTAGTTACTGTACAGGGGGTTTCATACAAAACTTCCTAATTTTAAAATTCAGTAATTCATTAGCTATAGTAACTGTACATAACTAACATGCCACTTCTTTTACAGGAAACGTATGTATGGGAGTTCTATCAGAAAAGATGCTGGGACTTCTTCCCCGTAGGTGACTGCTTCAGGAAGCAGTACGAAGATGAACTGATGGGAGGTGCAAGCTAAAACTGTCATGACTGAATTATCATGACTGCAGTGACAATCTATAAAACAGCAACAAGTGTCTGGGAGCTGGAGAAATGGAAGAATTGTGTGAAGTGACCGGACTGTAATGAAAAATAAATATATCTTCCAATTCGTGTGCTACTTGAAATCATGTGATGAAAATAATGTACAAAGTAAATTATGAAAATAATTCTCATGTTGTGGATAGATTGATTGATTATATCAAAACTGTTTTGAAGCACCTTCTATGTGAAAACACTTTTCTCTTTAAGAACAGTTTCACCAAATGTGGGAATTATATATATATAAAAAAAAAAGGAATGAAAAAAAAATGTAAATAAAGATTACATTACATTCTTCAGTGTGTTCTCTCATATTTTGATATATTTATTTTTCTTTAACTAAAAGACTCTATACTAAACTCTAATAAAAATGCTTCACTGGTTTTATACACAGTTCCTCAAGAGTTTTCGAAATTTTCAAAGGTCCCGTACCTGAGAAATTCAAGCACCAGGTTAAGTTTTATATACAGAGAGTGTTCGCACATTTTCAGACGATTTCGGCGTTGTTTTTTTAACGTTTAAAATATGAATATTGCTTTCTGAAATAATCTATATGATAATTTTGCTTCTTGATTCTAATTCTGCGTACTGTTTTCTATGGTAGAAGGTTTTTTGTAAAATTTACAGGGTTATTGCTTCCCATGCCTCTTTAAAAACTTTCCAGATTCGATCAATCGTGGTGGTTTTGCGCTTTGGAAGAGCTCTTTTCAGCAGACCAAATGCACAATAAACCATAAGAGAAACGTCAGGTGACTTCTTAGGAATATGTTGAAAGGTATAAATGCAATACCTGTGTCAGTTTTTAATGTTTTCCACGAATACAGCAGTAGTTTTTGAAGTATGAGCGGTAGCTTTGCTTTGATGCAGTTTCACACTTTAAAAGTCGTTGAAATAAAGAAAATAGCATTTTTTCTGTAAATATCGGATGTAACACATTCTCTTAATATTATAATGAATTGATTGTAACATTTTTGTCCAATATTCTTATTTTTATTTTCCCATTGTAAGATAAATTTGCAACAGTCCTAAATCCTTACCTGAAACTTCGTTTTCAGCCTTGAAATGGGCTCTTTTTTTAATGTATTTTTTTTTTTCATTTTGACTCATTTTACTAAGAATAAGTACTGATTTTAGGGATAGCTCTTTCCAATTAATATTTATGTTTATTTTGCACTTAGGAATTTTTATACTATGCACTTTACAATCATTGTAAACTTCCGAATAAGAATATTTCTTTTCGGAAAAAAAAAAAAAAAGTATCCTCTGATTCACAGCTTGTTTGAATGCGCCATCTTGATAGAAAAATAAATTTGAAAGCATCAGACAATAATATGAATTACAAATAATAAATTGTTGAAAGAAAGTTTTCCTCTAAAATAATTCCATTTTTTAAAATCATTTATCAAATTTGTCTAAAAAATGTGCGAACAGCCTCTGTAAAATATATCCTAATAATAAAGTATTACTATCAGTCAAAAAATCAAAAAGTTTGAAATCACATACGTTTTTGGCCGCTGAATATTAAATTTTGGCAAATACTTAATATCATAATATATTAAACGAATTCCCTTCAAAATAATTAAGAAAAAGTAATATTTAAAAATTTGTATCAGTAATATTTCCTAATTGATTACCTGTTACAAATTTAACGTGACACTTTTTTTTTTTTTTTACACTTTTATTAAAAGGGCTATCAGTTAAATAAAATGGAGATTTGCTCATTAGCGCTGTATTAATATTATTGTATCAGATTTCAGCCAGTACTCGGGGCTATAGCCGAGCGTGGTTCTTTTGAACCTTTTTAACATTTTTTATCTTTTTGTTTTTAATTTTTTTGTTTTTGGTCCCATCTCCCACCTTACACTGATGAAGAGGATCTTTGTATCCTTGAAACGGCTGTATGTGTTTTAAAGTTTTGTAATTTGTGTGCTTCAACTTTGTTTTTAGCTTTTATCGTATTACGTATAGTGTTCGTAAAGTCCTTGCATTTGAGTGCCACTGTTTACGAATCTTCGCAGAGTTTTTAATAATTCTCCGCGATTACAAAAGACAAAGATTACTATTCGGAAATACTGATACTCAAATTAATGTGCTTGATCAGACATTTCCTGAAGTGGCAATCTGTAATCACGACGAGTGGTCTGGAGCTGAAGAAATTGAAAAATTGTGTTAAGTGACGTACTGCAAAGGAAATAAATAAATCTTCCAATTCGTGTGCTAATAATGTACAAAATAAACATGAAAATAATTCCCATGTTTAGGATAGATTTATTATGTGAAAATTGTTTTGAAGCATCTTCTATGTGAAAAAACTTTTCTCTTTAAGAACACTCGTGAACTCCACCAAATAGGATTTTTTTTTTAACGAGTCGGATGTGCCAGTCTCAAAACTTTCTTCTATCTCATACATGTTAATATTTCAAAAAGCGTATTTTTTTTAATTATGCATTTTAGTATCCAAAAACGCAGCATAGCAGCGCCATCTGTTACATGATTTACACGAAAACCTAATCAGCACCAACTTATGTCAACGTCTAACAGAATATGAAGTTTGATGAAATTCCGTGAATTAATTCTTGAGCTATGACTATCGCTAAAATCGTGTAAATCCTGAAAAATACAGTATAGCAGCGCCACTGGTTGGGAGATTTAGACCAAAACCTAATCAGCAACAACTTATGTCAACGTCTAACAGAATATGAAGTTTGATGGAACTCCCTGCATTAATTCTTGAGCTATGACTATCGCTAAAATCGTGTAAATCCTGAAAAATACAGTATAGCAGTGCCACTCGTTGGGAGATTTAGACCAAAACCTAATCAGCAACAACTTATGTCAACGTCTAACAGAATATGAAGTTTGATGGAACTCCCTGCATTAATTCTTGAGCTGTCCCAACCGTAGTCAAATGTTCCAAGTCAATCTGACCCGCAACGAAAATAAGACGCGTCAACCCGGCTCGATCCGTTACTGCAGATTGGGTCGTGTTGCCCGACCCAATACGGGAGCAAGGGACCTGAGACCAAGGATTTTGCAGATTTTTGAATTGTATGGAATTTAGATCATAGTCTGAAAAGGAAGGCAGAAAGTGATTGCGGAAAATTTTTACTGACAGAAAATCATTAATGAAAATTTTCTTATACTTATGGATCACACCCAACATCTGCAATTTTTGTAACTTCTTGATGGAGTTCGTGTGCTGATTACCTCGTGACCGATTGAATTTCACGACTTTTTTCCGTGATTGTTTCATATATATATATATATATTTGTGTGATAATTTTCAAAAATTCGCTATTTTTCTGTGAATCATTCACAGAATGGATTTTTTTTTTTATCATTTGTCTAAATTCACGACTTTTTTTTTCAACCGATCGACGAAATTCGCTATTTGTTTCCGCCATCTTTTGTAGAAATTCGCGACTCTTTTCTACGATCGTTTGTTGAAATTCGGGAGTCCTTTTCCTCAACGACTGACAAAAATTGCTTTTTTTGCGCGATCTTTGACGAAATTCCGATCGTTGACGAATTTTTTTCGTTTATTTGTCAAAATTCCCGACATTTTTATTGCAACTGATCGACGAAATTCGCTATTTGTTTTCGCGATTTTTTGACGCAATTCGCGACTCTTTTCTACGATCGTTTGTTGAAATTCGGGAGTCTTTTTCCGCAACCGACTGACAAAAATTAATATTTTTGCGCGATCTTTGACGAAATTCTCCTTTTTTGCGCGATTGTTTGACTAAATTCGTGATTTTTTTGCTCAATCTTTTGACGAATTTCGCGATATTTTTCCGCAATAGTTATACTAAATTCGCGATTTTTTTCCGCGATCGATTGACGAAAATCGCTATTTGTTTTAGTGATCTTTGGCAAAATTCGCATTATTTTTTCACGCTCGTTTGAAAAAATTAACGATTTTTTCCGCGACCAATTTGCCAAATTAACTATTTTTTCTAATTCCAATTCGTAAAATTCGCAATGTTTACCGCGATCGGTTGACAAATTGCTTTTGCGTAGAAAAACGAAAAAAAAATCGCGTACTACCACTAAAATAAAAAAAATATATTCGCTGAAGAATCACATGTTTGTGAAAGAAGTTAAGATAAGAAGGCAAAATCTCACACTGCATTTTTTACTGTGGGGGGCGGGCCTATTTCTATTTTGTGCACAATTTGGGCACGCTATTTCAACCGCTGTCCCTAAAAAAAACTTTGCTCCCGCTCAAGAAACTCTTGAAATGGCGCCCCTGCAGTAAAACCTGCAAAGAAGAAGTTGAAAAAGACTGGAAAAAAGCTCTTATTCAGACAGGTCTCCATCATAGCAAGTATAATTGTATGGCGTTTTTTTGTCGGAACTTGATTTTTTTTTCCTATTTGAGAAAGAATTATGTTATAGACAGGTTTCGCTTAGACACGTTTCACTGTGTGTCACACCTATTCTCTTCAGAAGTGCTTTATAGAAAGGAGGTTTTAGCAGTTTAAAAGAATAAGTGGAAAAAAACGGTACCTGTCTATAACTCAATACTTTCATAATATATAATGGTTTATGCTATAATTTTATAATAAACTTTTTAGTGTCCGGTTAAATCGCCCCCCTTTTCTCCTCTACACTATGCCACTGTCAGTGATGAGTATTTATTTTATAAGGAAAGGGCATGTATACAAACAAACAGTTCCATCAACCAGTCTACCAATATATTTTTGTCGTAGCGATCATTGCAGGAATCGTTATGGCGACGTAGGCCAATCATATCATAGAACAGTTTAACGTTGACCAATCAAATCGCCCCATCTCATGTATGCAGTAAGAGTCATAAAGAACGAACAGATTTTTCTTGCGAACCAACACTAATTTAACCAACCATTGAGCTCTATATATAACAGGAGTTCAGAATCAGCGGTCAGAAACATGAAAGGCAAATGAAGCATGCAAGGCAAAAGTAAAAAATAGTCCGTGTTGTGAATGTCAGATATTAGTATTCTCATTTACTATTATTCCAATTTAAACTTTTATAATTAAGCTATGCTTATCTAATTCATAAATAATTCACTAATCATGTAAGGGAATGTGATAGACAGCAGGTTTTGCCATGAATGCGAGCTAAAATTATTGTCACTGTATCCTTCCGCGCTGACCGCTGGAAATCATGTTGGGCATTAGGAAGACAGATCTCCTGTTATATTTGGAGCTCAGTGTAACCAACAGTGACGTTAACTGCCCTTTCCTTTATAAGTATCATGAACAAACAAACTCCCAGCCTGAGAAAGTTTTCATAAGGTTTCCTTCATACATATTAAATGTATATATCGGGTGCGTCATAAATTCGTTAAAACTTTAAAAATTCCTTTAAAAGGAACAAATGATGCTAAGAAATTGCCATTTGCACGAATGAGACTAGAAGGGAGATATATATGTATATATATATCTAACAAAAAAAAGTTGTGGTTCAAAAAATTACCGTCGCATTCACATTATCATGCATAATATGAAGCAGATTTATGTAAATCAGACTGTCAATAAAACACGTCGATCGACAAGTTTATTCCTTCGATGTCAGAAGTATGCTATCGTTACTAGATCTAGCGTTGTTGGTTAAGCTATAATACAAGAACGGGGAATCAACAACCGGTGCATTGCGAAAATTCCGCATGACCAAAGGACTCAAGACTAGAAAAAGGCCCGTTTCATGTGCTGGGATAACTGAAGCATGTCAGACGCTTCGAAGAAACGTGTCGTTTGTATTATCGTCCACGAAATAGAAGGCACCCCTTGACATCTGCTTCATATTATGCATGCTATCGCCATCTATCGGTAATTTTTTTGGAACCACAACTTTGTTTTACGAATGTGTTACGAAGAAAGGTTTTACGAATTTATGGCGCATCTGATATTATCCGATATTTATTTTCAAAATATGTTTGACATTTTCATTTATTGGATATTTATTTTCAAAATATCATTATGAATTATCCTCTTTAATAAAAAGCTACGCATTGCTGACGACTTGCTTTTTCGCTAATCGTTGCCAGAGATTAATCTCGGAAAATGAAACATTTGAAATTACTGAAAAAAATTAATAGCTCGAGAAGTATTTGTCAGAAATTGTTAGACAGACTGCGTTAGAAAGTTCAAATCTAATGATTATGCCGTTTATCAAATACTGAATTTCAAAAATTACCAAATTTCAGAATAGAGTACCATAGCGAAACCTTCACGCGTAAAAAGATAATGATAACGGCAATGTGTCCTGACATGTATACTGGTTATAGCACGAGTCACAAATTATAGTAGCCTTATTATTCTGTTAAAATATAAAAGTGAATTATGATGTAAAGAGTGCCTGATTTTTATTTAATTCTCGACAAATACTAGATGCGCCATGCCTTTTTAGTTAAGAATAATATAGGTTAATTCACGTCTCCTATAAAATGTGATAAGGAGTTGATTAGTTAGATATGTTTTTAATTATCGGGGGTGAAATGTTAACCTTAATTAATGCATTTATTTTTCTTTTGATGTTACGTGAACTACGTCACGCGTAACGGCTAGTATTTTTTTATATTTTCAGTCAAAACAAATATAAACGAATTTTTGGGCTGCTACTTTGTTCTTTTGTAGATAAAGAACTTTTGCTCTAACAATGTCTTTTTAACTAAAAAAAGGGAATTTTCCAAGCTTTATGTTTGAAGCTGAATTTTTAAATGTAGAACCAATAATTATGTGGGACAATACTTAATTAGAACAACCATTGAAAGATGAACTGTCTAATTTAGATAATTATTTACAGCTTCAATAGAAAGAATTTTTCTGGTTTTGGTTTAGTTCAGTTTAAACTGCCCAGCAGTTTAAGGAATAAAAAAGCAGAAAAACTTACATTTATGCTCAAATTTTCAGTAAACAAAATTATTTAGTATTGAAAATTTTGCTGTATAAAACAAAAATTTTTGGATACTTGGTTTGATACTAAATCCTATTGTTTGTTTTTTCTGAATGTAAAAAGAAAATTGTGTCTGTTTTCAATTAGTTGATTTTCCATTTTCTTACATAGTTGAAAAAAAAAAAAAGAAAAATATATTTAGAATAGTGTGTTTTATTAAGTTTTCATGCTAAGTGCATTATGATTTAGTTTCTAATTTACAATAAGTCTGAAAATATTTATAATCATGAATAAGTTGACTATTTTGCAAATATCGGATATATATAAAAATATCAGATATAATATCAAAATATCGGATATTTTTTATATTTTCGAAAATATGATATTAACACTGCTCCCAGAGATGATGGAGCACACTAAAACAATTTTTTTTAATAAGGCACCAGCGGTGTAATGCTCTTTTTCAGTGAAAAATACAGGGCGTCACAACTTCAAGCTGAACTGATTTCCGTTCATAACTTCAACGCTTTAACAATCATAATAATATTACTATGATATTTCAACATATTTACTTTACTTTCTTTTAAATGTGATGATTTAATGAGAAGTTGTGGAAATGGCTACTACCCATGTCCAAACAATATTGAGTTAGACGCTTCGTAAACCGGAGGTGTAGCTTACAATGTACATACGGTGTCAGTGTAGTATCACTGAGCAACATTGACAGAAGTTGTGAAGCCCGGTACAGATTACTGGTAAGTAAGTAACCCATATAAATATTCAGTACTTATATGGGTTATTTTCGGTTCCTTCTTCTATGCATATGCATATATTTTATACGAAATCAGTCCTTTACGGTGGTACATTAAGCTTATGAGCAGATATAATTGTTCTTGCATACTCCTGTTACAGCGCCTAGAATACATAGTGTGGAAATCTGCTACAAAATAGTACTAAAAAATTGAATCCAATAAATGTACAACGTTGCTGAAAAGATAACGATGGGATCGCAGCGCCATCTGCTAGCTTATAAGCAGCTCAATACGATGTGATTAGAGCTTATTATCATAGGAGCACCGTTGCATATTTATAGGCTACAACTTTTTAAAGCATTACAAGGATAGCCGGTTTGCACACTATGTATTCTAGGCGCTGTACTCCTGTCATTGAATCACGTCCCATGATGTCATCACATGTCACAAAAAGCAAAATTATCAAAGGATTTCAGTACGATAAAAAGTGCGCATTTCTAGAATTAAATTGGTTTTCTTTCCAGTTTTTCACATCTATCAACAAGTTTAATTCTACTTCTACCCTCTCGACCATCTTTTATAAATGAATTTTAGAGTGCCTTTATAAAAGAGTGGTGACATATGGGAATAAAAGTTCATTGATCAAGAGGATTTTGGACAAAAATTGGTTTGCAATTATCACCAAATTAACGTTAGTTTTTTTCTGACTCATGTTTGAAATTTCTATTGTTCGTACAAAAGTTTTTAATCTGAGTACACTCTGTGCTTACGGGTTTATTGTCCCTCCAGGGCCGTAGCTAGGGGGGTGCCAGGGGGGGGGGTCAGCACCCCCTGAAAATTTTTGAGCCCCCCCTTCCCCCTGGGAAAGTTGCCAAGGCCGCCAAATGAAATTCTATTTCAAAAATTCAAATGAAACTCTGTTCAAAAATTTAACTTAGTTTTGGGGGCTCTTTAGAGTTTTGCATAAATAGTAAATTGTAATATTTGTTTAAAAATTGAAAATAAGTGCTTCAACAAGCGCGCATTCTATCTGCACATACTCAGAATTAGCAACCTTTTGCTGATGTAAACATTGACTTTTGCATTAGTTATATACTGAATTTTTTCATTTTACAGCATTTTCCATTATTAGCATAAAACAAAGTTATTCTACTGAGTTATAGCCAATTTAAATACAAGTGGTTTTAGCTTTTGACTAGACACAAAAATAATTTTAAAATGCAAAATACACCCTTGATTATTCTAACGTTTTTTATCATATAATAACATAACTTTAGAATCCTGAAGGGCAGGGAATATTCAGAAAAAAAATAAAGGTTGCAACTCTTTCGAAACAGCTTTTTATTTACTTTTTGACATCATCACTTATTATTTCACTAGTATAATTATACACCGAAAATTTTCATTTTGCAGCTAGTGATGTAGTAGTAAAAAAACCAGAGGGCATACGCTTTAGGCAGAGGGTATACCCTAAAAAGTATATGCTATAGTGGTTTTGAGAAGAGGGTATACAGTATTCTTTAAAATAATCCAGAAGGTATCACATCCCTGTCTGCAGCTTTCACTTTTCATAGCATCAAATAAAGTTATTATAAACAATTTAATAAGAAACATAGTGCCTACACTATGAATATGCACTAATTTACCGTTCTATATAATACTTTGATCATATATATCTGTGTTTGTGCGTGCATGTGTCAGAGAGACAAAAATAGTATTAGCCCCCCTACATTTTCTTGAGCACCCCTATTGTTTACTTCTAGCTCAGCCCTGTGTCCCTCTCATATACAGGCAATCTAATGTATTGTATTTTATAGTAAAGGGAGAGTCTATCATTATTTATATTTATAAAATTAGATCTATAGAAAATAAACAAGATCATTTAGTCTTTGAATTAAAATAAGGCTTTCCAGGTATGTGACTGGGACTGTAGATTGCGGCTCTATGTAAAGAGAGTATCCTTATTTTTTGAATTCATATTTATTCTGCGTAATCAGTTTCATGTTCATATCATTTTTATCACAGAAGGTGCCAAAGTTTGTAACTACGCATGCCCAGTGAAGTACTTGTTGCAGGTTTTAAAGACCATTGACTGCATGCAAACATTCAAAGACACGCACAAGTTTAGTTGATTGCGCAATCCTGAAAGGAATGCAGCCTGTCAAGATACAACTTTCATAAAGAGCAGTGGCATTGCTTTAAGATTTTTTACATAAGCGTTTACTATTGTTTTTGTTTTTATTGCCGCCTGCTTAGCACAGTTGTTTTTATTGACTTTTATCGCCGTGATTGTTTTTTAATGTTTACTTATTAAGATGCCGTCAGTTAAACACTTTGCAATTTTTTTAGTTATCTCTTATTCGGGATTTCTGTTCAAATAAAAAATGTGGTTATGATTTTTTTTAATTAAAGGTGTCAGCTACTGACACCTTGCATTTATATATCATGGCGGTATGTAGCATTTTTTTCTTTTTTTGTTTGTTAATATTCTCTTCATCAATTTACGTCTTTTACAGAACTAGAATTTCTATATGATATAAAAAAAATCCATGATGATGTTAATTTTTCTGTCATTTTTGTTGCTGATTGAAAAATAAAAATTGCATGTTTGTCAAAAAAATACATATAGTTGTTCGGAAATTATGTATATGGGTTATAATTTATTTATACATGTAAATAAAGACGAAATTTCTTTTATAAATATATTTAGCATAGCAAGGTGGAAGATTTGTATTTTAAGATTCCATTTGAAGAACTGCCCTTTTTTGTTGCAAATCAGGATCTTTCCTCTCTATATTGAATACTTATTAAAGAGTGTTTAGAAAAAAAAAAACTATTTTTACATTTATTTTCTCTAGTTAAAATTCTTCCTTTACCAGTGAAAATTATATGATTAATTTTTGCTACATATGGTGTTTTATAATGTTAAGTTTCTATTAATATATTTAGTTTGAGGTGCTCTAAATTTTATAAATCGTAATTATACATTTTGACTTGTGTGCAAGATAAGGAAATTTGGTTTTCTAGCATCTAAAATGTTATTAATACATGGTTATGAATAAAGGATATGATAACAAGCAAAATTTTATTAGTAAAAATAGCAAAATGAAGAAAGTAATGAATACTCTCATAAATATTTGAAGTAAATAATTTTTCTATTAATGATTCTAACCATCCAGAAAGTATATGGTGGGTTGTATGGTTAAAACCAGTACAATGCTGGTATACACCGTGTTGCCATATACCCTCTCAGAAGTTGATGCAGGGTTTTTTTCTTGGGCTCCATTTTGTAAAAAAAGATGAAGGCTATGATGTCTTACACTCACATACCAATTTTTTTTCCGAACTGATGCTTTACACTAACGCAAACAAGTACTAAACATAAGTTTGGCGACTTTTTGGTTGTTTGGACTTTGGCCTCCACTATAGCCCTGCTTATTACACTATTTAATGACTGATGTGTTTTCATCGATGTTTTTCACTGGACTCTATCCTTCTTTATTCTTTACCATCTAATATGCCTCATGAGTGTAAATAGGAAGTAGTCAGCAGAGTAACAACCCAGCATAAATAAATGACGGTACTTCTCTATTATCCCGTCGACCAGTTTTCATAACAAAAAACTATCGCCTAACTGTAAGATTAAACGCCAAAAATGCAGTCCCATTTACTGGATGTCAGAAGCATTATACGTATTTGTTATGTCATCAAGTGGTTTTTAATTCGACATTTGCGTGTATTTTTCATTATGTTTTACTGATTTATTCGTTATTTCATTAATTAAAATAACAATTGTGTCCTTAAATTCTTATATTTTATTTATTTTGATATTCCAATGGCAACGTTCTCCCGTTTATTTGGCATCACAGTTTGACGATAGTTTTTTGTTATGAAAAGTGGTCGATGGGATAATACAGAAATAGCTAAATGACTAGCTAAAAACTGTAAAAAAAAATTATCATTTATCCTTTGCTGATGATTTATGAAAGATAACTACATTTGGAAATTTAATAGGTCCCTCCTTCTTATAGCAGACCCACAAGATCAAGTTTATATATACAGAATATGTCATTTATCAATAATGCTGTTAGGCTTTTGAAATCTAGGGTCCCTGGGACCCAGACACTTCAAAAAATCGGGTCTTTTTTTCACAAAAGGGGTCCTTTGTTTAGAAATAAGACAGATTTAATGTATTTTATACAATATATACTTCTTTTGTGATTTTTCAACAGAAATATGCGTCTTGAAGGACCCATAAAAATTATATTAATGCATCCTTTCTCCAATTTTTTGCTTAAATGATGCACTATAGCACATCCCTGGCATCACTGAGCATAATTTTATATATTTTTTACAAAATTCTTCTGTTATATTGATCCACCACTTTGATGACATAAAATAAATACATGCAATTTAATTTTTTTATAATTTTTATTTCAGCCTATGCGAAGGAAAAGCCATGGAAGTATCAGGTATGTAATCTAATTATTACTAGTATTTTGAAATTTTCTGAAACTTAGTTTTACTATTTAAGGGTGATCATCACTTATATTTTCCCTATATTGCTAATGTTATATTTTTAAAATCAATGCTGCGCATTTACTATTGTACGGATTTATTAAAAAAAATTTTTGGTGATAGATATGACTTATTTCTTTGAAATGACTCAAATTTTACAAGTGAGATGTAATTACCCTTTTTTTAATTTAAATTTAAAAACTTTCAATTTGTTTCCAATAGATTCCACCAGATGGCTCTACCAGTGCTGTAGATTTTCCGCATAGCTGACAAAACTACTTTTTCTGCTAGTTTTTATATATTTTCTTGTTAATTGTCATCATTATCTTGTTATAAATTTAATAAGGGGTATTTTTTACACGATACTATATAAAATACATCGTTCAACAAGCCTTTTTTGTCTTTTCTGTAGTAATTTTATTCTCATCTGCCATACTTGAAAGAAAAAAAGAAAATTCTTTCAAATTTTTAGCAACCCTAAAGAGTTCCGGTCCGGTGAGTCAAAGCAGGGGTGCGTTGGGAAGAGATCTCAGATATCACTTTTGATTTTTTTTTTCTCTACCGTTGCCTTTTAAAGGGAAGGGAACGGGAGGGGGGGATATTGTAAACACTTGTGGTCATTTGGTTTTCTTTCTGTAAAAGGAAATTTTTCTTTGCTTTGTACGAATGTTCATTGAATCTGTGAAAGCGAAACTTATTTTTGCTTTATTTAATGACAGATATTATGTGTGAAAAAAAAAAAAAGTGAAGACATCTATTTCGGAAATTCTGGTAGATTCTTTGCATTAAAAAAATCCTCTAAATTGGCAATACTACTTCTCACAACGTAACCGTCTTTAGAAAAAGCTTGCGCTCGCATGACATACACAGTTCGTAGCAAAGATTACGTTTTTTTAGGGGGTGTGGGGGAGGGTAGTATATTTTAGTAGAGGTTTATAGAGACTAGGATCAATTTCCTTTCATAATACTCGGACCGGGCTCAGTCTATTCCTTTTTTTCAGCAGATTTGAAACGGGCGGTGAATTCATTCTGTCCGTCTCATGTTGAGGGTTTTTTTTTTTTTTTTTTTTTTTGGGGGGGGGGGGGGGGGGGGGCAATTTGGATCCGAGTTATAAGTGTTTATGGTTATTGAGCCCTTATATTTGCACTATACTAAAATTTAGGGGTGAGGGTGGTAAATTGGTAATAATGTACAATCGTTAAAAAAGAGAGAGAAAGAGAGAACGTCCTAATACTTTTTATCTTGATATTTACACAGAGTGATGCGAAAGGTACTGATCTACTGCGAATTGTGTATATTTTTTCGAATTTAAATACAATTTTGGGAGAGGAGCCATCTACATATTAAAAATTGTATCGACTTTGAAATAAACATCTTTCCGCCAGCCAACAGACAAACCAACCGTGAAATCCCTGGCTCTGTCAATTTTGTATCAAAGTTCTGATATCGATATTTTAGTGTATTATAAATGGCAATTTGGATCCGAGTTATAAGTGTTTATGGTTATTGAGCCCTTATATTTGCACTATACTAAAATTTAGGGGCTTCTGTTAAAAAAACCTGACCCTGTAAAACTATGTCACTTTGTTCACGCACACAAAATTTGAGCACTCTGTGACAGTTTGATCACGAGTTATAAGAGTTTAAATTTGTCGGGTGCTCAGTATTTGTTTTAAATTTTCTTCATTTCGCCCACTTTCCATTACTTTCATTGCTTCATTTTTTCCATAATATTTTTATTGTTTCATTTTTTAATATGTATTATTTTGAACTATCTGACCCAGACAGCATTGCCCGTACTCATGATAATAACTTTAAATATACCTAAAATCAATGTTGAATATTTTAAATTTTTTTAAACAAAAATCTTTCTAAACGTTCTTAATGCTGGGGACCTTATTGCCTTCTACAGCGCGCATCTTCGAATTGTATGATTTTATATTTCCAAATGAAAATCTATCCAAACAAACTTAGAGCAGGATTCCCACTGCCTTCGGCAGCGTACACCGGGCTGTATTCCGCTCTGCTTTGATTTTATATACTTTATACAAAAGACCGCCGTAGACTCGGCCCACAGCTTGAGTCGGGTCGGGTTGATGCTATTATTTATTTATTTTTATTTATTTATTTTTTTTTATGGTAGGATTCGTGTTGATGAAATTATTTTTGTCGCGTGTGAGCTGGATTTTGGGTTGACTTTACAAAGAGATTTCCAGTTGGAATTGTCTAAAAAATTCGTTTCTTTATTTCCATATAAATGAGTGATTTTGCTATTATTCAGTAGATATAAGGATTATTAATAATAATTTAAAATGACGTCTTGTGCAGTTTCAAATTGCTACAATACGTATAAAAATATTAACACAAGATGAGCGTGAACAATAAAACTATTTAATTGATTAATTGAATCAAAAAAGAAAACATCCAAACCAATTTTCTTTGTCACTAAAAGATTTTAAAATGGTCTAGTCTCAAACACGTTGTCCGATTTGTATAAAACTGAATAATTACAAAGCGACTGTGTCTGTCCGTTTTATATGTTTTGATTATTATCATTATCATGTTATAAATTTAATAAGGCGTATCTTTTTACACGATATTACATAAAAAATATCGTTCAACAAGCATTTTTGCTGTTACTGCAGCAATTTTATTCATAGTATACCATGCTAGAAGGACATTCTTCCACATTTCTAAAAATCAGCTTGGTCGACACCACATACTCATACTGTTGGTTGACCCCTGACCAAGGAGATATAAATAGATATTTTATTACCATGCCCCTCCCCACGCTCTGCGCTCCGAAGATTTCAGATTTCCGATATCACTACGTTTGCGCAGGAGAATATCTTCAAAATGGGTAATTTTCTGTTAGCGAAAGTTTTACTTTCTAAAAATAAAGTGAAGAAGGCGGTTTTTGTTTGTTTGATTGATTTTTCCTTTCAAATAAATTGGTCGTATAACTTTTCCCTTTAAAAAAAAAAAAAAAATGTTTTTATTCCTTGTTACCTTTAATTGACATTGCATATGTAAACAATTTTTAATTGAAAGAAATTAATGTAAATTTTTGCGTGAAAGAGAATTTAACGTCTAAACAATGTAAATTGCATTAAAAAGTGCCATACTTGAAATTTTCAATTCTATCTCAGGAATGCACCGAATAGTGATTTTGGTAGAATGCCAAATATTCGGCACCCAAGTAAACCGAATACCGAATATTCGGTCGGCTGAATATTCCAATGTTCCAGTGTTAAAATATTAAAAGGCTAAATTTAAAAATAGTTTTACCTCATATTTAACACAAATACTGCCTCAATTTTCCTTTTTCCTCTAACTTTTAATTTTATTCCTATTTTTATGAACATTACTTTCTCACAAGTAAAATTAACACTAAAAAAAAAGAAGAAAAAAAAATCTATGTTTTGAATTATTAAATAAGATTATAATCTTAATACTTCTAAATAACACTTTTAACTTTGGCTCTCTCTAAGAATTAAAATAAATTAATACAAATTTCGTATACTCGAAAACAAACATTTAAAAATCGATTTTTGTTTTTATAAAACCATAATTGGTTTCTATGAACTAATATCATTTGCTTTTGTTGAATTATTGCTTATAAATAAATAAATAAATAAATTTAAAAAAAAAAACCTTTTTTAAAAAAATCATTATTTTATGTGAATATCGTCATTTCATGAATATCGTCATAACTATTAACTACTATCTTCACCAATTATAATATCTCCATGAATATTGTCATTAATATCGTCTTAAGTGTCACTTTTCCAACAAAATAAACAAGTTGGAAATTGTACGTCAAACGTGACAAATGAGGTGCGTTCGTACTATAGCTAGTTATATAAATATTCAGATCTTGATGATTTTTAATTCTGTAAAATGAATTATATCGTCTGCAGATTAATTTCTGTCATAAAATAAGTATCTCGGTCGCTTGACGATTAAACCTCGGAAGCTCCTGTAACAAGAAAGCACCGATTTTTTTTTCTTTTAATTCAAATTTCTTAATAAATATTTTTATTAATATCTCCTAAAGTTTTGATTCGATTTTAAAAAAATTTGAAATGTCGCGACAAAATTCTGCAAAGATCTTAAATTATATATCTTAATATCTATAATTAATAATCTTATATATATCTTAAATTACAAACCATTCGGTTGGGTAGTTTTTGCGTTGTTATAACAACGCAAAAACTGCGGACGGACGGACCAAGCGACGACAATAGGTGCTACGTATTTATATAATTACGAACGCACCTAATAATAATAAACTTTTATTTTAGTATGATTTTATTCCTTAATTATCCGAATAAAATTTTTACTTATTGACACTTGGGTTAATCATTAAATTTAGGAATGTTGAAAAGAGATAATAGTTTGAATTTTATATGTTACTTATCCTGTGTGTAAGGAATATATTATTTTTTTTATAGATATATTTTTCTTTTCTTAAAAAATTATTGCTGATATTTATCAATGAAATTGTAAAATATAACATGTATTATAAATTCTTTGTAGATTATTCAATTGCGTGAAATCTGTAAAATATATTCTGTCTCACTTATTTATCAGCAGCTGCTCTCTTGCATCCTCCAATACTTTTTTCATTCTCGAAAGAAACTGTCATTTATTTCGAGTGAAACTGTAAAGTAAAACCTATGTTATAAATTCCTTGTAGATTTTTTTAAATGTGTAAACTGTTATCACGTCTTATTTATTTATAATCGACTGCACTTTTCAATCTCCAACACTTTTTTTCATTGCCGAAGGAAATGGACATTTATTTCGAATGAAACTGTAAAGTATAACCAACATTATAAATTATTTGTATAGATTATTCAATTGCGTGAAATGTGCAAAATGTATTATGTCTTATTTAGTTATAAGCAGCTAATCTCTTGAATCCTCCAATACTTTTTTCATTTTGGAAGTTAACGGACATTTATTTCGAATGATACTGTAATATATAACCTATATAAATTCTTTGTAGATTCTTCAATTGCGTAAAATGTTAAACTGTATCACGTCTTATTTATTTATAACTGGCTGCACTCTTGAATTCTCCAACACTTTTATTTTTCATTTCCGAAGGAAACGGATATGTATTTCGAATGAAACTGTAAAGTATAACCTGCATTATAAATTCTTTTTATAGATTATACAATTGCGTGAATTGTGTAAAATGTATTATGATGTCTCATTTATTTATAAGCAGCTGCTGTCTTGAATCCTCCAATGCTTTTTTCATTCTCAAAAGAAACTGTCATTTATTTCGAATGAAACTGCAAAGTATAACCCATATTATAAATTCTTTGTAGATTTTCCAATTGCGTAAAATGTGTAAACTGTAATGCTTTACTTATTTATAATCGCTCTTTTGAATCCTTCAATGCAATAGTTTTTATGTATTTTAATCACTAGTTAATAGAGTTTAATTTTTTATCTAATATACACTGTGCATAGTTTTACAGCAATTTTTTTTTTTTTAATTATCTCTACTTGATCTTAATTCCTGTAATGAACATACGTATTTTTTATTCCATTGAATATTTTTTTACACACTGTCACTGCTTTCAATTTTTTTGAAAAATCGATCTTGCACTGAGATTCATATAAAAGTGAAAAAGAAAAAAAAATCATGTCCTACATATTCGATAAACGGTAGCTATATGAAATATCCAACAGCTGTTAAATTGTTTTTGAAATATAATTACAGTTATATTTTTCATATATTACTCAAAGTCAACTATTTTAACAATATAAATGCCTACTAAATGTTATTCATGTTTCGTAAATGTTTTAACTGTGTTAAATGTAAGAATTTGTAAATAAAATATATTGGAATTCGCAATATATATATATATTTTGTTTATCATTACTAAAGAAGAAAAAAAGAAAACAATTCATAACATCAAAATCTAAAAATTTTCATATTCCAACTGAAATAAACAAATGATTATCAAATGTATTATCCCCATTTTTTAGTACCAAATGATTAGAATACCCAAATTCAGTAATATATATATATATATATATTTACTTCTGTACGACCCTGAATAAAGATTTATAAGCTTCGTTCCTAAAATCTTTTTTTGTTTTGACTTCTGTAAAATATACGTGGTTTCTTTCTTCCATTCATGTATTCTTGAAATACTCATATCGGGAACATTAGTTTCCAAACAATTTCATTCTTTTCATAAAATATCTACCTCTAATTACCGGAAAGCGGCTCCTGTTGTATCATTTTACAAAACAGTGGAAGTAAAAATAAAATGTTCAGAAGGATTTCTTCCGGTATATGTGTATATACAATATGTCCAATCCCTCTCTCTTTCTTTCTGTTTCTCGTGTCATTCTCCGTAGTGTGATCAATGGAAAGAATGTCCTTGTCGAATTACATTTACTGACCCAGGACTATAGATACAGAAAAGGCTAGTTCGCGGGGGGAATTGAGATATAACATCATGTCCCCACTTTTACTAGGAACTGGGCCGGCGGTGGAAATTGCAGATAATCATTCTCCAGAATTCATGCACAGAACAGAAAAGTCTAGAATTGTCTAAAGAGTTTCTTCCTTTATTTCCATACAGATGATTGTTTTGCTATTATTGAGGAGGTATTATAAAGATAAACCGACGTCTTGCGCCGTTGCAACTTGCTACAATACGTATTAAAAAAAAATCCCTGACGGCTCGGCCTACAGGCACAGGTACATTTCGAAGACGCAGACCGTGGAGCGTCTGTTTATTGGGAATTGCAGAAGAAATGACCTTTTGCCATGATGCGGCAGTTGAAACCGCCCACTTCGAAATCTACTTGTGTCAAGTAGGCGAAGCCGGTAGAATTTTTTTTATTTTTTTATTCTGTAAGTGTTGGTCCAATAAAAAACTTTTCAATAGAAAAGTTGTAGATAATATTAAGAGGCTTTATAATAAATTTAAGTGGATTTGATATGTTGTGAATTGACAAAGTTATGATTTTTTTTCTTCCAAAACCCCCCTTTCCCCCCCCTCGAGGCTATTTTTAATGATATCAAAAATCTGTCATACATAAATTTTCGGCCCTTTTCCTAGAAGTAATAATAACTTTAAACGGATTCGATGGGTTCTTTTTCACAAAAAGCCCCCCCCCCCCGCTTTTGCCCATTCACGAACTTGACCGAGATTTTATGCCCCTTGATTTTATGTATCCGTTTGGAAAAGATTTGTACAGAATTATTAAAGTTATCGTGTCCATAAAAAAAAGTGACATATAGATAGATAGATAGTTAGATAAAGTTTTGAACTGGGGGGTGGTTTTGGGTTCTGGGATTCACGATAGGTGTAGATCTGCAAAAATTTTCCAGAAATTCCAACATAGGGGAGAGTGTAAGGTAGATCTCTTACGAAATCAACCTAATAGCAAAGATAAAAATATTAACATAAAGTGAGCGTGACCAATAAAACTATTTAACTGAGTCAAAAAAGAACACTTACATCGTCTTCTTTTTCACAAAATAAATAAAAAATGATCAAACACTAAACACGTTGTCCGATAAAAATGAGTACAGTTCTTACGACAGTTGATATCATATGCGCCAAATGGGAGCTCAATCCAAAGCAAAGTTTAAACGCTATTGTGTTCACTCACATATACAAATACATACAGGCATCATCATAAAAATACCATAAAAGGACACCGATGGTCTGAAAACGAAAAAAATACCAATATTCACGCATACATACGGAATAATTGTAAAAATATCAAACCTTCAAATATAAATTTACCAGTACACCTGTGCGATGATTTCGCACTGCAGTCTAATATTTTAGGTAGATTTCGTAAGAAATACTACCTATTACATTCTCCCCTATGTTATAATTTCTGAAAAATTTTTGCAGATCTACGCCGATCATGACTCCCAGAACCCAAAAACCAGTTCAAAACTTTATATCGATCTATCTATCTGTCTATATCACTTTTTTATGGACACGATAACTTTATTAATTCTATACAAATCTCTTCCAAACTGATACATAAAATCAAGGGGCATGAAATCTCGGTCCAGTTCGTGAATGGGCAAAAGTGAACCAGGGGGGAGGGGGGAGAGAATGGGGGGCCTTTTTGTGAAAAAAAAAACATAACTTCTTAATTAGGATACGTATCGAATCCGTTTAAAGTTATTATTACTTCTAGTAAAAAGGCCGAAAATTTATGTAGATTTTTTATATTAAAAATGGCCTCCGGGAGGGGGGGGGAGCTAGGGGTTTAAGAAGAAAAAAATTCATAATTTCGTCAATTCACAAGATATCAAATCCGCTGAAATTTATGATAAATCCTCTTAATATTATCTAAAACTTTTATACTGACAAGTTTTTTATAAAACCAACCCTTACAGCAAAATAAATAAATAAAATAAAAAATAAATAAAAAATAAAAACAAAAAAATCCCTGCCTGCTCCGCCTACAAACACATTTAGATTTCGAAGTGGACGGTCCCAACTGCAGCATCATGACAAAAAGGTCATTTCTTCTGCAATTCTCTATAAACAAGCGCCCCACGGTCTGCGTCTTCGAAATCTACCTGTGCCTGTAGGCCGAGCCGTCAGGGGGTTTTTTAGATGCAGGTTTAAACTTCTAAAGAAAAATTAAGGACGAAAATATCTGCAAACAACATTAGTCAAGCCAGAATATCATGTCATTCATTCCATCAAAGTTAAAATAAAAACTGGTCAAAGATAGCAAGAGCCACGCACGAGGGAAAAAAAGTAACAATCGTATTTTAACTTCATTAGAAGATGACGTCATCCGCTTTGTGAAAAACACGGACAAAAAAAAAAAAAAAAAAAAAAATGAGCACATATAAAATAGAATTTAATATAATATAACATAGCATACATTTTAGACTACATGTAAAATACCACTGCTGCGATCGATCGATTCGATGGTGTCTTTTTCCTCAAACATTTGAATTTGAATTTTGCTTTTTAATCATAAATATAAAATAAACCCGTGCGTCCCGCTTTGTTTTTTATTGTGCTATTTTTTTTTTTTATATATAATTATTGTTGAGCATGCTATAATGTAGTATTTTATTTTTGTGGCAACAATGATTAGAGAAAAAAAATCATTTCACTGAAAAAAACAATGCTGATTAAATTTTTAATCAAAAAACATGTTTTAAAGAAATGTGAGTATACTATGTCAGAAGCCGGTTCAAAAACCTTTTGAATGATAGTTCATTCATTTTTGTGCATTTTGTAAATGCATAGAAAAAGGGATGTTGGCAACAGAAACAATACATATGATTAACTAATGTAAAATTTTAAAGCATATGTAAGTACGAGGAAGTCAGAAATTATAACTTATTGTATGATAAAATATGAAAAACTACATAAATAAATTTTTATTCTTAAAATGAAAGCATATATAAAACATTAAAATACATGCAATTTGGTATAATTGCAACTCAAGTAATATATATATATATATATATATATATATATATATATATATATATATATATATATATATATATATAATATTTTAAAAAAAAAATTTGGTCTCTTATCACAGTTATTTTGTAATTTATTTTTAGTTTATATAATTCGTGTAATAAATCAAACTGTGCTTTAAATTTTTTATCACTTTAAGGTGATTTTGATGTTCAAAAATAGTAGAAGGAAAACAGCGTAAAGGTTGGCAGCTATGCAAACATCGTAGATGTAGCTTTAACGTGTATCAAATGGTACTGTTAGTATAAATGTATTGTTGCTAGTGATTTTCTGATTCCTTTTTAAGCATAAAAGAATAATACTTGCAAGCATGTTTATTGAAATAATTTGGAATCGAAAAGTTCTTTATTTTCAAATAAAGGAATTACATCTTTAGCTATAAGTGATTATTGTCTCAGGACGGCAATTTGTTCCTTTCCTGCGCTGTCGCGTCCGAAAATTCAGTTTAAAATGACAACTTTGACAGCATTATTTGAAAATATTTTGCCTTTACAGGAAAATGAAAAAAAAAAATTATTACATAGTTTCTTAATAAGTTTGTGAATAAAAATTAATTAAAAAATGTGTTAGAAAGTGCACAGCTTAGATTTCAGAACAGCCTTAAATAAATAAAATGTATATGCAAAAAATTTAAGTCAGTAAATAAAAGAAATGCATTATGTAATAAAATTTTATTAAATATATTTACTGTTAATTATCATATTTAAAATTCTAAATATTTTTTTCTGTTTAATTATATTTATCTTACAAAGCTTCGCTTAATCTTAATTATTATTATTTTTTCAATTTCGGTTCAGATTCCTGGGTTTCTACTGATATGGGTAAGCAGAAATATTGATGTACAATGCTTTCCTCCGAAATTGAACCATTTGTTTGGATAGTTAAATACATTAGCAATGTAACTCCAAATTTGAGGAAATATAATTAAAACATATCAATATTGCGGAAATTCTTAATCTAGATCATTTAAATTAAAAGCGTTATTTAGCGCAGCTATTTACCTCCTGTAACATTACAAAATCCCTTTTTAATTATAGCTAAACCATGTGTTTCTCTCAATAACATGAGATTACAATTGACTAATCGATAACTATAAAAAAAAAATAATAATAAATAAAAACTGGCTTAAACCGCGCTGGAGGTCTGCATGAGCTGAAATTTTCACGCCCGGTCCCGGCCCGAATGAAACCATCTTGTTCCGGAGTCCCCCAGAAAGTAAAGTCCAAAACCAAACCCATCCCCTATACAGATCTGTAGCCGAAAGCTAATCTCTAATCTTCTAACTTACATTTATTTGGCACAGCGTGTCTGTGTTTACCCGGAATCGGCTTCAAACAGGAAGTGACATTTCCAAGAAAATGGGGCTGCTAGAAAAAGAAGATTTTCGCCCATGTGAAAGTCAGCGCCATCTATTGAGTGAAGGTGATTTCCTTATTATCTGACGCTCCTTTTTAATCTCTCTCTATATATAAATATAGACGTGTGTGTCCATATATTTCACTTTGCAGGCAAACCTACCCAGCACAGACCATTGGTGTTTGTGTGTGGTTGTAGCCTCAAGTCTCCCATTGTGCACTATGTTGGTTGAATGTTGGTAGCTGTGGGGAAGTGGGAGACATAGTGGCTGAAGAAAGTAGTCTACCTAGGGCATTTTCAATATAAAAATATACATGTATGTCCTTATACTGTCGAGCCCGGATTTAGTGAGGAAAATGAGGTCTTTTGCTTGGAATAATGTTTATAAATGTATTGAAGTATACTCTTTTAGCGAGCAAATATTTGTGCTTTCCTCGGATTTAAAGAGGGAAATAATTATGGAAGTATGAAATAATTATGGAAGTATGAAATAATTACATAAAAAAGGATTTAAAATAAAAAGAAAAACACAGTTTCCGTAGAATTCCAGCATTCCTCTTGTGAATAAAAAATAACCATTATCCAACAACAAGTGCAACCATCAGAGGAACGTATCGATTCTTGAAAGGGAGGTGGTGTGAACTGGACGCCAGTCCTATTGTCCTTTTTCCAGGAAGGGTGCGGGAGAAAATGCAAGAATCCCAACTGGTAAGGAATGGAATTCCAACCCACTTGGTGCTTTACCAGGTTAAAGATGGCGGCAGACGCAGAGACGGGCTCATGTAACGTCATTTATGACGACTCCTGCCTTCAGAGGGTTGATCAATCCAAATCTGGTGTAAATACCAGTTTTAGAACTATGTGTAAGAAAACTTATTTTCAGCTTGTGCCTTTCCTTTTTACTGCTGTTTAAAATGTCAAAAAGAAAAGTTTTATCCGTAAGAAAGTGGAAAGTATAAAATTCTTAGATAAAGGTGAAAAAATTTTTTTTTGCAATATGCAAGTAGTATGGACTTTCTTCTTCAACTGTGTCAACTCTTTTAAAAAACAAGGAGTCCTTAATGAAATCATATGAAACTAATGTGACCGATTGCAACCGGTTGAAGAAGTGTGAAAACGAGCACTTGGATAAAGCTCTGTTAAAATAGTTTGTTCAGCAATGGAATTCTTGTTTGCCGATAACTGGGTCCATCATTAAAGTCCAAGCTGAAACATTTTCAGCTCAACTAGGTTACACAGATTTTTTATCATTTAATGGATAGCTACACCATTTAAAGCAATGCTGTGTATGAAAAGTTATCGACGAGGCCTCCAGTGTGAACGATAAGGATGTGAAAGACTGGTTGGAATGCACATGGAATGATTTACATGAAAAGTATGCTGAAGATAACATCTATAATGCCCATGAGGCCGGCGTCTTTTACAATTTAACCCCTTTATCAAATGATGAAGTTTAAAGGCGAAAAATGTGTGGGAGGTAAGTTGCTGAAAAATCGCTTAACTGTGTTAATGTGTTGCAACATGTCAGGCAAAGACAAGAAAAACTTTTTATCGTCTGTAAATCTGCAAATCCAAGATGCTAAGGGATAAAAATCCTATCAGTGACTTTACTTACAAATTGAACAAAAAAGCATTTATGACTTTGGAATTATTTTTATCCTATTTGCACGAGTGGGATAAGGTGCTTCAAAAACAGAAAAGAAAGATTGCACTCATCATTGATAATTGTTCGGCTCACCTGCAGTTCAGTAATTTAAAAAACATAAACTTGTTTTTTACCGCCTAACTCAACCTCAGTGTTACAACCTCTTGACCAAGGTGTTATTTGCAGCTTCAAATGCCATTATTGAAAAAGATTGATTCTCATGACATTAGAGGAAATAAAAAAGATTAAGATCTTAAAATTTGTGTTCTTGACACTATACACCTGATGACATGCTTGGGGAAGTGTGACTAAATCCTACATCCAAAACTGTTACAGGAAAGCTGGACAGAAGTGATGATGACTTCGAAGATGAAGTTGACTTGCCACTCTCAGTCTGGTTGCAACAAAATAACACTGAGCAGTTTAACGATGATTTAAACATCGATCAATACAATAACGTTGATGACTATCTCTTAATGTCGGCATACTCTCCACTGAGGATGTTGTTGTGGAAGTGGTAAAAGCCCAGGAACAGGAAAATGCAAGTGATAGTGAATTGGAAGAAGAAACTGTACTTAAAACGCTGACACTGTTTGTGCTGCAGAATCATTACAAAATCGTGAACAGATTTTTTAAGGAAATGAAAAATACTGATGATACAACATTTAATGCATTAAGTATTTTACGATGAAAATTAAGTGAAATGAAATTTTGTAAAGTCAAACAATCAACTTTGAATGAATATTTTCCCACTTCTCAAAAAAGATTATCAGGCAGCAATTCACATAAGTTGTTTTTTATGTACTTACTAGTTATTAACTTGGATTCAGATTTAGCGAGCGACCAGATTTAACGAGCATTTTTCTGTGCCCTGAGTTCCTCGTTAAATACGGGTCCTACTGTATTTCACTTTGCAGCTAGAACCACCCAGTGCAGACCACTAGTATTTGTGTGTGGAGTAGTCTCAAGTCTCCTTATCGTGCACTATGGTGGTTGAATGTCGGTAGTTGTGGGGGTGTGGAAGATATGGTGGTTGAAAGTGGTCGACTTAGGGCATTTTAATATTTCGACCATAGTGTTCTAAAAATGTTTAGAAATCTTCTAGAATGTTTGTACAGCCCCTTAAAATACATGCCTTTCAGTCATTTCATTTGAAATGCAAAATAATACCATAAATCAAAACATTTTATTTCAACTTTATTGCTTTGTTTCTAATTTACACATGTGAAAAATAAAAGCGATGAAGCAAATACTATTGACAATATTTGTGCCCAGCTCACATAAAAGTAGTGCCAAAATATTTATACTCTTTTGAAAAATCTGTTTTTTATGTTGTTGTTTTTCCCACAATCTTAGAAGAACAGCTTCCTTTCTCTCAGAGTATTTTTTCTTAAATTTAAGCATAGGAATTTATCTTCTAATAATATAACCATTACTTTTAGTTTTAATATTATATTTCATTCGAAAACAAATGTACATTCTTTTGGATCTGATCTGATTCATTCTTAATGTATTACATTACATAATACATTATTATTATATCTTTCTTAATTTGTCTTGGAAGATTCATGAACTAATCAATAACCCTTATGAAACAAAATATGGTCATTTTCGGTTAGCCACGCGCCAGTGATGTATATATCATGTATAGGGGTCGGAAGTAGCATGCTACAAGTATTGATACTACTGTAGTCGCTACTTTTTACAGTAGTTTATAGTGTAGCGAGTAGTGCGCTACATTTTGAACAGTGTAGTGTAGAGAGTAGCGCAATACAAAAAATCAGTAGTTTGTAGCGAGAACCGACACTACTTTTAACGCTACTGTAGGGAGGAAAATGTGCCATTCTGCAAAGCACGTGGTCGAAGCTTGCTTCTTTTGTGCAGAATTTGTTCTGCTCAATAATTTCCGAATCGCAGTGGCAAATCTCAACTGCAGTGTATAGCAATGCATCACATGAAGTCATAGATTTTTTCCATTGACACTTGCTGCTGAAATCAAGTACTAACCTGCCAAAAGGTTTAATTATCTTGTTGGCAACACTTATCTATTTAATCGTTTTTAGGGCTTCATGTTTTAACGCTGGATTACTTATTATTCGGAATTGCTCTATTTACAGATTTATTTATTGTTTCCATTTAGGGTTGGTTTTCTATAATTTTCTAGATTATAATCTATCTCTAAATATATCTCTTAATTTTGCTACGAAATATGTTAAATGTGTATAACCTAATGTTTTGGAAACAACAAAGACAAAACATTTTCTCGTATGTCATTTTTCTTAATTTTTTAATGCCCTCGGTTAGGTTGCATTTATTTTATTGTATCCCAGCAGATGCGATATAATGAGGGGTCACTTTATTATTTAATCTGTGTCTTCAATTTCATATAGTCATAGGTTGTTGACCCCTGATTTATGGCATTCTTGTACACAGTCACATTCAGATGCCATATTTAAATACCAAAAGGCTGTGAGTCCGTGGGAATATACTTTTTATTTATTTTGTTAATTTATTGAGAATTCGTTCAATCTTGAGTTAAGTTCAAAAGGCAGCTAGACAGAAATGGCTAGTTTAAAAAAAATAATAAAATGCCTTTTACACTATTTAAATACTTGCTAAACTTTAAAGAATTGCATTTATAAACAATTTTATGTTTTTTTAAGAAAAGCTGCCTTTATTTATTAAGTAATTAAAATATCTTTAGAAACATTAAAAATGATCTTATACTCTATTCAATTTCAATTGGTTTATCAAGGACAAATGTCCTCCCCACTCCATTCCTTTATTGTCAGGGGTCAGTCAACCAAATAGTGTTACCATAGTTACTGACCTAAGGTAAGGGCCGGGAAACTGACCTTGATAAGTCAATTGAAATTACATATAGTACTGTAATTTTTTATATTTATTTTTTTATGTATAATGTATATGGATTTTCCTAGGTCTCCACATGTAAAAAGGAACAGTCAATCTCAAGCAACCTATGAAGGGTGGCTTTTCAAATTGGAAGGAGGTGCCTTAAAGCAGTGGAAGCAACGATGGTGTGCCCTTGTTGATTTTTGTCTATTTTTCTATAAAGGTGTGTATATATTCAGATTCCTTTAAATGGATTAATTTAATGTAATCCTCGCTAGAAAAATCTTGACACAGATCCATGAGTACCTTTAATGGTGGGTGGAGGGGGGGGGGGGTGGCAGGGGAAGGCAATTGCGACTAGATTTTTAAATTTAACTAACTAAATTTTTTTTTTTTTTTTTTTTTATGAGTTTGAAAAAGTATCTTTTTCTGAAATGATTTAAAATAATTAAATACTAAGAGAACAAAAATGAAATATCATGCAGCAGGTGTAGATTATGAAATATTTTCATAACACAGAATATTGTTAAGAAATTTTATTTTTTCATACAATGAAATGAGATATCTAAATAAACAATTTTAAAAAACACATAAAGCATTAAAAAATCCAATTTCAGCAATTGCTGTCCATATCTGGTACTCTATGCAAATTATTTTGTGCTGCCCTGTATATGATCTATAGAATTTATAAACACACCCCACAATACACTTAAAATTAGTTAAGTTTATAAATGTTTACTACAGTTGAAAATGCTCTTCCAGCAATTATTGCTCATAGCAAGTCTTTTAACCGATTTTTTTTAAATGTATGTCTTTAAATAAGTGATATAAATGTTATGCATTCCATAATCAGCAGAAAGCATATTGTACTGCACTCAGTGATCCTTTTTAATTTCATTATGTTTTCAGTATCGTAAGTAGTAACATTATTAAAATGCATCACAACAGATTTTCTCCTATAGATCATAGTGTAATGGAATTCTTTTGTGTGTCCCTGTAAATGAACTATAAATGCTACTCATCCTGTAGTCCACACAAAGCATGTTCTAGTGCATATCAATTCCATGATGTATATCAATTTCATTATGTTTGACATATTCTAACATTATTAAAGTGCACTACAACCGATTTTAATTCATAGATCATAATGTAAATGATTTTTTTGTGTTTCCCTGTAAACAAACTATAAATGTTACACACTTAATTTTCATTAGTGAATATTCTGTAATGAACCTCAGTACCATATTGCAATTACATGGCAATCTGAGTATATTTTTACAAAAGTTAGAGCACACACAAGCAGAAGTCATAAACACTTTTGAACTTTGGTAGAAAGTGTTAGAGTTAGAAGGAACTAAGGATTTTTCTCCAGGGGCGCTCTGCCATTCTTGAACGCACAATGGAAGACAATTTTAATTTCTTTAAAATAAATGATCAATGTAAAATAGCACAAATAAAAATATATAAAATGGCAAACAGCTGTTTTGGAGCCCCTAAAGCTGCATCATCAGTGCCAAATTTAAAAGATTCAAAAGTTTAAGCCATGCTGTAATTCTGCTTGTGTCTCTGCACGTGCCGAAGATAGAATGGCGGTGAGTTTTTAAAAATAACAGCATAGTCAGGGATGCAGGTCTGTCCTCCTGATGAAAAAAAAAAATTAAACTGTTTAAATTCTTCATTACATATAAAAAAAAACTAAATAAATTCATTTATTCTTAAATAAATTCATTATTTCTTAAATAAATTCATTTCTTAAATAAATTCATTTATTCTTAAATAAATTCATTATTTCTTAAATAAATTCATTTTCTTCTTTTGTTGCTAAATTTGCTTGAGTTTTTCTAATGATTTATTTGAGGTTAATTATATATAGTATATTCTGTATCTAAGGTACAATTTTGATGCAAGAAAATGGATCAAAATTTACAGGTGTAAATCTGAAAGTTTAGATACATGATATGCCCCGGAATATCTTATATGTTTTTATATCTTTTTTTTCATTCATTCATTTATTGCAGCCCCCCATGAAGAAAAAGTGGTGTCATCCATCCTTCTGCCCAGTTATAAGATAAATCCGTGCTCAGCTGATGATAAGACATCTAAGAAGTTTGCATTTAAGGTATATCTTTATTTTGTTCTGAGTCCTTTATTGTAATGATAAAAATATTAAAAATTTATAAAAAATAAAAAAAAAATTGTGAATTTACTAGATTTGCCTTTTTACGTATTTTCAAACTATTCATTAAAATCTATTGATGTGTTACATCAAAGCACCAGAGGGAGAGTCATAGAGGTCCAGATCTCCTATGAAATTGCATCAGTCAAGCTAAATTTTTGTCTGTTGATGAAAAAGTTGTTTTCAATTTGTATTGAATATAAGCCAATTTAAAAAGAAAATTAAGAAAAGTTTTAAAACCAATTTTAAGTTGAGATAGTTTGCTGAAAAATTGGTCTCAGAGTCTCTGATTGGAACAGTATCCAAAGTGAATGCAGCATTTATTTGAGATTGGTGCATATAAAGTGCTAAAATGTATGCTAAGCAAAACAAATGAAATCATTAAGAACATTTCGTGGTCTTAAGTTTGGAGGGATTCTTCCTCGAACATTTGCATCATGAAGGATATTTCTAATACTTTGTGATGTAATTATTGTTCCCAAAGTCGAAACGGCACCAACTGTCAATTCTCAAGCACTTAAAAGGGTGTTTTTTGCAGATTCCTTTATGATGGCCCTCCTTTGCCTTGCATGTAGCTTTCTTGAACACCGAGTTCACAGCTTATTTGTTGTCGTACCAGTCTCTTTTTTTCAATTCTTACTATTAGCTCACACTCTCTATATATTTATATATCTTGTTCAAATTTTTAATCGTTAATAAAATATTTTCTATTCATCCACTCAAGTTCAAATACATTTTTTAAAATTTGTAGTGGATGACACTGGATGTTAATACAGTTTTTTCAAATATTAATTCATTAATTAAATTAAATTAATTAATAATTTTAGTTTTATATGGGAGAAAATAATTTCTCCCATTGTTTTCATAAATGAAATGAAAGATTTTCCTCAAATTAGTGATGCCACAAAAATAAAATACTGCAACTATGATTATAAAAAAATGTTCAATAAAGATAACGTGGGACATTCATGCTGCACGGGTTTATTTTATATATTTATGATTAAAAAGTAGGAATTGACTTAATTTTTTTTTTTTTATATTACTTGTTTCTTCTTTATTACATAACGAACATTAGACAAGTTTAAATTTAACTGTTTACCTATTTCTTGGTACCTTAATCCAGAATCACGAACAGTTACAATTTTCTCACAGACAGTTACAGAAAATTCACACATTTTCGTCACAATGGCAACAGAAACTGTCATAATCCCTGTTCCAGTTATTATATTATGTGACTTGAAAGTGCTGAACTAGTGTAGTGCTAAAAATTTACATAATGTTCGTGTTTAATTGCTTTTTAAACTGTCAATGTATCGTGTGCAAATACTTTTACGGCATCAGAAAATGCTGTTTTATTTTTTTTAAATGAATATTATTATTTTTTAAGGTAAAAGGTTAGTTATTTGTGTTTATTAAAAAATAAAGTAATAGTTAAAACAACTACATCACATTTGCTTTCTAGAGTTACTTATGCAAAAAATTGCATTTGTGCAAATATTTTTTTTTTTTGCTCACTGTAGATATAAAGTACTCGGAATTTGTTTGGCGGCTTTTGAAGAATAAAAATTTTCCTGGTTATTCATGAATTATGGAGCATTTTTCAATCTTATGTGCATACGTTATATATTTTTCAGGTCCACTATGATGCCAGTAGCAGAATTTCCTGTATCATTAAAAAAATTCTTGGAAAAGTTCTCCTATAATTCATAATAAATTTAAAATATATTTAATATTGGCATAAACCATTTCATTTTAATTAAATTGACAGTAAAAAAAAAAAAAAAAACCCTTCTTACCTTAATAATAGCTAAATCATTTTATTTTTATTGAAAGTTTAACCTGTTTTTTAATGTGTATAACTGCCAACTTGTACAGTTTGGTCTTACAAAATAAAGTTTTTGTTCTAAATGTTTGGTTGTATGGTTGAACAGTAAGATTGTACAGTTTCTCTCTATTCTAAAGAAAAAATAACTAACATTGCTACCGTAATTGAATTGATTGTGAACTTTTCACTCTCTAGGCTTATCCTGTAAAAACTATTGCATATAAAAACATGAAAATTGGTAATTTTATAGAAAAATATGTGATAAGCACACTGAAGCAGACAGTTTTTAAGTCGAAGAATTATTTTAAGTGCTATTTAATGTTGAAATGGGACAAGATAGTTCAGTTACATAAGTTTTATAGGATCAAAATTTATGCATAGCAATTTAAGAATCTTTTGCAGGCTAGACACATGAGTAGATTGTGGTATGCAGTGTCCAATCATTTTTTTTTTCTAATTTTTTTTCAATTTTTTTATTCAAAATTTAATTATCTGAATAGAGATTTAATTCATAGTTTGAAATAGCCATTATTACCTACTATTGCCATAGATTTAATTCATAGTTTGAAATAGCTGCTATTGTCTACTGTTGCCACGTTTTAAAAAGCTTAAATAACATTTCCAAATTCTTTTCAACTGAACATATATTTACACATAAATATTAAAAAAGAGAAACAGTTAAAATAATAAAATTATTACATGTGAAAACCATTTAATAGTAAATATTTAATGGTGGTCATATTTAAAATAATATATTCAAAATGCCATACTTAAAATGATTTTTTTTTGCAGTGGACGTTATAAAAGTTCAGGAGGCAGCAACATTTTTTACATAAGCATTTTATACAAGCTGATTTTCAAATGTACAATTAATTGATCTTACTTAATCACAAAAACAGCTGTCGATGTAGCCTTGAGAACCGAAAACTCCCTCACTCAAAAGGAAGTTAATTAGGCAACCTGATTACCAAAGATTGTCACTGGTTGTGAAATATCATTCAATCTTCCGTAATTGGGTAATTTTTTAAAAAATGATTTTGAAAAGATAAAAATAATCTAATTTTTAAGAACTATAGTATTGTACATGGTTTCATGCATGTATGCTATTGAACTGCTTACTATTGTTAGAATACTTTAGAATAAAAAATATACATTTTTTCAGGGGGACTCTGACCCCTAAAAACCATTGTCTCATTGAATTTATGTTTGCAATTGCCAAAGATTGTGCTATTTCAACTTTAATAGTATATCTATGAGTGTGTTTTAAACTGTATTTTATTACTATAAGTGTTGTGCCGGAGATTTTATCCTATCTTTATAAAATACTGACTTATCTGTCAACCACGGAACATCGATATTTGTTCCAAAAGTGGAATAAAATCTCATGTAACAAAATACATATACAAACATAATTTTCCCTCATGAGATTTATATCTAATTTACAAATCAATTGTTTTTATAATTTTTGTTTAGAAAAACAGTTTTGGTAGTTGTTATAGAGTATTTAAAAAAGGAGCTTTTATCTAAATGTAATCAAATCTATTTTGATACAAGAAGCATGCCAAAATCACCTCCAAAAATGCATTTTCGAAAATAAAATGTTGTAATTTTAGTTTAAATATCCTTCTGTGGTGACCAGCTTGGTCACCCTTTAATGTACACTATGCATTTCTACATGATATTTTCTCAGATTAATTTAGTTACTGTATCCTTCACCAAACCTGAATTAACCAATCGCAACAGGAAGGATACTTTTCCATCATGGGAGCATTTCATACATTTTGTACTGTTATACACTTCCATTTCCTAGTACAGAGTTTGACAAAAACTACTTTACTTATTCACTTAGTCAGTGATGCTCTAAAATGTTCATTTACAATTTAGTTCAACACGTTCACTTGTGTGTAGTTATTTAAACCTATTACATAATCTTCCATAATCAGTTTCATTACCAAACAGTTTGCACTTTTTGCAACAGTTTTTTAATAGTATCTCTATTAATTTTAAACTATATTGTTGCTAGTATTGTGTTTGTTTGATGCTAACTTTGTATGTTGATTTGATTAAGAAAAATTAGCTATTTTATACTTTAATTAAACTTTTTTTTTTCAAATCTTTCATAATCGGGAAAGTCACAATAAATTCATTATTTTAATAAATTATCTTTTTCTGGCATCTTATGAAATGGAGTTGCTAGTCAACTGGTAAATTAAAACAGAAAAAATAATTACTTTTGATAACAAAAATATAAAACTGAACAGTTAAAATGCTTTATATTTTTCAAACAGATGCACAAAATTCTATAAAAAATTAGATAATTTAGAATGTCTGGCACATGTATTGATAAAATTTCAAAGTAATTGGAGTAATTTAAGACTCCTCATTGGGAAATTTTAGCATTTATAATTTAACATTTAAATCAATTATCTAAATGCACTATTTTTTTTTCAATGAATACTAAAATTTGAAAATTGTCTGAATTCTCATACAAAATATGATTGTGAATATGCATTATGATGTTAAAGAAAATGTTCTATATTTTTCGTAAACCAAATTTAACCAAAGATTATCTGCTAATTCCAGGTACCTCGCCAACATACCTACCTAATCTTTTTTTTTTTTTTTTTCCTTCATAAAATGAGTAAAGAAACACAACTATGTGTAGTCTGTAATTCCCTTGTTGGGTAAACTCTGCTGCTAATCACTTGATGAAGAGAGCTGATAATTAATTGCTCTCGAAACTATATTCGTATTTATTTATTGATTTTATACAGAAAAAAGATCTAGTTCTATTAAGTATCAATCAAATATTTTGTATTACTTCTGCCTATAATTTTTAGTACCCTAGGGTTGGGCAGGGGGTGGGGAATACCTGATCCCCCCCCTTCCTCTTTAAAGCTGTCTCTGTTACTTCCAAAAAAAGGGTACAGATGTCGCAGACACATAGGTCCTGTAGCAGAAAATGACTACGTTTTCTGTGACAAACTTTATTAATGGCAAAATCTTTCTACAGGAAGTCCCTGAAGTCAAATAAGAGTGATAAAAGGCCAAGCTACAAAAAAAAGGTCCCCCTCCCGCCTCCCGTTGGAAAATTTAGAATGATTAATTTTTGTTTGCCAAAATATTTTTAGCTTTGTTTGCTGGGGAGGGAGGACACCGAAGAATTAGGCATTTCAGGGGATAATTAAAAAATAAATGATTTAGTTATTTATCTTTTATGAAAAGTAACAAATAGAACAAGGAAACTTTAAAAAAAATAAAGAATTTTAAATACTTTAAAATTTGTGTGTTATGGAGAAGAGGAAGATGAGCAAAAAATTGGCAAGGCGTAATAATTAATTTATTGTTATTTCAAAGCAATAAATTGTCCAGATTTTTTTTTTCTATGACATTGTTTTAAAAGATTTTAAACTGTAATGATGGAGCAAAGGGGAGATGATCAGAATTTTTGAGGGGGGGGGGGGGGAATCTAGATGCATATTTATGTGTTAGTATTTCAAAAGAACTAAGGCAAACAAAATTAAACAAGGGGACACAATTTTCATAAAATAAAACTTGAAAATTTTTAAGATTAACTACGTTAACCCTTAACTGTTGTTAGTGGTCTCACAGACCGCTGTTTTTAATTTCAATCTTCATAGTTTAACTATAGGTACTATAATGATTTAACAGTAGTGAAATTTTGTATCGTTTAGAGCCCTGGTACTATTGGTAGAAATATCTGAACAAGTGAATTTTAATTATAATAATCTTGTACATAAAGTTTAGTACAGAAACATAGCCTTTTATTCATCTTTCGATAAAGTGGTCTCAGAGATCACTCACAGTATCTATTCAAAAGTTTTTGTCACAAGAGTTAAGGGTTAATGCTGGAGAGAGAGAGGGGGGGGGGGGTAAAGAAATGGAAACCAAAATTTTCGAGGGGAAGTAGATTATTGATCAGAGTTTTAAAGATTTTAAACAATGTGAGGAGTTATGATTGGAAATTTCAGTGGGAAGGGAATGCAGATGATTTGTTATTTATGTATTGGTATTTTAAAGTAACAGATAAAACAACTATAGGAAAACAATATTAAAAAACTGGGCAGAAGTTAGAGCTTAACATTTATAAAGATTTTCAACTTTAAAGTGAGTAAAAAGAGTGGTGGAGGGAGTAAACGAAAATTTCGACAAGGGGAGGAGGGGGACGACAAAAATATGCCAAAATGCAGGAGATTATCACCTCTTATCAATAATGTTCTTCAGAATTGAAACATATACAGAAGATATTTTTGCTGCTGCATGGATCTTTCCCCTACCCCAAATTTTTTTTTCCAAATGAAAATTTTTCTGCAAGAAATCTTTCCTATTCTGCGACAATGTTACTACGATTCTGCCATAGGGCACACAGAGATTTCTTTTTTGTGTCAAAGTGGCCATCTTTTGCGTATCGTGGCAACCCAGTAGACCAAATAGTGCTTATTAATCAAAGCCCTCTAATATTAGTAGCTGAATCAGTTTTATTCCTGACAATGGGTGTGTTTCATAATAAATTAAACATTGTGTATTTTTATAATAAAATTGTGTGTGTTTTCTAATAAAATAAATGTGTGTATTTTATAATAAAATTGGGTGTACATTATAATAAAATTGTGTGTGTTTTATAATGAAATTATCTGTGTTTTATAACCAAATAAACTGTTTCATAACTTACATACTGTTTTCTACCGTTAGGTTTAACAGGTATACAAAATGGAGTTTTCTCACCAAAATGGCACACACACAAAAAAACAAATAATAATTAAAAATAAAATTGCACCAACCCTGATGCATTTACGACATCTCTTCGCAAAAAATATATAAAAACTCATTCAATTTTGTCAACATGTTGTGCATTATGCATGATAATTTAAAAAACAAAAATTATGATTTAGTGCAATTTTGTAAGTGCTATATTGATAATCATATTTTTGTTTTGCAGGCTGAACATCAGAATATGAAAACATATTATTTTGCTGCTGAGGACAAAGAAAGTATGAAAAAATGGATGAATGCCATGTCTCTTGCCACCATTATGCAAAAGTAAGTAGAAAAAACATTTGTTACTTTTGGCACATTTAATTTTGACGTTTTAACAGTTTTTATTCGTATATCAGACACAATTCCTGGCCGAATGGCATCTTTTGTATTGGTCTCTCGTGTATGATAATTTAGTGATAAAATGGTATAAGGTGTTCTGATTTGTTTATTTAACTGACTGATTACTCATGTTACTTTTCTAATGTAATATTTACATTTCATTCTTGTTGAGGGAAAGGTTTTTTTATTGCCTTTTTAAAATGAGGAGAGGAGTTCAGAGCACTTTAGACACTATTTCTGTACTTAATGTAGGATGTTTGAAAATAAATAAATAAAAAATGTGTTTTATATGTATATACAGTCGACCCCTCACATGCCAAAGAAAAGGGTCGTTATAATGGGAGGTCGCTATAACGATAGTGAACAAAAAAAAAAATTAATCAGGTGCATTAAAATTAAGGTTTCAAAGGAAATTCTATAATACAATCTTATTATACATTTTTGTATACTTTTGTATCAAATAAACATCGGCAATGAAAAATTATAAAAAATCAATTTAAGAGAATAATTATATATTCCTAAAATAAAATTTTAAATTAAAGTTAAAAAAAAAGAGTTACTTACGTATTAACTCTTATTTTCTATCAAAATAATTCAAAATTGTTTTTTGTGCATTTGATATTTTCTTAAAAGAAAATTTTCCATCTCAGAGATGATAAGTAACTTTCTGTGTTTTCTTGTCTTTCAAAAAAATGTTTTAAAGTGTCAATAGCTGTATAAACTGTTCTAATTTTCCTAAGTATCCAGTTTTTTTTACATGTGTCCTAACATGTCCTTGTTTTTAGCTACATCTTGATTTTTCTAAAAAAGTTTCAAGGCATATTTAGACAATAATTAAAAACTAGAACTTTTTTTTACACATTTGAAAAAAGGATGCTTCTCCATTATCCTGTTGACCATTTTCCATTTAAAAAAAAACTAGCCAAACTATGTAACGGCAACAGATTTAATGCCAAAAATATATGATCGTGACTAAAATAAACTATGTCAAATTCATTACATGTGTTTGTTACGTCATCAGTTGATTTTTATTCAACATTTATCTGTATTTTTAATGATGTTTTACTGATTTATTAGTTATTTCATTAATTAAAATAACACGACAATAAACAATGCGGTCTTGATATTAAAAGAGAAAAAGCATTGAAAAAAATATTGCAATGCATAGTTACGTACAATAGATCAGTTTCAACTGGTGTCACAAGTGTTTAACCTCTACCCAAGAAGATAATTAGGAAAAGTAATATAAATAAATATCCAAGATTATTTTTCTCTGTTTTCATTAATATATTGTAAATTTTATTGTTGAAAGTTACTGATAATTAACATTTTAGTGAGCAGGGCTTTTCTGAATTTATTTTATTATTTTTTTTAGATTCCAATGCAAGAGGTTGCTTCGTTTAGTGTTTTTTTTCATTCATACATGTAGTATAGTCGTCACAGCATTAATTAATTTCATGTATTTGTGGGGATTCCAATACTGGGAGGATTTTTCTTTGTTTTTATGTGCACAAAGCACTCATACATGCGATAGAGTGATTAATGAATTTCTTGAGTTGTTTGGAATTCCAATACAGAAAGACCACTGCATGTAGTTATTTTTTATTTTTATTGTTTTTTTCATGCGTACTAAGCATTCTTACATGTAATATAGTGATTGCGACATTAATAAGTTTCGTGCGTTTTTCTGGGATTCCCAATATAGCAAGGTAGCTGCAACTAGTGATGCTTTTTTTGTGTTGCTTTCATATGCACAAAGTGCTCAGACATGCGATATAGTGATTGCGATATTAACAAATTTCATGTTTATTTGTTTTTTCATGTTTGCTGTAATCATTAGCACTCTTACATGCAATATATAGTGATTGCGACATTAATAAGTTTCGTGCATTTTTCTGGGATTCCTAATATAGCAAAGTAGCTGCAACTAGTGATGCTTTTTTTTGTGTTGCTTTCATATGCACAAAGTGCTCAGACATGCGATATAGTGATTGCGATATTAACGAATTTCATGTTTATTTGTTTTTTCATGTTTGCTGTAATCATTAACATTTTTTTGTAATATCGATGAAGTGTGTATTAAGACATTGTTTCTTACTGCTCATATTAACTTTTTTATATGTATATTATTAAATTTATGAAATAAAATATTTTTATCTTATTCATAAATTTAATATCTAAAAAAATCTTCTGTTTGTTCATGGTCTAATTAAATAATTCTGCATTTAAATTCTTAAATCATTTCTTTAAATGAAATTAATTCTTATAATTATTTAAATTAATTCTAATAATTATTTCTTAAAAACAAAGCATTATTTTGCCCAAAATCATCTGAAAGAATTAAATTTCATATCTGGTATGTTGCATTTCTCATATAAAGGCTCAATATTCTTTTGACATTTTTATCTCTAAATTCATTAATTTTATTATCTGTTACTATTTAAAAATTTCGAATGGCAACATTCTTTTACTTGTTTATTGGATGCTATAGTTTGGTGAATTCTTTGGCAATATATTTTTTTTTTAATGGAAAATGGTTGATGGGATAATGGAGAAGTACCAAAGAAAAGTTATTGCTTTGATTTTCTGAAAGATTTTAAGAAAAATGTAACAATTTAAATGGGGCATTTTTTTAAAAAGAATTTTAGGAAGATAGCCATCTCTAATTTCTGCCTTTGTACTCTTTTGTATTAATAAATTTGATATTAATGATAATGAGTACAATTTATTTTCTAAATTATTTTGTCATGAAATAAATATTGCTATTTTTCCAGTCTGACATATGAAGAGGATGAATCAGGTTTCACTTCCTACCGGTCTCGCCGTGACAGATCAAGCTCAGTTCCTTGCAGTACTGCAAAACAACGATCTAGCAGTTGTGGAGACCGAGTCAGTGAAAAATATCTGGGGAGTGATGATAAATATCCAGCTCCATGTCAGTCATACAACGCTCAGCAACGGCAACCTCTGTATGCTAATGCACCTCCGAAACCTCGAAGACTTACCCAGACTGTCATTTACCCTGGTGAAATAGATCCCAGTCAATATACTGTAGATAGATATGGCCAAGAAGAAAATAGCATGCAATATGTGCCTGTAGATACTGAAGTTAATAATCCTGCCTATGCCGCACATTATGCTTCTTCGTATGCTGATGCTGATTTGCCAGTGCCTCAAGCATGTGAAAGCTCAGATATGTACACAATGAAACCACCCCGTCCTCACTCAGCTGATTTTCTTGAACGCGAGCCTGAATCGGTAGTTCCTCAATATGCGTCACAGTATTGTCAAAACAGTCAACCCCAGAGACCCAAATCTAGTCTAGAATACTTTAATAATCCCGCAGATTGCGAAGACTATGAGTTTGATAATTACCGAGAAGCAGTTCGAATGCAAGCTGACAATTTTTATGCGAATAAAAACCTAATGAAGAGTAGAAACTTCCACGAATGTCAAAGAAGGATAGAAAATGTTACTAAGTCTGATCCCAGGTTAAATGCTCATTATAATAGTCAGTCTGGCTATGTACCTAATGACTCAGTGCCATCTTCTTATCATACACATTCAAAAGAACATTTAAATGAATCACATTACAGAAGTTATGCTGCTGGACAGAAGTTTAATTCTCCAGGCAACAGTTCTAAGTCCAGTCATAATGAGTCTATGCAGAGGCTTTTAGAATGGAAACAAAGAATGCTTCAGTCTCCTTTATCTCGACGAAACCAGCTGCAGTCAACATCATCCGACACTAGTTCCAAACACACAGATTATTCTCGCCAGAGCCTTAGGCATTTTGAAATGCATAAACCCAACTACAGTAGGTCTGTGCAAGAAAATGGTGGTATATCATATCAAAATCAAAATATTCCTTATCACAGGCAGGATACTCATGGACCAGCAAGTAATAACCCAGATCATCCTAAATGCAAATCCTCTTTATTCTACGATTCAGACGAGAAAGTTCAGCTGCTGTATAAGAATGCCAGCAAACAAGAAAAACAAAAAAAGTTGCTAGAAGCCAGTGAGAAATGCAATTCGAATCTAATGCTTGCTGATGCAGCTGATAATTTATATCAAAAGAATATCATGTATTGTGTTGATTCTGAAAATAACGAAATTCTATTTTCTTACGACACCTCTCCTACAGAATCTAGTGCTCCAGCATTTCATGGTAGCTATTATCCCCCGCAGATGCATTCCTTCACCACTCTGCCTAATGTAAATGACATCGGGGTTGAACCCTCTCAGTTTTCTCATTATGATCCTCATCATGGTCGAAGCAAGTTTTCCAAGAATAAAAGAATCCAACAAGGTGAGTAAAATATTTTTTAGTCTCTAAAATTAATTTGTTTAAGAAATAAAAATTTTTTGATTGCAGGCAGTATAGAAGTCTCATTTTCTTTATACAGAGTGATTTGCTACTGCATGTACGAACTTTGAGAGATGGTACAGCTTCACTAAAACGGAACATTTTTTTCTTTGGGAAAGCTGGATCACAATCCATTTATTTTAATATAAATACAGGATGTCTTGTTGCAGGTCTAACTCAAGTTTTCTTTTATAGCTTTAATAAGTGAAAGCTTTTACCAATATTTTCAACAGACATACTTTGTTTTCTATTAAATGTGATAATGTCCCAAGAATTGCTGGAAATGGCTACAATCTGCATCCAAACAACACTGACATAGACACTTCATAATTTGGAATGTAGTTCAGGGTACATATGGGTCACTGACCTAATGACAATAGACTTCCTGTGATATTTATCACATTTCACACAAAGTAAAGTAAGTCTGTTGAATATATTCGTAAAATATCTTCATTACCTTTAAAGTTGAGAAAAAAAACTGGTTCGACTTGCAATGAGATACCTAGACATGCTACATTAGAGAGAGATTGGACATTGACGAAATGTCTGCCATGTAAGTTCCAAAGCAGGTAGAATGCAGTAGAATGGAATGTATTTTCATAACACTCTGAAGGCATATAAAACAAATTTTCCATGATTTTAATACAAAAAAAAAGTGTAAGACTGTGATGAAAATACATTGTGTTCTACTACGTTCCACTTGCTTTGGAACTTACATGGCAGACATTTCATCAATGTCCAATCTCTGTCTAATGTAGGATCTGTTGAGACACTCTGTATTTATGACTGAATAAGTGGAAGGTGAACCTGCTTTATTACACAAAAACTTTGTTTTATTGAGCTGTACCACCCATCAAAGTTTATAGATGCGGTGGCGAATCACTCTGCATTGTATAATTCCAAATCATCATTAGAAAATAAAATTTAAAAAATAGATTGTATTTTAGATAATATTTGTTTTATTTCTTACATTCTTACATGTTGTAATGTATTTTAAAAGTTGTATAATTTTCCCTTTAATAACAGTTTTATAATGATTTTTATTTTTGTAGTTAGTGATTTCTCTCTAGATGATTTTTCTCATTTGAATGTTTATTTTCTGATCAAATGCTTTGAAAGAGAAAATCAACTCTGTTATAAAATGAACTAATGTTAAAGCTCATGAATAAATTTTCATATCATGTTAATTAAATAACGAAAATAACCAATTTAGTTGCAACCGCTAAAGTAATTAGCTTATACCATCACCTGCTTATAGGAATCAGAGAGGTTTGAAATGACAAAAATTGACTGGAAAGCCTCTAATTAATTTACGCTATTACTTTTTTTTGCATTTATTTATGTATGTTTCATAGGAATAAAAAATATTTGCTGAATTGTAAAAGACAATAATAAAAAAATTAATACTGTGCAACAAAATTAATCTTGCAAAACTAAAACACAGTTTTAAAGTCCAGGTTTCATAGTTTTGAGTTCCTTGTCATTTCTTTTTTATACTGCTTATTATGTTGTCTCTCAATTATAGCTAAAACAAAACAAAAAACTAATTGAGAAATTTTCATTAAAAATTCATAAAAATTGATATTTTTTTTTTTTTTTTTTTTTTTTTTTGTAACTGAAAAAACTAGTCAGATGTGCCAGTCCCAAAACTTTCTTCTATCTCATACAGGTTTCACATACACCAAAAACGAATTGACATCAACATATATCAAGGTCTAACTGAATCTAAAGTTTGATGAAATTCCGTGCATCAGTTCTTGAGATATGACTATCACTAAAATTATGTAAATCCTGAAAAATGCAGCATAGCAGTGCCACCTGTTGAACGATTTACACCAAAGCCTAATCAGCAACAACTTATGTCAAGGTCTAACTGAATTCGAAGTTTGATAAAAATATATGTATTAGCTATTGAGATAGAGCTGTTATGGAAATAATGAAAAAAGTAGCATAGTGTTACGTCACCGTACATTGTCTCTGTATTAATTTATGCAAATTAATTCATTAATTAAATTTAAATAACTACTTAACTTAATTTTATAATCATTTTTCTTTAAAGTCTATTTTCTTTCAAAAAATTCAATTATTTTGTTAAAGTAATTATATTCTGTTATTAAATAATAATATTAATTAATAAATCAAATGCCTTAATCAACAGAATCATTAATATAATACTTTATAAAAGTAATCTCAGTAAAAAGATACGTTTTTCGCGTATCAAAACAAACATTCACGAAATATTTCTAAGTCCAAAAATGAAAATCATAATTATTATATATTAATTATTTTATCTTAAAATCATATTCAATCTATAGATCTAAATTTTTACTTTCAGAATCCATTTACGGTTTTCAAATACGTCACTTATTTCAGAAGTTATGGCAAGAAAAGGTATTTATTCAATTTGCTTTTCAAAGTTCGCGCTATTTGTTTTGCTGAAATCTAAACATCTTGAAATCGCTTCTCCAAAATACTTGTTGTCGGAGATCACGTGATAGGATTTCTCCGGATAAATAGTTTGCAGTTCATTGCACTCCGGCAGGGACGCTATCCCAACTCCGCATCCATATGGGTATTTTGCCGACGTCGTTGCCATTCAGGAGTAACTGTAATTTTTATACATCTCAACTCTGCGCGGCGTCGTAAGCGCTCGATGCTCATTGGCTGAAAAGTTTGCGTTTGAAAATTCTAACTGCTCGTCGAACATCTTCTTCCCAGGGAGTCGCTAAGCTGAGATTAACGAGAGTGGTCGTCTCTTTTTAGACTGTGGACCTTCGGGTGCTGCAGAGATTTCGTTGCCGCGATGTTGGCTTCGGCAATCTTCATATCGGCAGTCTACATTTTACTGACATTCAAAAGCTGTTAATTTAGAGTGAAAATTCTCTATTTTTAGTCATCCTGCATCTTCTTATTAAGCAGCCTGAAATCTTTTAATTTGTATCTTCTTGGAAGCAGTTTGAAATCCTTTAATTAACCTTTCTGACAGCCAACAACTTCATCTATTTCATTCCGGTCAATAATTTCATTTTATGATCTGAAAACATCTTCTTTCGAGGAGTTGCTTGACAAGACCCCGATGAGAGGACTGTCATGCGCTTCTTCCTGTCATAGTGAATATCCAGCCTTAATTGATCCTCAAATTTCTTCCTTAGAGGACTGTCATGCACTTCTTCCTGTAATAGAAATCTTATGGCTTTGGTGAGAGAAAGAATATCCAGCTTTAGTTGATCCTCAAAATCCTTCCTTGAGAAAAGCGAATGATTTCGGGATTGCCATTTTGTTTCGGACATAACGAGTATACAGTACTATCTCTTCATCAAATATTTCATTTCCATTTTTTTTACAATACTAATGATTCCTCAAATATCTTCACTTTGATAATTATTATGAATTTCTTTACTTTGTATCTGCATCCTGAATTTCGTCGCTTTGGATTCGCATCCTAAACTTCTACACTTCGGTAACGCATCTTGAATTTCTTCGCTTTGATATTGTTCTTTGAATTTGAGCGATAGTTTGTGATTATGCATCGATCATGCTACACCTAAATTGATACAAGCTCGTAACATCATCATTATAAAGAAGTCGTAGCTTCAATCCATCCGGTCAAAGAATGTAATTTTAAGTAAAGTCAATTCCGCTTTATATGATTGTCTCTCCAGTGATACGCAGTAATGGTTCATCTTAATAAACTGTAATCCTCTTACTTCACAAACTACTCACATGATTTAACTTTCCCTCATTGACTATCTATTATTAATTAATTCAAGAGATCCTACTCACTGAATTTTATAAATATTGAACTAAATTAAAATCAAGACTTAACCTATCACAGCTGAAGAGTCAACAAATAAAATTATCGTCATTATATTAGATGTAGAAAATTATTCAATTTAAGTTATTTTCGATTCCTGCAATAGCCATTTATCAATTGTAAGTTTATATGTGTTGAAAATTAAAATAGAAGGATGTTGATTTAAATAATGAAGTGAATTTAAATATTGTACGTTTTGGTTGGCCAACCGTGCTTTTCCTATGATCGTAAGTGATGTGAAATGTTGATAAATAAAATATTACATGTTTATTAATTCTTCTGTGTTGTCATTTCAAGACTTGGGTGAGTGTTACATTTATTTCTTTTACATCTTAATCTAATAATCGAATTCTCATTTAACTTACTTTTCCAAATTATTTTAGTGAGGTTTGCTTAATTCTTACCGGCCCATCATTAAATATTTTTGCAGTTTGTTCATAGTTGTCTCGATTATTAGATTGGATACCACTATACGATTGTGTGCCGTGACGTTGTTTTGGATTGGCTAGTTTTAATTCATTTCTTTAATTTTAACTTCATTAATTTTTGCTTTTCCATTGTCCATATTATTCTCAGTCTTTAAATTTCACACCAAGCCTGAACAACGTTACACATAGCAGCATCGCCTGTTAGGAGATTTACACCAAAAAGTAATCAGCATCTATTTATGTCAAGGTCTAACAGAATCTGAAGTTTGATGAAATTCTGTGTATTAGTTCTTGAGATAAAGCTATCTTGAAAAATGTAGCGTAGCAGCGCCACCTGTTGGGCAATTTACACCAAAAACTAATCAGCCCCAATTTATATCAAGGTCTAACTGAATCTAAAGTTTTATTAAATTCCATCTATTAGTTCTTGAGATAGACCATCCACAAAATTTTGTCACATACAGATGAACAGATTCACAGACAGACATTTTCTAAAAACAGTCAAATTCAGGACCTTCGAAAATGTATAAATCCTTCATAAACCGGATGTCGAAAATTTTCCTGAATCCAATACATTCTTCTTGTATAGATAGAAGAAAGTAAAAAATGTTTGTTTGTTTTTCCGGTTTAATTTTTTGAGAATTTAATTTTTTTACAACAATATTCATAGTTAAACTTTATTTCTCTTAGTTACATTTAGTATCGCTGGAATTTTACGAATTTTCCAAAGTTTATTTGTAATTCCAAGTTTCCCTTACTTTATGAACTACTGTAATTTCTTATAACAGTAAGCTTTTGTCCAGCATTGTTGGGTCACAGATAAATTTTGGCTTGCTGCAGATTGACACGGAAAATTCTGCAACTGGGCAAGTGATCAAAGGATTATGCATAGTTTGGTTATTCACTATACAATGTTTATTTTCTGTTTTTGGCATTGTGTTGTATTTATGCCACATAGAATGTTGACATAATGTTTGGTTTATCCTTACGCCGTGTTTAAGATTCGAGGAGTTTAATGTGACAGCAAATAAATATGAACAGTTTGGTTCAGATTAATTGGCATAAGGATTTTATTACAGAAGAATATTTTTTATTGGCAATTTTTTAGAAATGAATTTCAGATTAGATTTGTTTTTTCTAGAAATTTGACAGCATTTTTTATAGTAAGAGGTTACTTATCAAAAATACACCGAGAAAAGATTTTTAAAGTGATTCATCATTTTGTGTATTTTTAATCAGTTGTGACTTTATTGCTTTGATTATGTTATAGAATTATAGTAAATAAAATATGTAATTTTACAGCCTTTTTCGTCATTTTAGTGTTTTTCTTTTCTTTTCTTTTCTTTTCTAATAGTGGGCATTTGTCCACCCTTGCCCATAGCTCATGGTGTCCATGCCCTAAAATGTTTTGATTGTTTTCATATTTTCTTTGTCATTTAAGATTAATTCTTGAAATAAATATTTAGTTTTTATCATTATTTATCTTTTAGCTCAAAACCCTGTAGATGTTGAAAAAGGAATCACTTATACATCTGATGATGAAGGTAAAAAGCTTTTAGTATTCATGTTTAATAATACAAATTATGTTTAATGTGTAATTTTCAATATTTATGTTAAAATAAGATTTTGTAAATAATATGTAATCCTTTTTTGCAAATTCTGTGAAACGCAAACCTTCTCTCTCTTCATATATATATATATATGTATACGTACACACACACAGGATATATGTACACACACAGGATGTCCCAAAAGTTCAAGTTAAAGAGTTGATAGAGATTGCAAATTTTCCATACTACAACAAACTTTCTTTTGTATAGGAAACTAGAGTTACAGCACACTCCTTCATTCATAAATACAAGATGTCTCACTCCATGCCAAACACAGATTTCCATTCATTACCTTGAAGATAATTTGTAGAAGAAATCTTCAATAAAATACTTTTACTTTGTGCTAGATGGGGTTCTATTACAGAAAGTGCATTGAAATTAGGCAGTCAATTCCATATGTACTGTGAGCTACATTCCACATTATGGAGGGTCAAGATCAGTTATGTTTGGATGCAGATTGTGCCAATACTGAATTCAGATATTTTTCTCTGTAAGGGACACTGTGGAGAAATGGCATTTCTAGACCATTAATACGCATAAAATCCCAAATCTTGGGGAAGTGGGGGAATATGTCTCCCCAAGCCAACCCCTGAATTCAAGAATAATCCTAAGAGAATTTTTGGGAATGGTCTTGTTCAGAATAGAAATCATCATGACCCAGGGTTGTAGTGGGTAGCTGCACGGAATAGGGTTTTTTTTTTAAAAAAAAAGGTTTTTTACAACCCTGTCATGACCATTCCCAACAATTCTCTGAAAGTTATCACATTTCATAGCAGGTATCGATCTAGACAAAATTTGCCTCTTTAAGGCCTCTTCATAAAAATCCATTTAGTTTACTAAATGGACCCCTTCACTAAATTCTTATTAATAAAATAGGTACTTTCATAAAATTTCTTTTAATAAAATAGGTGCCTTCACAAAATTCCACTCCATAAAAACATACTCTTCATTAATTATTTTAATTTTAAAATGTGTAATTTTCAAATAAAAAAAGTTCATCAGAAAAGAAAGTTTTAGAAAAAGGGGCTTAAAGAACTCATTATTAATAAATTTAATAAATGCTTGGTTCGAATTTGAGTAAATGGGTTTTAGCTTTTGTTACAAAATTAAAGTTATTTTTCATAAAAATATAATAAATTTCAGAAAAAAACTGTTGCTTTTCACAAAATGAGCCCCGAGAAAAAAAAAAAAAAACCCGGTATCAACCCCTGTATAGAAAGCTTTATAAGTGTGTGTATAATATTCAGAATAAAGAATAAAAACTCATGAATTTTCTAACTGAATAAAAAAATAAAATCTATGTACCTTGAGATTTGTGCCGATGGTCCAGATTCCAGGATTAAGGTTATCAGCCGATTATGACTTCAATATTTATCAAAACAAAACTAGAATTTTAATTCTAGTATTTAAAAATATTCTTAAAAAAAAACAGTGGCATCTTATTTATAAAGAATTGTTTTCTTCCAATAAATGATTTGTACTTCACTTAACACACTTGAGAATTGAATTCTTTTTACATTTTTTAATAAGGAAGAATAATACATTAGAATTAGAATTTACAAACACACTGTCAGAAATGAAAAACAGAATCGAATAATTCTTTCGGAACAGGTCCGCATCAAAGACTCGCAGTTTCACAAAAATCTAATTAAAAGAAATGAAAGAAAATTAATACATATATATAACAAAAAAGTATGACAGAATTTTTAAAACACAATACTAATTAATGTTCTGGAAATTGATAAAGTTTATAGAATGTCTTATATATTTTTTCTGACGTAACAAACTTCAGTTCGAAAACATTGTTCTTTTGAAACTGCTCTTTACTGCTGCCATCTACTGAGAAATGAAACAGTTAAAATCGTACAATGTGTTCAAAATATTGTTATCTTTATTATTGTTTAAGTTATGAATGAATATCTGGGTTTGGTTTGAAACAAGACACCCTGGATTTATGACTGAGTAAGTGGATTGTGATCCCAGTGTCCTATACAAGAAATATTAGTTGCAATGTTCTCTAAAAGTTTGTACATGACCTTTCAGGACATTCTGTATACTATACTTTTTATTATGCAATTAAAAGCTTCAAAAAACAAAAATAGAATTGAAAAACATAAAAAGTATTTATCACCTAACTCATGAGTAATTTATCAATATGTAAATGGGTTTACTCTTCATTAAAATGATAGTTTAAAGTGAGTCAGAGTCATAGTTTTTTACAATTATATGTTTTAAATGTTCAATGAGATTTTACTTAATAATTAGTATATTCTATTTAATAAAGGGTGTAGGGGGTCAAACAGTATTTGAAGATTGCTTTCATGCTTGAATTGCTGTTTGAAGTAATTGTATTTTCTGTTGAGGTATTTTAACTTTTTTTTTACAAATCTTAATATCCATATTTCAACCACTTTCAGAGTTTTCTTTGAACAAAAATGAAAATTTGGACTGTTTTCCTTTCAATAAGTTCACTTTGATAAGCACTCTTCCCATGTAAATAGGATAAAATACTGTTAATGCCTAATAATCTTTCTCCTTTTGCATATTTTGATCTTTTATTGTTTGCTCTTGTAATGCAAAATATTGATGCAAAAAATGTTATGTATGATTTAGGTTACATGTATATTATACGATGAGGAAAGTCCTAGAATTTTATGCAAATTGATTTCATAACTTCTTGTGTAATATGCTTATAGACTTAGTAATTTAGTACTTAAATAATAGAAAGCAGTGTAGTTGGGGATGATTGCAAACTGATTATTAAAAATATATAAATAAATGAATAAAAAAACTATATATTTTAATTTTAAAAAAATTACTCGTATATAAAAACTAGTATTACTAGTACAAATATGCATTACAATGTAAAAACTAAAATTTGGATGTGATAAATAAATGAATAGAAAACTATATATATATTTTTTACTTTAAAAAAGTTACTAACATTTCAATGTAAAAACTAAAATTTGAATGTGTTAATCCTAGTTATTAGAGCAGAGGGATGTTAGAACTTATGCAATGAAGTTTAATAGTTTGATGAGTAATATATTAGTATATTAAAGAAAACTTTTTTAAAAATTGCAATACATATGAATGCAAATGATAGTTTCAAATACAAACACAAAATTTCTTTTAAAAATGAAGATTTTCTACTAAAAAATTCATTATTATTATTATTTACATTAAATGTAACAGTAATTACTTGAAGGTATCTCCATTCAGATACCCGGAGAAATAATAAAAAAAAAAAAAAAAGAAAGAAGAAGAAGATATGATATAAATTTTATATTTTTGTCGAAAAATATTAATCAAACAAGGTTTTCAAAAAATTTTTTTAAATAAAACATGCCAGGAAGGAACTGCATTGATTATGCAAATTTTTGTACTTTTACATTATTGCGATGTGATGCACATGATGTTTAACAGGTCTGATATTATTAATTTTTAAAACATTTTTTTAAGCTGTGTCATGAATAAAGTAGTAATGCAACTTATGTTTATTATTTTCATCTTTTTATGTGACTGTTTCAGAAGTACAGGTGTTCAATATTTTTTTTAATATTAAAAGTGAAATATTCAAAATGTAAGCTATCCAATAAGTGTACTAGCATAAAAAACAAACTCATATTTAAAAATTATTCAAAATAATAATAAATGAAACCTAGGTTTTTTTGTATTTGTGTGTTGCTTTTTAATGTCCATTAACAAAAGCTGTTTTGGTGAAACTTAATAAATTATTTCTTATCAGTTGATATTAAATAATATTATAAATAATTTGTAAGAAGTAGTATCATGTTTTAATATTTTAATTTTATTGTTATTTTAAACTAATTCTTGAATTTAATCCATATTGATTTCCATCTGGTGGATGGTTTAATCCCTTGTAACTTACAGAAATTTTTATTGAATGTGCAATACTAATGCTAATGTTTTTCTAACTACTCCAAACTCCTCTAATAATACTTTTGATGCATGTGTTTCAAAATCTCTCTATGTTTAATATTTTGAAATAGTCTTTATATATATCTGACTGACTGACTGACTTTATCAATAATCTGAACATCAAGAAATGTAACTGTGGAAATGCTAACAGCTGACTAACCAAAGAACCTGACTAACAAATCTACTGCTACATTGTTCCAAGTGCTTGTGCATATGTTGAAGCATGTATAAATTTTAATTGGTGGAGGAGTAAACAAGTTTAGATGTATTTTTACTTGTAAAATCAAATTTAAAAATAATTATTTTTCATTTTATCCCAAGATGAGGTTATTGAAGAATGTGACATGAAAGAAATGACTCTGTTGCCAAAAGAAATGACTCCGTTGCCAAAAGAAACTACTGCAGAATCACAGTTTGAAGAAAAATATTTTGATGAGCGCTATCAGTCGTCATCTCCTGACTATGTAAATATTAGCTCTATGTATAAAGATTTGGATCCAGTGTCTACATCTGGAGTGTATTCATCTGATTCTGCATTTAGAAGTTCCATGCCTGTCAACAAGGCCGTTTTGAAACAGCTTAAGCAAGTTTCTAAGGAAATGCCAGAACAAGATTCCACTTTCCTTAATTCATCTGCTTCAAATTCTCTTAAAAACTGTTCTTTAAGCTCTTTAGATAAGAGTGTAAATCAGGTGTCTCCTCAAACAAAAGGAAAAGGCATCTATGCCCAAGCAACTGAATTTGTAGATGAAGTTGATTGTGACATTAAACGGGAAGATTACTATCGTGCTTCGCAGATATTCTATTCATCAATGAGAATGAAAAACCGATTAGGAGCTTCTCCTAATAAAAATTCAGGAGTTATTAATGTATGTACACCTGAAAATGTTTGTCAGACCTCTCCTCACTCTAAGTTAGAAACTAAGTCTATTAAAAAAATAGAAAGTTTAGATAGGGACATTGGCCTTCCTTTGCCGGCTGTTAAAATGTCCGTTAAAATGGATTCATCAGCAAAAGCATCTGAATCAGTTAGTTCAGAAATAGCTGATGCTACTAAGTCTGATGTTGTAAATAATAAAGTGAAAAATGTAGCTAATAAATTTGATTTAAAACTTGAAGGTTCGCCAGTAACGAAGGAATTGAGTACAGATTATAACGAAGTTAAAAAAGAAATTAAGAAGAGTCTGACTTATGAAGAAATGAGAGGTCAGCTATTGCGAAAACGTGAGGCTCCTCCTCCTAATATTGTTCAAGAGCGCATTAAAAAATTTGAAAAAGTAAAAATAAATGATGAAAACAAAAAAGCTAAATCACTTAATCACTCAAAATTGTTAGAAAGTACTTTGCATACTCATAAATTTGTTAGTAGAAGTCTTAACAAACGAACTCGTCAAAAAAGTAATCGCTCTAGGTGTCAAAAACGAATATTACACAGTGATTCAGAGGCCATAGCTTTTGATGATAGTGATGCAAGTTCAGATGATTTAACAATGAAATCTGCACCAATATTACTTTCTCCTTTGTCTTCTGTTTTAGCTGACTTGAGAAAAACTGCTGATTCGAATAAAGAGAAGGTCAAAGAAAATCCATTTGACAGAATTGCGAGAAAAGATTTCACTGCCAAGATAGATAAGTTTGTCAGTTCCATGGGTTGCAATCAAGGCCAGAACAGTCATTTCTCAGACTCTCCCTCTAAAAGTTGCAATGATTTTATGCTGCAGAGTAATGAAGATGCTGTTTATTTACCAATGTATGGTATCAAAGCTATGCAAGAACCTGAATATGTAACAATGAGCGGCTCCAAATTCTCTTCTAGTGTCGCTACTGGTTCTACAAAATATTTCATTAATAGGCATCATGAAGAACATGTTTACAACGAACCTTTTTCACCACCTCCTAGTTTCCTACATGATGTTTATGAAAAGCAAAAAAACAAGTCATTTCAATACCAGGTTGATTCATCATCAGACGATTCTTCCACTGAAAATATATACGAAAAACCTACTCAAAGGTTTTCTTTTGATAGCTGTAGGAATATCAGATCAGCACAAGAAACTAATTTTGTTCTTATGAATAGCTCATCGTGTTCCAATGTTGCCTCAAATACTGCCGATAAAAAAGCTAGTCAAAATAAAATACAACATCATTATGAACAAGCTCATATTAGTGTTTCTGTGCCAGATTTGTTACAACTCCAGGAAATTAAAGATAGTGATGCCTCTGATGCTGATGATGAGGCTAGTAGAGATTTTGATGCTCCTTTATCTTCAGCTTCTTATGCTGTTCAATCAAGTTCAAATCCAAATTCTGATGCTTATTTAACTCATCCACTTAAAAGTTCCAGCAATAATTCTCCCCACTCTAACAGTGTGCCTTGTGAGAAAATTTCATGTGAAAATTCTTCTAGAAATAGTACACCTTTGGTTCAGTCTCACATTGAAGGATTCACAATGAATTCTGATGACTCGGAAAATGTAATCCATGTTCGAAAATTAAGAGTTTATACTAAAGGTAAAAAACCAGAAATGCCAAGAATGTTTCCTGGACCTTTTCACATAGAGGAAGCAGAATCGCCTTATTCCAAATATCAGGCAGCAGAATCTTTTTCTGAAAATGTAGCTTATGTCTCTCAAGCTGATATTCAGTCGAATGCGGAGGATTCAGATGCTTCTTTCATAACACCAACTCCTAGTTATGCTCCAGATATTATTTCATCTATTAAAGAAGAAACAACTGTTAATGAAAGCCCTTATTCCAAATCTAGTAGTACATCTGCTCCATATTACTATTCAGATTTATATTCTGGATATGGTCTGAATTTTTCAGGTCAATTTCCTGTGGGTTTACCGTGTATTGATAAAATTAGTCCTCCAAAAAGTTCTACCTCTCTTCTGAATAACATAAGGCCAAAAAGTCCATGTGCCAATAAAGGTGATATTGGGCGGAAAGTGAATAATATTAATGTAGAAACGAAAAGCAAGCAAACTTCTGCTGACAAACCTGTCTTAAAATCTATTAATGATGATGAAGTAAAAAATAATATAAGGCATTGTTTAGATGTATATCAAGTGTCCGAGTCAAAATATCTAGATGCGGAAAAAAACAAATATGAAGCTGGCTCCACACTTGAAAAAACTCGAACTAGCAATACAATGTCATATTTCAAACACCGAGCATCTACGCCAGATCTCAATCAACCAAATGAACCAGTTTATGAAAACATGTTCTTTCAGTCAAAAAGAATGTCTCAGTCTCTAGAAGAAATTAGTGCTGTGTCCAAACTTTCTAGTCATGCTGAGAATAATGAATTTAACTTGCGCAGTAGTCCCATCTATGAAAACATAGATTTCTTCAACCGAATTGAAGAAAGATCATTAAGAATGCAACAGTCCAACCAATTGCAAACTAATGATACCTCAAGAAATGGGGGTACTCTAAATTTTGCCATCGCTCATTCAACAAACGAAGATCTTGATGCTCTGGAGAAGCACTGTTTGCCTATGGCACAAAATGACATTATTACAGAAGTAGCGGACGATCACCCCATTCATTTTTTAGATCATGATCATCCAAATCATTTTTTAGATCCAGATACTTTAAGGCATGTTGATAAACAACAGCTTCATCCAAAAACTTCAAAATCATTGTTTATCAACAATGCAAAAAAAGCACTGTCAGATTCGACGAATATTGCTGCTAAACCTACAATGAATTTTGAAAATATGGAAGAAGGCTGCAGTTTTCAAATGATTCTTAATTCAGATATTCCTGTGTACAAAGTGCCAAAACTTAAAGTGAATGATTTGGATAGTATTTCAGATGGTACATCGTCATTTGATGAAGGTAATCTTGTGTTAAGTTTTTTAGAGGTTTTTTTTTTATATATCTATATTTGTTTTATAACTTTTCCCTGATCATTTTCTCAAAATTTAGATGTCAGCATTATATAAGTTTAAATCATTCCATATAGCTTTTTAATATTTCTATTCTTATTATATAAAAGCTTTATTTTATAAAGCTTTTCATTCTATATAGACTTTCAAAATATAAAAATGAGTGCTTAAGGCACTTTCTACCAAGCATTTAAAAAAAACCCTTTCAATGACTTTTCCATAATTAGGTTTTTGGTATTTTCATGCCAAATTAATGTATTGTAATTGAAATTTTTTGGAAAAATCATTAATAGCAATCAGGTTTTTCAAGATAAACATTGAATGCTTATAAACAAGTGTATTTAATTTTTTTTTTTTTTTTTTTTGCGTGCATAACAAGTGCATGATGAAAAAAAGAAAAAAAAATTATATAACATATATATGTATATTATTTGAAAAAGTTTTAATATATTTCATTTACAGTCTCTTCTGTATGGTCCAACATTTTGCAAATCCAATTTGATTAATAGTTCAACTTTGGGAACTGTCTCTTATTTGAAAATTTCATCTTGTAATTTATACATGTGATAGAGGAAAATTAGTATAATTATAGTGTTACTATTAGTTCATTACCCAATCTCATTTTATCTGTCGTCTCCCTTTTTTTTTTTAACCTTCCTTTATTTTGACTTCCTTTGAGACTCATTTAAATTTAATGCTATCTCTCTTTCACATTCCTTTCTCCTTTCTTTCTGGATTATTTAAAAAATACATACAATTTTTCATAAATTTTCATAACAAAACTATAAATTTCACTAAAATTTCTATGAAGAGTTTTCATTGAAAGCTATATCTGTTGTTAAAGTACATTATCAGATATAAATTTATTTATTTATTTATTTTAGAAAATAACATCAGTTAGCATTGACCATGGTCATTATTTTAGTGCTTAAAGTGAATTGTTTAGTGTTGAAAAAAATATTTTTTTAGATTATTTCTTATGTTAAAATACCTGTATAAAACATTTTTGTTTGGATTGTTAATACATTTCCTTAAAAAAAAAATCTTTGTTATCCCTTTCTCTTCTGTAAGTTTTATGTTTATCTATGTTCTTTAAACTGTGTCTACTAACTCAGAAAATGTTGCCAGCCCAGTAGCAGAATTTTCTGTGTCAATGTGCAGCAAACAAAAATTTATCTTTGAACCAACAATGCTGGACCAAGTCTACTATCATAAGAAATAATTGTAACCCCTAAAATAAGCAAAATTTTCAGTTACAAAGAAATTATTATAAAAAGTCATAAATCTAGAAATTTTGCTAAAAGGAAATTTTAGCAATTTAAAAAATATATAAGATGTTAGTTTAATCTGCGACATCTAAAATAATCTGCAGCCCCCGCTACTGGGGTTGCCAGAAGAATTTCCTTTAGTTTTTTACTCCAATGTTGGCAAATATGCAAATTTTTATTGTCAGGTTAATTTTTAAGATCTACTTTAAAATAGCTGTAAATTGCCATTTCTTATTTGGATGTAATTAAGTTGTTAGTAATTAATTAAAATGTACTTTTCAAAGTTCTTGGCTAGATTAAAATACTAACTTTCACACATTTTTTTTTTTAAATTTAAGAAAGTGAATATGTTTTATTTAGTTCCATTTTCCAACTGAGCATCTAGCAATCTAAAAAGCCCCTGTTTCATATGCTTCTAGAAAGAAGCGGCTGCATACAGAAACATTCCCCCTATTGCTGTCGTTTAAATATTTGAAAATATTGTTATAATATTTATTAAATTATGAATATAATAATAAACATAAAGAGTGACTATTATATATGTTCTTCATTATTCCAGAATAGCTTGGTTAAAAGAGCATTGGCAGCTTAAGGCTGCTCGCTTGTAAACTTCCTGATTCCCCTTGCTAATGATAAACCTGTGGGGGCGTAGGATGCATTCCTATATTTAAAATATCTCCTCAGGAAATTAATATTTTGTTCTTAAAGAATGTGTTAAAACCTTAGCAAAACTGAAAAAATATTTTAGCACTTCACATAAAATTAAGTGTATATATTATAGAGAAATTTTGACAACTGAGAAAAAAAAAGGAGACATCCTTAAAGAACAGTACAAAGAATTCAGAAGTTTAAAATATGAATTTCCTGAGGAGATATTTTAAATATACGAATGCATCCTGCACCCATAGAATTAACATTAGCGAGGGAAATTGGAAAGTTGACTGATGAACAGCCTTAAGCCTGGGTTCAAATCCTGGCCTGGGCACTTTTCCACTCAGAGTTGGAAAAGTTACAACTCATGTGATTTCTTAATCAATCAGTATGATTGTGTTAAAGTAATTCAGTGTGAATACATATCCACCATTTCTTGGAGTTCCTTTACCTGTGGTTTATTCTATTGAACTGTTTCAGATAACACACCAGATGTCATTGCCAAAAAGCTGTCTGAGTGAAATGTGTCTGCTGGATTTTTCCAGGATAGTGTAGTTGGAAGAGTGTTTCCAGTTTAAGCCACTGTCCTAAGTTTGAATCTCAGCCTGGACACTTTTTCACTGTGTTGGAAAAATTACCTTGTATTGAATATGTTGCATATAGAATATTATAGATAACCCTTCCTTCTTCCCTTCTTTTAAAAAATCAATTTGAATACAAGCTTTAACTCCCAATTTAAAACTTTCAAAATGAAGTTGTTTGCACATCCAAATTTCTAGCTATTATGCTCTTGTCTTGCAGGATTGTCTATAGTCCTCCCACAATTACTTGGCGAATGACTAACATAAACTTCGATTAAATTTTCATTAGTTAGTTGACAATCATTAATAGCAACTAGCAGAAGGAAGGGACCAGGGGAATAATCAAATTAGGAAATATTAAAGTAGCTTATAAAGAGTACTTTAATGTAGTGTTCCTAAGCTATGCTTCACAGAGCCCTCCTAAGTCTACTTCAGGAAAATAAGTAAAAATTGAATGAAATTAAACATTAGAAAGTAAAATGTGAAATCAAAGTAGTAAGAATACTGGAAATTAAATTTTGAGTGAAAAAGTTATCAGAAGGGGGGAAAAAAAAACTAGTTTAGAAGCCATTTACGAAATGAATTCAAAATCTTGCCTGAGAAAGCAAAATTGTTACCTTTCACAACTACCGTAAAATTCTGAAAGTAACCCCCCCCCCTCCCCCACCCTTCCCAAACAATTTTTTTTGCACAAAAACTTATTTTAAAAATTGAAGGAATTTTTTTTTTTTAATCTTTAGAAATTTTTGGCAGATTTCCACTTTTGCTTTTATATAATGTTAATGAAATCCCCCCTCCCTCCCCCCACATGAAATGTCTGCTTCCTTTCTTTGCCTTCCCCAACACAAAAAGTTCAAAATCTTGAGAATCTTAAATTCTTCTGGCCTTCTTGCTGCTTGATAAAAATATAACCAAGGGTCGATCCAGACAAAATTTGGGGCCTATTTAGGGCCCCTTCACAAAAATAAATTTGATAAAATGGGCACCTTCACAAAAATCAATTTGATAAAATGGTCCCTTCACAAAATTCAATTTGATAAAATGGGTCCCTTCACAAAATTCCTTTTAACAAAATAGGCACTTTCACAAAATTCCATTTTATAAAAACTTACTATTTATTATTTATTTATTATTCTTTGACTTTTAAAATGTATAATGTGTAAACAAACAAGATCACCAGAGAGAAAAACTTAAGCAAAAATATTTAAAAAAGTTTTTTTTAATAAACGCTTGGTTCGAATTTGAGTAGCTGGATTTCGACTTTCATTACAAAATGTTATTTTTAACAAAAATATAATACAATTTCACAAAAATAACCTTTACTTTTCACAAAATGGGCCCCAAGAAAAAAAGCCTGCATCGACCCCTGATAACACTAAGTAAAAAATCAGTCCTCTCAACTACAATCTCCCCCTCCATCCAAAATTTATGTTTTCCCCTCCCCGCATCAGCATACAAAGTTTAAAATCTTTAAAACTCTTTATAAAAAAAATATGCTATATTAGTTGCTCTCTAGTAACAATAAATAAATAATCAGCCATTTAAATTATCTCTCTATTACCTCTTCCCCACCCTTATGCCCACCCAGCAAAAAAAAAAATCTTTAAATTCTATTTAAAAAAAAAAAATCTGTCCTATTTGTTGATCTCTAGTTACAATAAGTAAATAATCAATCAGCTAAATTACCCCCCCCCCCCCTTCTCTTTGTCTAAAACATACACTTCTCTTTTCCTCCCTCTTCTCTCAGGATACAAAGTTTCAAATCTTTAAAACTCTTTATTAAAAAATCTTGAATGAACCTAAAGAAGCTCGAATATGATAAACCTCGAACCGAATGAACCTCCGGCTTGGGTCCTCACTGCCTACAGTACCATATATCGGGCATGTGACAAAAATAATATAAAAATGTTTAATCAAACATCTATACTGGCATTCCTAATACAGTTTTCTGATATCAAGTTCAACTGATGATAACTGCAAGCAAAGTTATGGTTCTGCTTCTGAATTTAAAAAGCTTCTGTATTTTGTTTTGGCAGCTGTATAAGCAAAGAATTTCACTTAACAGATTTATGTAGTTGTGAAAGGTAGTAATACTAATTTTGCTTTCTCAGGCAAGATTTTGAATTCATTTCGTAAATGCCTCCTTAACATTTTTTTTTCCAGTACCTATTTTACTCAGAATTTAATTTCTAGTATTTTTACTATATAAAATAAATTTAAAAATATAAAAAATGAATATTAAAAAAAATGTAGAAAGAAAATAAGTTAAAACACACATCACAATTGAGAATGCAGACTATAAAATGCAGTCACAATGTAGAAATAAAGAAAGAAAAATTGTGAAATACTTTCCGATACATTCAGATAACTAATAAAATTTCACTGTTTAATAAGATGAAGAATGATGTCTAAGTAAACAATTTAGAAAATGGATAACACATTTGAAAACCCAATTTCAGCAATTTCCATCAATAGCCAGAGTTGGAAAAATATCCAAATTCTTTTGTGCAGCCCTGTATATGATCTATAAATTTGTATATATACTACATAGAATGCAGAAATTTAGTTCAGTTAGGAAATGCATAACACAGTTAAAAATTTCCCATCAGCAATTTCCATCAATAAGCGGAAATGTTCTCAAATTCTTTGCTGAAGACAATACCTCTCAATGATCTTTTCAATACCTCTATATAATCTTTAGAATTTATACACATCAAGTAATATGTAAAAAGTTATTTAATTTTAAAAATGTGTACCACAATTGAGAATGCACCTCCAACAATTATTGTTCATAGATACTACTGTAACTGAATTCTTTTGTGTGTCCCTATTTAAATGAACGATAAATATTATGCACTCCAGATTCTATAGTAAGCATCTTGCAATACACCTCAGTGATCTATAGCAATTTTAATATACATGAAATAGTGTAACATGATTAAAATTCACTGCAAATTATTTTTCTTCATACACCATAATGTAACAGGATTCTTTTAAGTGTCCCTGTAAACTTTCTATAAATGCAACACACTTCATTTTCAATACCGAACATGCCATAGTAAATCTCAATAACATAAATCAATTACATGGTAATCTGACTGTATTTACGTGAGTTAAAAGCACTGACAAACAGATGGCCAGACAAACCAAATTCTTAAACTCTTTTCAACTAATATTAGAACGTATTAGTTTACTTTAATTAGTGTAATTGTTGACATTGTTGGTGCACTGTAATGGACCTGTCATGAATAATATGTAAGTATTGATTAATCTAATAGTTTAAAAAAATGCTGAAGTTAAAAAAAAAACGAAATTTATTAAAATTTACTTTGTCTCTAGATTTATTATGATCTTGTTATATTTTCTTTTTAAATGCTAATTTTGCTTATTTTATGGATTACTATTATTTCCTTTGATAGTAAGCTTGATTCAGCATTGTTGGGTCGCAAATAAATTGCCGCAGATTGACACCCAAAATTCCACTACTGTGTTCTGAAGTTTATTGAAAATGTATAAATTTATTATAAAACTTTTTAGTACATTTTTAAAAGAAAGTTTTTCATTTATATACAATTTTACAATTTCAAAAGAAAATTCTTTAAGCATTTTAGGTAGCTTTCAATGCAAAAAGTAAAAAGCTACCTATTGCAGCCATTCGGAGGAAAGCAATTCTGGAAAATTTTGGTATATATTTTCACCAACCCCAGACCCTGAAACCACCCTCCATTCAAATGTTGATATATAACTGATCTATGTCACACGATAGCACTCGTATTTATAAACCAATTTGAATGAAACTGTGTGTATTAAGCTCACCAATTTCTCAACCGAGTTCGTTAGCCAGCTTGGTCCGCCATCTTGTTTCAAAATGGCGGCCACAAAAAGATTTAAAACTAAAAAAAATATATACAAAAAAATAAAAAATTCAAACCTTTTTTTTTTTTTAAGTGTTAGGCCTTGATACAAGAATTCCAGAGCATTTTTTGTTTTGCCTCTATCTTAAAAAATGGCTGAGATATAGCAGTTTGAAGTTCTAGGGTGGCTGACATTTTGAAACAAGACAGCAGATTACAAAAAATCAGGGATTAATTTATGTGTTTTAGTGAACGTGATTTCTCGCAAATTATTTTCTTTCATTGTTGTAATATTTTTCCCAATCATATGCATAAAACTATATATTTGTATCTGTTACTGTCAAATTCTCACCAAACTTGACAACACTTGGAGAAATATTGCCAAATTTGGCGATTAAAACAAGCCTCCATAAATGAAGCGCACTTGGCTATAAATGGCAAATTTCTTATTCAATTTCAGTATTAACGAATCTCTGTAATTGGGTTGTTTGCATTTTAGCTTGCTGCTTTTGAGTAACATTAGCTAAATTTTACAACGAAAATATAGGAAAGCTACCTTTTTCTCCCGGTACAGGTCGGAAGGACTTTTTTTGTATACAGCTTGTGCTGTAATAAGAGGATATTGAAAAGGATTGAATTTTATCACCAGGGCTGATAACAGGTTTCACGGGCCCCCTACATGAAAAGTACAAAATTCCGCCACTTATGCAAATCACTGTATAATCGAATCAGTCTTAATTTATTATATAAATTTTTATTTTTCAATTTCAAAAGAAAATTCTTTAAGCATTTTAGGAGGAGAAAACTGTTTTCAGACAATATTTTAAAGATTTTCTAGTACTTATCACTTATCTCCAGTGATATTTTCATAGCCACAAAAAAGACTTCCTAGGCACCAATTTTCTTTTAAAATTTTATTCCAAAAGAAAATTAAGCTTAAATCAATTATCCTTTTACTTGCATGATGTATGGGAACAGATGTCACAGATGCACTGGGGTTGGCACATTGTATTTGTGTCATTTTGGCGAGAAAACCCCATTTATGAATACATGTTAGACCTAGCCTGCAAAAACAGCATGTTTTATTTTATTATAAAATACACAATTTTTTTTGTAAACAACCATGTTCATTTTATTATAAAAAACACAATTTTATAAAACACAAACAAATTATTTTATTACAAAGCATACATAGCGTTAAGAATACAATTGACAAGGCTATTAATACCAGAGGGCTTTGATTAATGCACACTATCTGGTGTACTGACCAAAATGGCCGTCTCTAGGCTTACTTTTTTTTGCCATGCCAGGGGAAAAAATTACCATTTTGGCTCCAAAAAGTAACTTTGGTGTGTTTGTGACATCTGTGCTGATTATTTATGCCCTTGTATATTTTTCATGCTCCCAATTTTTGAAAAAAAAATTCAGAAAAAAAAAATTGTGTAATTTTTGCATGAAATATATATTTGAATTAATTAAATGCAAGGTTATGCATACCTAACATATATAGTATTTATTTTTTTCCTCTTTTTATTTGCAGCTTCAGCTGATTCTGATAACAGAAATAGGCCAGTAGTGGGAAAATCCAGCTCAGATGGCTTTCATAGTTGTGACTCTGGTCTTGATGTAACTTCAAAAGAGGTAATTATAAAATATAAAAAAAGTAGACAGTTAAGTATTATATATGTTAAATCAAACATTTTCTGTTCTATAAATAAATAAATAAGTATATATATGTTACGGTCAATATGATTAATAATGACCACAGTTATTATTAATAATAATCAGTCTTTATGTCCGGTCATAATTAATAATAACTGGTTATTATTAATAATGACCGAATTAATCATATTGACCATAACATATATATGTACACATATATACAAGGTGTTCATTCTTACTGTTGACCAATAACTATTTCCTAAAATAAATAAATAAACAAATAAAAAAGTATGATAAAAAATGACCGAGTTATGACACTTAGAACTTTATGAATTTTTGGTGTTTTCTAGCACTAAAAAAAAAAAACATTTTTAGTGCCAGAAAAAGCTGAAAATTCATAAACTTTGAAATGGCATAATTTAGTAAGTTTTGGTCCTAGAGGAATGGAAATATGTTACTTGTTAGAGCACAAAGAAATATTTCTGAGTGTAACTTATAGGACCCAGAGACCATATAAAAATTAAATTTTTGTAACTTGTAGTGACGGATTGACGCAGGAGATAGAGCAAACAGAAATTCTTAAGAAATGCTTAATAAATGATATATCAACCACTTGTGTGATCGGAATATATCAAAAATAAGCCAGAAGATAGAATAAATGCTTACTCTAAATCCTACCCCAACTCGTCAATACAGGACGATTAGCTAGCATAGTAGCTAGCATAATTGCGATGTTTAACTTAGCATTGAAAAATATTAATTGTTGAGAATAATTCTGAAACTTAAATTTACTGCAAGTTATTTAGTTAAAATATAATTTATAGTCTACATTAAGTTGAATATCTATTATCTCAGTCTGAATTATATGTACGAATTTATAATCATCTGAAAAGAAAAAATAAGAAAAATATGACTCACCCAGATAATAATGATGACAGAAATATTAGCAAATGAACAGATTTTATTATATCACACACAACATACTTTATCTTTTATATCAGTGGCCACTTCATATACATATAAAATAATGAGGAATTTGCACACATGAGGTAATCGGCCAACTATATATTTTTCTGATAATTCCAGGCTCATAAATTTCAAAAATGTTCTCAAAAATGTAAAAAAATCGTTCAATAATTGTTAAATTAGGTTTAAAGTTACGAGAAAACCACACGACTTGAAAACACTGCGTGATTGGCTATGACGTCACTGTTCACGATGTGCCAATGTTTATATTTTGTTTTCAAGCGGCGTTTTGGTTCTCGGCTCCGGTTTTACAAGCATTTTGAAATTTTTTATCTCAAAATTTATTTCTACTTTGGTCTTTACGATATTTTTATCAATCTCTCATTTTCGTTGTATCTCACTATTCTAAAAAAAAGTACTTAATTAATGCTGATGCCGCTGACGTAATTGAATTTATTGTGACATTTTGACTTTCTCGGCTTATAATACAGTAATTATTGCCTATAACAACATGAAAACATGTAGTTTTGTAGAGAAATGTATAATAAATACGCTGAAGCAAGCAGTTTTTAAATGGAAGAATCATTTTATTAGCTATTTAATGTTAAAATTGGTCAAAATAGCTCATTTAAAAACTTTTATAGGATTAAAAACTATGCATAGCAATTTAATAATCTTTCATAGGCATACTTGACTAGATTGTGGTGTGCACTATGCAAACATTTTTTAATTTGTTAAATTTTTAAAGTATTTTTCAAATTTTTCATTCAAAATTTCATTATCTAAATAAAGATTTAATTCATAGTTTGAAATAACATTTTATTTTCCATTGTTACCCGTTTCAAAACAGCCTAAATATGTAATAACATTTACAAAACTTTTCAATCGAAACATTTATTTACACCCGATTGTAAAAAAATAAAGAAACTTTAAAATAATTAAATTATTACGTGCGAAAAGCAATGAATGTTAAAAATCACTCCTAATTAAAACGATATATATTTAATTCATCATATTTACATCATATAAAGGTTTTTGCTTATAGCATGTAAAATAAAACTTTTTTCTAAGCATTATAAAACTTCGGGAAGCAGCGACAGTTTTAACTTAAGACTGTTAAATCGAATACTTTCTGACACATTTCTGAATTCATTTTTGTTAGGAAACGCACGAAATAGGCAGGTGTTCTTATTTAGAAACTATGTAAACAAAGACATTTTCTCTTTTTTTGGGAAAAGCAGAAGATCTTTCAGAATATGCTGTCAAAGTCGGCGTTTTGAACTGAATTCTCGACACGGCAGCACGAGAAAGGGGAAAAACGTATGTCACGTTATACAAATCGGTTATAACTTGATAAGTAATTTATTTATTAAAAAAAATGGAAAACTCATTTCGATTTCAAATAGCTCCAATAGTTATGCCTGCCAATTACATGCTTTTGCGTTTAAAAATGAATCGCGTTTAACCTTCCATAATCAGATAAGTTTTTTAAACGGAGAAAATTAGCGTGTTTTTAAAGCTGTGGGTCTGGATGGGAGTTGCCGAGCATAACTGTTAGGAGGGCATATATATATATATATATATATATATATAGATAGATAGATGTGTGTGTGTGTTTATTTATATTTAGTTCAAATGCATAAATATCTTATTATTTTTCCTAATCAAAGCTTATATTTTGATTTCTGCTAAAAAATACTGACGCGTCACAGAAATACATTTTTTTTCAGGTTAATTATAAATTTCAGTCTTTCTTTTATGCAAAAAACATTAATTATATACTGGTATCTCACTGTTTGGACACATCATATAATTTTTTTTATATATTTTATCTATATAGGTTGTTGTATCAGTGCTTTATATATGTGTAAACGGATATTATAATTATGTTTAAATAAAAAGTGATAAAAAAGTATTCATACTTCTGAAATTATTTCCACCTGGTTAAACAAACAAAAATATGAAAGGTACTTTAACATTGAGATTTGTAATGTTATGTTTAAAAAAAAAAAAAAAAAAAAACTAGAATCAATACATCTAAGTTATAAATTAAAATAAACCATCATGTTTGGTGATAAAATTTATCAACAAATTATTGTTTTGAGTTAAATTCCAATTAATTTATATTTTCATTCCAAAGATATTAATTTTATGAATTAAATTAATCAAAACAATCATTTCCTTACTTTATATTTTAATAATGTATGTAAATGAATCAAGGAGTTTTGTAAAATTATTGTAACGTTAGCAGATTACCCTCAAATTCTCAAATATCTGTCACACATTACCAGAAATGCTTTTGCTCTGTAGTATATTGAATGATTTATAAAAATAATTTTTTTTTCTAATAAAAAATAATTATTCTAACACACAATATCGTATAACTTATAACCGGTATAAATATTTTATATTGGAATCATTTTTTTTCTTTCAAAATTTAAATGCTATTGGAGAAAATCAAACTTACTTTAACTGTTTTTGTATTATACTATTTTTTTAAAAGGTCTTAAAAAATTAAGGAAAACTTTTTTGTAGTTTGCGAGTTGTTTAGATCTTTAGTACATTTGTATTTTCTTAAAGATTTTATTACTTTTGATAATGTAATACCCACGAATTTTATTACAAGAAGAAAAGAAAACCCTAAAACGCGCTATTCACAGCGTAAACAAATGCTGCGCTTCTCTCCTTGTCATGAACTATGACGTCACAAGACTGGCGTAGTAAAAAGTGTCGTTTTCGGAACACGGCAAATAGTGTGCTATAAAAACTGTCAGAAGTCAACAATTACAGCTCAAAATTAAAAAAAAAAAAATACTGTTCTTCTTATCTTTCTGTTTTCTATTATATAAAAATAAAATTAGAAAACGTGAAAATTCCTCATTATGTGAGTATAGATCACTTCAATATCGTTTCCAGTTCAGTTCTCTTTTATCTTTAAAAACCTAAATGATAGTTCATATCACTGAAATTATTGTTCGATTTACTGATTATTTGAGGGGAAATGTTCAAAGTAAAAGAAATAAATATAGTTATTTTAAATTGTTATATAATTGTTCAGGAGAACAAATCTTGCTGGATTAACGGATTAGAGGCTGAAGTAAACAGAAAATAATGCTTGTTGGAATATCTGGAACTTATTACCGATGACAATGCATCTTCTTTTTACAAAAAGAAAATTCTTTCAAATAATTGATCCATGCTGCCTTAAGAAAATTGAATCTTGTTAGAATATGTAGAATTTAACTATTTCTTGAAACACTGACGATGAAACCGTAAGAAGATTGAATTTGAAGAAATTTTCTCACGCGATCACACAATTCTTAGAGATCATTGATTCATGCTGCCGTACGAAGATTAAATCTTGTTAGAAAATGTAGAATTTAACTATTTCTTGAAACACCGACGATGAAACGTAAGAAGATTGAATTTGAAGAAATTTTCTCACACAAAACAAATTCGTTGAGATTATTGATCCATCAGTTGAGTAGAAGAAATGAAACTGGAGCCAATATCATATGAAAAATTGTATCTTAAAAATGTTCAGATGCCATGAGACTTACTGAACTCTACCAAAAATTTTTGACATTGTGTCTGGCCTTACAGCCTGACACGGCTTTTATATTCTGCAGACTACATCCAGCGGATAAAAGCAACAGACTAAATTTTTTGAATTCAAACTCAACTATCTAACCAACGCTCTAAGCCAAACGATCCAATCAGAAAAGGCAAAAATTCCTCTTCTTCAAAATTAACTGCTTAACTCTCAACTGCCGCCTAGAAAAAATACTCCAGCGACAACTCAACTCTACACGCAAATGATCCGAGCGCACTGATGACAACTCAACCCTGACAACAAGCGTTAGAAATTAAGATCGTTCGTCCTCGAATGTTCTAGAAAGAATTTCAAATCCCCTTTTCCCCACTAAAAATGCATCCTCTAACCTTGAATGCCTACTTGAATGACCCCTAAATCAAAATGGGTGACAATTGTCCACTAAGTTGTTGTTCTTACAACGCACTAAGATAGAATTCAAAATGGCCAGGCGTCTTTCCAAAACTGATCGATGTAAACATTGGGATTTTTAAAAAAAAATTTAAATCAATATCTGCCAAGATTTAAGTTGAATTTTGCTAGAATTTTGACAGAGTGCATAAAGAATTTTGTTTAATCTTTTGAATAAGGTTTAAAACCAAAATTATTAATATTAAAAAAGTGGAAAATATATTTATTGACTTAGAAGAAAATACACGATCTTCACAGAATCGATGTCAACAAACAGAAATTTTTTATTCTTTTATCCAGACTTAAATGCATGATTATAATTTAATTTAAAAATGATTATTTATTTTAAAAAGTGATTTGATTATAGAATTTAATTTTAATTAATAATAAAATATCTTAGAAGAAAAGTTAAAAAGATTAATTTTAAAAAGATAGAAAATATTGACTGTTTAAATAATAACTGTTAAATAATTAATTTAAATGTTGATTAATATTATGAAAACTTTTAAATAATGATTAATTACGATTAAATATTTAATTTAAATAAATAAATTATTGAAAACTATTGAATTTAAAAGTAGAAATGGAATGTATCATAACATAACTATTTAAAAAAGTTTTTTATGTAAATGGATTTTCGTATAATGAAGAACAACATTTAAAACAGTTTGCTAGAACTATACCTCTAAAACTAACAGTTTAGAAATTACCTTATTGGTCAATAAGAAGGAAAAACCTGTATATTTTATCTTTGTAATAGTTGATCCCATAATTGATGATTACAGTACAATATGAATTTACATAAGCATGCAATATTATCATTTATGTTTAATTATATTATTCAATATTTATGTAAATCAAATCAATTCTTACAGCACAGCTTAGATTTAAAGAAAAAAAATCTGATTAAAGGACCTAAGACAAATTTAAAAGAGACTACATATGTTTATCTAGTTATCTACATTATAGGTAATTTTTTTCAAAATGTAATTCCTAGAAACTATTCTCTAATCAGCCTTGTTATTTCTGTTGTTGAAAGTATGGTCACAGATACAAATGTAGCCCTCAGCAAAAAAGTTTGCTTTTGGCTTCTATATTGCTTAGTGTAATTGAAATTAAACTGTCATGTTTAGAACCCTATATATTATGCAGCAAAAGTTTTAGAAATAATTGATATTGATGCCATAATTTATTGAAATTATGCAAACAAAATGTGGACGACTAAGAAGAAAACATAGCTATATACTAATATATAGAGTGTGTCAATTCTTTTCTTTGCCCATTAATTGATTCCTAAAAGGTTACTTTTAGAGTAAACTTCCAATTAAAAAAAAAAAACGAATCGTAATTTATTTCCCTAAATGAATGTTTAATTTTAGAGAATGGACAGTGGATTACACAGTGCCAGATTTCAGAGAGTTGACTGTGTTTGCCTTTTATTTTTTTTACTTTCTTATTCAATCCTTTTTCTTTTTAACAAATTATAAAAATTTATATTTTCACTTTCTTTTTCTTTTTTCTTCTTTTTTACATTTGCATCTCTAGTTCTTTCAGTATTATCTTTGTTTGTAAAATACTTTTTATCTTCTACTAGTGCAAAACTTACAATAACTTCAATTTCATTATTTATATCTGTATTGTCACTTTTAAAACTCTTTCAAATAGTTTATTTCTTGATGTATCTAATTCTTTTTGGGTAATAAAATTATAATGAGTATCGGGTCTTGCTCACACTTATGGGATTATTTAAAGAAATTTAAAATTCCAGTTAAATCACGATGATGACATTATTTTATCGTTTCTTACATGAAGCACAATTGCTAAATCAGCATTCAATGCATCTTGATGTTTATCCTATTTTTCCAGCATAAAGCAGATAACTATGTCTGCAGTTACAAGTGTAGAATCTTTACAACATAATACAAGGTATCCCTAAAATTCCATTACCAGGGGTGGGGAATTTTCAGAAAATCTTACCAGTCAAGTATTTATTTTACCAGCCAGCAAGATGTAAAAAAAATGTAATGACATTTTGATGAATAATGAATAGTAGAAAAATGTTATGACAAAATGTACATGACTGCAAAAATAGTTAATTACTATTGCTACAATGCATTTTCATAATTTTTTTCCTATTAAATTAAGAAATAATACAACAGAGGAAAGTTTAGTGTAGGATAAAATTTAGTACCATATTTACATAGGGGATAATTTGGAAAGTTGCAAAATATAGCTAACTAGTAAAAAAAAGAAGTTTTTGGCATATCTTCTATAACCTGCAGTTTTTCAAAGACTGCCTAAAAATTCACTCACCCTGTCAGAAAATCCACTCGCCAGTGGTGGCTAAATTATGGATTTCCCCACACCTTCCCATTACTATTACAAAACATTCTAACTAAAAAAGCATTTGATATAGATTTTTTTTTTTTTTTTTTTTTTTAATCTTCTGCATTATCTAAAGTTAGTTGGAGTATATAGAGTTTAAAGGTGGATTGAATGAGATAGAACAGTCAGGTGTTTTCTCCATGCCCATCACATATCATGTTCTGGCACTCTCTTGTGTGGGTATACATTAAAGACTGTGTGTATGCATCCAAGTTGCTAACATTATGTTTCTGAAGACACAGAAAACCGAAGTTATCAAATGTATAACGCCTGATATGCTAATTGTGAGTTATTGCGAATAACTATAGGCACATATGTTTAAATATTGTGAGTGCTAATGCACAAACTTTAGGTACTGAAGAAGACCAGCAAAAATCAGCAACCACCAAATATTTCACTAGTTATAATATTTTGTCATGGTAACAGGACTTTGGGGATATCCTGTACTTCAATACCGAGTTTAAAATGGTTGTAAACTAACATATGTGCCTATGGAGGCATAGGATGGCTTTTATGCACTCGTCTTTTCCTTAGTGGATACTATAGGTTTTTATGCTACAATTTTTATTCAAGAATTTTTGGTACTTTCGTGTTATAGTGGCCCTCAAGGATGAATCTCCAAGTGATTAAGATTTATTCACCAAATTATAAAGCATATAAGACCTTATAATAATGTATAATGTATATAATATTTCGACGTATATGGCCAAGTTATAGTCATATATGACACATATATATGGCATTTGTATAAAATGTATATGATGTATATGACATATAAGATGTAAATAATATGTATATAATAACATATATGAATGTTTGGAGTATATATATATATGCGTATATGAAATGCATATATAAGCTTTTGAACGATCTTGGCGAACTTACAACTGCAACCTTGGCATAATCATAATTGTGGGGGCCGCTATAACACAAAAGTACCAAATTTTTTAGAGCCCCTAAAAGTTTTTTATCCAGGACAATCACTTCCTTGGATTCCCTCCCCCTTACACTATGCCACTATTGCACAATGATGCTATTTTTTTATTATTATTCTTTTTCATTTTTGGACTTTTACTAATCAACTTTGTTTGCATGACTCAGTGTCTGTGTTCAGTTAGTTATAGAGGTTTTTTGTTTTATTCTTGCTCTCTTAAAGTGAAGTTCTTGTTTTACTGTCAATATATTTTCTATGTTCTTGTTATTATGTTATTTTCGTTTAAAAAAAATTTCACTTCTCAGGCATCCCATATGAAGAAACTGGTCCAGCGATCTCATGGACTAATGACAAAAGGAAAACGCCTGAGTGTGTCAGCTGGTGATCTTCTTGGAAAAACAGTAATAATTTTTATTATTGCTTTTGATTAATTGCTTACTTTTTCTGTTTCTTAGTTCATTTAATTTGTTTTTTGTTCTAACATTAAATTACCATATTTATTCAAATATAACAGGCCCTTGAATCTAAGACACACCTTATTTCTTAGTCATAAAAATAAGAATTTTTCTTTAAAACTTATATTTGAACAAGAAAATTTGTAAGAAGAAATAAAAGAAAACTTAATAAAATTTTTGAAATATGGTAAATGTTTAATTTTATTTACTCCCCATTTCTAAATTAGTTACTCTTAGACATATCTAAATTTTAGATATTTTACTGCATAAGTCATCATTTCTGCTCTCAGATGTGGCTGCATTGCTATTTTTTTCGTAAATATCGGCATCTTAAATTCCATTCATCGCATTAGAAATATTGCACTTGAGAAAAGACCATTCAACTAAATCATTCGAAATGAACTTTCGTATGTTTAAAACCCTTGCACACACAGTGGATTTTTTTTATAAACACATTGAATTTTCGTCTGCTCTGTGTTTCTGAATTCAAACTATGTATTATAATATGGACCACTTTTAGTTCTGTTTTCTTGAAACCATTTTTTAACAAAATCAGTTAAAATGATATAAAAATAAAATCTAAATGAAATCTAAACAGACAGACAAAGATTGATTATAAAGCAGCTAAGAAAAGGGACAGGCTCATTTTGTCTGTGCAAGAGAAAAGAGAAATAAATAAGCTTCCAAATATATACTACACACATCTGTTTTTTACAACATTGCTGATTGCCTTCATTCGCAAAATGCACTCAGTTGAATAACTTTGATTTTGCATGGAAAAAAGTGTGTTTTAGATTTGAGTAAATATGATACCTTGCTTTTAATTTTAATTTTCTCTTACATTCAGGCTTTTTAATTAGTTTAACAGAATTGTTTTCTCTTTCTCTCTCTAATAGCATGAAGAATTGGTGCTACTGTTGATCCAGCTAAGAAGGAACCAGTCAAAAATTTTGAAAACCAAAGAAAAATTAGAGTACAGGTTAAAGAAGGAAAGAAGTGGAATGCTTCAAATGTAATTACCTATTTTAATATTTTAATTTGTAGCTTAGGCTATCTATGTTTGTGCATTAATGAATGAAAAGAGTTGTATCATGGCACATATAGCTTTGTAACTGTCAAAACTTATTTGAGTTCAAAAAATTTTAAAGTGTTCACGTTGTTAGTACAGTGTTCAACATTGGTACAATTATCTTAAGCAAAAAAAAAAAATTAATGTAGACAAGTTTTTATTATTATTATTATTTTCTTTATTAAAAATTATAATGTTAAATTATTATGTTTTATTTTTTGGCCTGATGAGTACTTTTTTTTACTATTAATAAATAATCAATGTACATTCTCCACATTAGATTTTTATCATTACAATCTAATACTGCCATAGAAATTTAAATGTCTGTTCAACTCTTCTTTAACACAAAGTAGATTGAAAAACACTGCTATAATTATATACACATACTTATTTTCTTTTTCTTCCTACATATAGATATGTATGTAGAAAAGTATAGCAATATGTGTAAATATGTATATAGCCGTGTAATTCAAAAATTCATCTAGTGCTATCTTTTTCTGATTTATTAATTAAAATCAATTATTATTTTCTACTAATATTAACTTGATTTAATTGAAAATAAAAAAAATTATTGTTATAAGTTATTTTAATTATTTACATTAATGATAATAATAATACCGTATTTGCTCACGATAATTTATGCCCTGCATATTTTTCAAAGAAAATTTTTGTAAAAACCAAAGATTCGTGTAATTTTTGCATGTAGAATATGTGATTATTTAAATTAATGAAATGATTTATCCATGGATTCCAACAATTTTCATTTTACAGTATTTAAGTTAGGATCTTACAAACAAATTCTTTTTATTTCTTTTTTTCCCTGTGACTTTTCCTTTTCAACTGCACTGTATGCAGATGGTATTGTAAACTATGACGCAGTTTTATCAGTCCTGTGGTATGTTTTGTGCTGATATGTTTACTTTCACAACGTTTAGAAGGGGCCAAAAAATGCTTTGATGGAAGATTTTAATGGTATATTGCTTGGTTGGTTGGAAAGAAAAAACGTAGAATAATAATAGGGTAGATGGAAAGTAATTCAGAGTAATTGAAACACTTATTCAATATTTAGCTCAAAAAGAAATATTCCTAAACAGAGCAATTAAAAGTATACATGGTAGGGTCAAAAAGTTCCTGGAATAGGTCAATTACAAATTATTAAAAAATAGAACAGTAATTTTACCTTATTGGCCTTCAAAGTACTTTCCTCCTGCATCCACACACTTCTTCCAGCGTTCGTATAACTATTCAAAACACTCCTTGAATCCATTTTTTGAGACATCCTTCAGTAGCTTCGTCCCATTTTCGATCATCTCATCTGAATCCATAAAACTGTGTCCCTTCAGTTTTATTTTCAGCCGTGGAAACAAGTAAAAATCCGTTGGTGCTATGTTGGGAGAATAAGGAGACTGTTCCAGAGTGGTAACACTGTGTATGGCTAGGTAATTTTTCACAATCAGAGCGCGATGTGGTGGAGTATAGTCGTGTAAAAGAAACCAATCATTTGTTGCCCATTTTTCAGGTCGTTTTCGTCTGATTGCATCTCGTAGTCTTTAAGGATCTCCAGGTAAAGTTCTTTATTAATAGTTTGGCCTTCAGGAATAAATTCGTAGTAAGTGACGTCCTCGTAATCGAAAAGCACTTCCAACATCACTTTCCCTCGGCTTTTGTCCAAGCGAAATTTTTCCTTCCTTGGTGATGTTTTTGCTGGACTTTACTAAAATGCTTATGCCATCGTTTCTGTAAGCTTTCTTCAGCATCTCGAGCGTCTTAGAATGCGATTTCTCGAGCAAAACGCAGAATTTAATGTTTGCACGCTGCTCTAAAGACGACATTTCAAAATCCAACGAATGAAAAATTCGCTTTGCCAGAAATGATCTGCAGCTAACACCAACAGTACCGGAAATGAATTCCAGATGCCTGTGTGTTTTCCTTATCAGTGCTGCCAACCTCCAAGAAAGATATTTCCCCTCCAACGAACACCTGTGTAAATGTAGGCGACCATTCTGGGAATTTATTGACTCTACCTCCCTCGTATGAGCATTTTGTAGTCTTGAATCCGGGAAATACATCTCAATTAGATGTGCTAAAATGTCTTTAAGCTTAACCCTTTAACGGGCGGTGTCCACAAAAAAGGACACCTAATTTTAATTCCAAAACCGACAAACGGCACCAAGAATATTTAATTAAAATTTTCCTTTTATTAAGTGCCGGAAAATAAGCAAGTTTGTATTGTCTAATGAATTCGTTTGAAAATGCTGGTGTCAGTCTATTATTTCATCAATTTACAAACAGACTTACTCCGCGCCAGAAAGGGTTAAAAGAGCAAAAATTTAGTTATTAAATGTTTCTATCAAACCCATTAAAATTTCCCATGGAAAGTTAGCCATTTGTTAACTCGGGGGTTTTTATTTTCAGATTTTAGAATGCTCCTACAATTGTTTTACATAAATACAGTAATAATAAACTTTTTTATAGGAAAAATCAGCCCGCATCTGGTCAGTGTGAAGATCTGTATAATCAGATTTTATACCTAGAAAAACAGTACAAAGTTATGCAGCCTTTGGTGACTCTGGTGGATAACATGATAAAGCTTGGAAGTTTATATGGCAGCAGTAATCGACGAAGTTTTTCTCTTCCAACTTTGGTAAGAAGTTTGAAATGTCTTTTAAGAAACACATTTTGTTTGTTTTTTGCTTTCACTTTCAACTCAATTATTTCTGTTTAATGTTGCCTGCAATAATAAATTAATAACAAATTGTATTTATGTGTTAACTTGTCTTATGTTCATCCGTATTTATTTAAAAACAAATTATTTCTTAACATAAACTTGATTTAAGAAACTTTTTTTTTTTTTTTGGGGGGGGGTATGTGTATTATATGTGGGTAGCATTGTTATAAGTAATTTTAATTATTTGAGTTAATAATAATAATAAACTTTTTACAGGAAAAATCAGCTTGCTGATTTTCATTAGTAAAAACTAGTAGTACTACTGGTAAAGTAGTACTGTCACAAGTAGATTTCTACAGATAAAAAATGCTGGAATTTTATGAATCGGTTACTAAAGACATGATCTTCATCAATTGGTCATGAATTTCAGCAAATGTGTCAAATATTGCACCAAGACTTACCCATTTTGGTCATTCTTCATCCACAACATAAATGCCAGCTCTCTCAACATAGCCAATATTTTGGCCTATCTACTTTATGCTTTATTAAATAATAGCAATGTTGTGTATGAATATGTAGGTTATTATTTACCTTACATATTTGTTTATCTTATGCAGCAGTAAAAATAAATATAACTAAACTAAACTGTGTGGCACTACAATCCATTAACGATCTTAGCCTACAGTGTTTAACTCTGTTTTCTTGACCATGGGTCCTGAATTGCTATACATCCATACTATTCTGTACTAATGTATTGCTCTGCATATGCAGCATTTGTCCTGTTCAGGTGGTCCACTTTACATGGGACCCTCAGTGTTTAGTTCTCAAGCAAGCTTGGTGCCGATTTTTTTCGACCCTCGAAGGGATGAAAGGTTGTGTGAACCATGTCGAACTCTGGACCTTGCAGTCTGGCAGTGCGACATTCTGACCACTAATTTACCAATTTAAAAAATAAATATAAATTTTACAAATTTGTTTATCATTTGCTTTTTAATTTATCATCTACATGATGGAAAAAGAGGAGCTCAACATTCATAGGTTTAAACATATTTTATTAAAGTTTAAAACTTAATAGAATTATTCCATGTTTCTTGTATATCTGTTTTATTTTATATTTTTTCATCATAGTTAGTGAATGACTTACTGTTTACAATTAATTTAGTGTATCAGCTTGTTGAATCTGCTGTTGTTTTAGCTCAATAAATTTAAAATACTGTGTCACTAAAGGAAATACAGCTTAGAACCATTTATCCATAATGGTCGGGGACAGATGTATTCTGGATAACTGCTTTTTCTAGATAAATAGTTGGGCATTAAAGTAATATCCATTTGATCATATTTGTAGAATGATATGTGGTTGTGTATATAGCGAGATTTAGGGATCGTAGAATTTATACCGGAAAAGTTAATGAAATGATGATTCACTCGAAAAATATTCCGATTGAATCCAAACCTGAAATTTCGATTTAGAAAAGGATATAAATCAACAATCCCAAAATCTCTCCATATGGTGTGATCTCAAGAGGTAGTGACATTGCGTTGTATAGAAAAGTTAAAATATATAAAGTTAAAATTAAATGTTGGAATTGTAGAATTTAAATTAAAAGCTTAATTGTAAGATTTAATATTTATAATCATTCTCTCAGAAGTTGATCCATCTAAATTCTGTATCCAGTGAAATGTAAAAAGGAAAAACAAATAACTCACCAAATAGATTCCACACTGTAGTTTATTCAAATTCAAATCGTGCACTTAAAGAATTTCAAACAAAAGATAACTATACTTATATATATTTCACAATCTTCTGCTTCACCATACTTTTTACAAAATAACCACTTATGAAGACATTTCAATGTATCAAAAATGCATAAAGTAAAATGTTCAGCTTAAGAAAATTAAATTATAATGCTATACATTTAAATAAGAAAATTGTCTTTAGATCTAATTTTAATATTGCTGCAATAGAAATGTTTATGAAGATTGATATTGTCTGTTAAAATTATAGGAATGTTTATGAAGGTTGAAATTGTCTGTTAAAATTATGGCTGAGTCGGAAAATTAGCAACTATTGTTCGTAAATCGTTTAAGTTCAAAGTTATGATGCTACCATTGGCAAAAGGAAGATCTCAAATGACAAAAAGTGCGCTAACAGAATTGGAAAACGGTAGGGAGTGATTATTCACACTTTCTTGAAATCATTGCAGAAAAACGAAAACCTGACATCTGGTCTAGATGACACTTAATGATATAGGTATTCTGTAAATAGGCTAGTGGTGCTTGAAGTTTCATACGTTGGTGATATTTCTCTAAAGAATCAACGATGACATCAACGATCATTTGAGACGTTGAAAATATAGTAGAGTTTAGAAACTGTAGTTATTTTACAAGTACGGCATCGCATCTAAAAAAGTTGAACGAATATTCTTTCCCTGGAAGCCTGCATATTAACAATCGCTGCTGAGTCCGCTGACAAAAAGTCTTGATCAGACTGGATAACCTCTTCAATTGCCGGAAAATCCTGAACTGCTGCCAGGCCCAAGGCCCGACAGCCTAAAAAGTTGTTGTTGTTCCCAAGTCTAGAAAGTCTGGCGAAGTGATTCTCTCCCGAATTCTCAAAGTACGGTAGAACACTCAAGATTTGAAATTTCCGCCAATCAGATAACAGCATTTCCCAACGGTTCCTAAATTAACTGTTGCGCGTGTGACACCACCTGACAGAGTTTTTGTAGAAGCTCACCCACGCGGTCAAAGTTAAATTTTAACTGTATCGCACCCCTGACGACACGTCATTAAAAATGTTCTGGGAGCTTCGATCAGTCACCTTGAATCGGCTTGACAATGACCTTGCCTATCGCGAGTCACTGACACAGATAAAAATGCGCGGGAAATGGAAATAACGCTTAGTTGTTTACACGAAACATCTGAAAATTTTTCAATGGCCATTCATAGCGAAAATCTGCGAGCTTCAAAACAAAATAAAAGAAAGTAATTAAAAATCGATAACTGCCAAACTTATGGATGAAAATAAATGAAATTTTAGCAATCGAATTAAATTAAAAAGTTCTTTCCAATAGATATGTTTTGAAAGTAAAAATTTTAATTTTAAGAATTTTGAAAAAGTTATTATTGTACTCAGAAATTTTGAAACGATATATGAAAGCTTCGCGATTCTGAAAGATTTTGCATTGATCAAAATTAGTGAATCTGAACTTTCCGAAAAGAATAAAATTAGCGATTAACCGTTTTTAATAATTATTATTGAAAAGGAAATACACTATATTTTAGAATAATTATTTATTTTAGACTGTCTGTTATTAAGAAAGATGGATATTACTTAAAAGTTAGAAAAAGTAAGTTAGAAATATTTTTATTTTAGATAATTTGAAATTAAGTTTAATTAATATTGTAAAGTGAATAAATTGTAAATTAAATTTGAAATGAATATCCTAAAACATATGTAATGGAAAGATTCTGAAATTAATTTATACTCTCACCAAAAGTAAACAATTTAAAAAGAATGTTTGATTTAAAATGAAATAACGAAATTTAGCTTAATTAATTTAAATGAATTTAATGAGTTTATTTACCTGGATGAATAAATTAAAGTTAAAATACTGAATAAATTAAGAGTAAAATTTTAAATCATAACAGTGTTGATTACACAGATGAATTTGATCTAATTAATATCAAAGATTATTCAGAGTTTGTAAAAAGGCAATTCATGGGAATACATTAGAAACAACACTTATGCATAAAATTCAAAATGACCAATATCTAACTAAATATGCTTCCATTTTAAATCCTTGATGTTGGCATTAAGTTATACCATGTGTGTGGCAATGTATGAAGCAAAGAACATGTCAAACTGATACTGTATTTTTTGGAAAAATTCTGAAATTAGTCAATTGGAAATATTATTCTGTATAACTGTTTTACTGTTTAACTTTTTTTAATATGATCATATACCAGATTGTTTTTTGAAGATCATCTAATATGGTTTCCTTTATTTTCATCATTTCTTTGATTCTTTCATTTCTTATTAATTCTATTCTTGATATCCTGCATGATCTTCTTAGGGCATCCATTTCCATTGCCGCTACTTTTTTTCTCTCTGTCTCCATAATTCTCCAACCCTCTGCTCCTGTAACGACAAAAAATGGTGGCAAATTTTAATTACATTAAAATTTAGAGAATTACTTGAAAGTGGGGGGAAAGTAAAAGAGAGGGGAGAATGTTTAAAATTTGGAATATCAAAAAGGAGGAGAATTTGAGATTTTTGAAGAAGAGCCAGTGATCTAAATAATTATTATAAGTATAGTGGTAATACATGGAAAATATAGATTAAAAGAAAGTTCATGGCGAAATAACATAAAATATGTCTTACCTGATTCAAAATAGTACATACATCAAATGTACGTACCTCCTATGCTGAAATACACACTTAAATTATAACAAAGATGTGCTTGATAATATTTAATATGTATTTTATTTATGTTACTGTAGATAAATCTTAATTAGAGTTGGTATTATAATGTATTCATATTATTTGTTAAAAATATCTAACCAACGAGTCCTGAAAAGATTCCATTTATTGAATTATCATTTAATTAATTTAATTATCAATTTAATTATTTTTAATTATCATTTAATCATTGAATTCTTAATCATATCTTTACTTTAAATTTAAGGCACATAAAAATATATCTTGAAATTAGTGTATATAAATCACACAACTAAAATAAATAAAACAAATAAATATTTCAACATAATTATGTTTATTACATGATATTATTAATAATCATAATAAAGAAATCTGCACAGACCCCTATCAAGAACTTAATTAATACAATATTTAAATAGTATGACAATCATATTTTCTGAAAATACTTTCACAAGTCAGGCTAACATCAAACTAAATCGTTGCATCGCTACAATTAAAAAAGGATTTTCTTCAAACAATATTCTCCAATAATTCAGAATTGTTCAAATGAACGTCCTAAACCATATCCACCAATGAATAGAATTGTTCCAAAATGAACGTCCTACTCAAATCTCAATTGTGCTGAAGGAAGTCCACAGAGTTGCATAAATACATATGCTAATTAATCGCTTATCTCTGGTACATATTTGCACATATCACTCCGTGCTGTATTCATATTGGAATATAAAATAAAATAGTAACATACCAGAGTACACTCCAATGAGAACCTATTACGCAAACATCGTACTTAGATTAGCAAACCACACTCATTCACGGGAGCTTAGCGTCATCGTAACATAACGGCACGGCATTCCGCATCTTCACGATCTACGGCACTCTGCATCATCACGAACTGTGGCATCCGGATCACATCGTTGATAAGCAGACTTGTGAAGGCTCAAATAAACCACGTATAATACAGAATTCTTTGGGATTTTTATATTTATAATGCTTTATAATTTTAATTAATAAGTTATTATTTACATGGCTATATCGGACGAGAACCCGTTTAGTCCCTGCCCGATATGCCTAAAATTTCGTAGACGCGGACAAAACTACGTCCGATCGTCTTGAAGATTTTTTAGGAAGAGAGAGAGATAACGCTCAGATCATCCCGAATTCAAAGTATTGGCGGGAAACTCGAACCGTTAAAAGGCCAGTTAAAATATCTGAACCGCTGGAACTGAAGACTTCCACCAATCAAAAAAAAAGTATTCGCGATCGGGTTAATCGCAATTAACCGATGCTGTGTTCAAAATCCCCGAACGGGTGGATGTCGCTGAAACAGTGAACCGTAAGTGAATGACCTCAGCAGCCACCCAGACATGCTAGGATGAAAGGAATTTTAACTGAGAGGCCAAAAAGGGGGATTCTTCCTTTGTAGACTAAACAGAAACGTTAGATAAGATATTGAAAAAGAAAGATGCTGAAATATTATGAATGTAATAGTTTAAAATTTAAATATCTTTAATTTAAATCTTTTGCAATTTAAATCTTTTAAACTCAATATTTTATTAAGTCCTAATTTAAATCATTTTAAATTATTTATTTCTAATATTATTATTCAATTTTCACTTTAAAAGATAGTCCTTTATAAAATACTATTACATTCATAATATTTCAGCATCTTTCTTTTTCAATATCTTATCTAACGTTTCTGTTTAGTCTACAAAGGAAGAATCCCCCTTTTTGGCCTCTCAGTTAAAATTCCTTTCATCCTAGCATGTCTGGGTGGCTGCTGAGGTCATTCACTTACAGTTCACTGTTTCAGCGACATCCACCCGTTCGGGGATTTTGAACACAGCATCGGTTAATTGCGATTAACCCGATCGCGAATACTTTTTTTTTGATTGGTGGAAGTCTTCAGTTCCAGCGGTTGAGATATTTTAACTGGCCTTTTAACGGTTCGAGTTTCCCGCCAATACTTTGAATTCGGGATGATCTGAGCGTTATCTCTCTCTCTTCCTAAAAAATCTTCAAGACGATCGGACGTAGTTTTGTCCGCGTCTACGAAATTTTAGGCATATCGGGCGGGGACTAAACGGGTTCTCGTCCGATATAGCCATGTAAATAATAACTTATTAATTAAAATTATAAAGCATTATAAATATAAAAATCCCAAAGAATTCTGTATTATACGTGGTTTATTTGAGCCTTCACAAGTCTGCTTATCAACGATGTGATCCGGATGCCACAGTTCGTGATGATGCAGAGTGCCGTAGATCGTGAAGATGCGGAATGCCGTGCCGTTATGTTACGATGACGCTAAGCTCCCGTGAATGAGTGTGGTTTGCTAATCTAAGTACGATGTTTGCGTAATAGGTTCTCATTGGAGTGTACTCTGGTATGTTACTATTTTATTTTATATTCCAATATGAATACAGCACGGAGTGATATGTGCAAATATGTACCAGAGATAAGCGATTAATTAGCATATGTATTTATGCAACTCTGTGGACTTCCTTCAGCACAATTGAGATTTGAGTAGGACGTTCATTTTGGAACAATTCTATTCATTGGTGGATATGGTTTAGGACGTTCATTTGAACAATTCTGAATTATTGGAGAATATTGTTTGAAGAAAATCCTTCTCTTTACAATAAAATTGTATATATTATACTTTCTTTTCCTGGAGATCACCTCACTCCGCCAAATAGAATTTAATAGTTTTGCTGCCTTTCTTCCTTGATTCTGCATTTAATTTTCTGTGAGTCTCTGCCTTCTCTATTGATGTCTACATCAAGGTATCTATGCTCTCTTATGTATCTCTTAGCTGCCAATTTTTATGTTATTATTTAGATCTAGTTCTGTCTCATTTCCTCCTACACATAGGTTTGGTCTTCTAATGTTCATGTAAAGTCCCCAATTAAGCTAATTTAAATAAAACTGGATTTTATTTGTTTGTGAAATTATGCATTTTTATTGTAATTTTTATTATATCTTGCTGAATGATCAATTTAGAATTATTAATGAGATTGTGTTATTTGGAGTGGAAAAAGTACTTTATTATTATTTTGACCTCTGCAATCTATATATTTAAAGCTAAAAGAGCATTTTTTCAGATTTCATATGAAATTGGCCTCAGTGCACATGCTTCAACTTTTTTCAAAGCAGGAATAGAAAAGGGGAAATGCCAAGGGGATTTTCCCTTCTATAGCTTGAGAGTGGGCTGGGTCTAAACAAAAGGGAACAGGGAATGGTTTAAACTCACACAATGAGAAGCCCATTCATCATTCTCCCCACTTCCAGTGGAAAGAAAAACTTTCTCTTTCTTTGAAATGGCAGCTTTTCCTTCAGATGAATTTTACAGGCAGTCATTTTATTGCCTGGAGCCTGGGTCAATTTTCGTTCAAGAGAAACGCTTCACCCTTTGGAAAAAAAATAAATCAACAATCACAGTTTTTAAAAATACATTGGTGCAGTTTCTGCAAAATTCTAAATGAATTTTTTTTTTTAAATTTAAATCTGACAGTAGGGTGCCAATCCTGAGTTTGTTTAATTCAAGGTCTGTTTAGAATAAACCAAACAGCATAGTGGGTGAAGCTCCACTAGTATATAAATATGTCAATGTCACTGTTGTGATTCACCAACATCATTACTAAGCTCATGAAGTGTGAATGTTTAATAGAGAAATAAAAATTATACATACATATACAGTTGAGCAAATTACCAAATTTTCCTACCTCCCTATAAAATAAAACAAAAAAACATTTAACTGGAAATTATGTCTTCTCTCTATTTACATTTAAAAACTTAGGGGATTGTATTCTTGCTGAAATTGTACTAAACTCTGATATTTTCAATACAAACACCTAATTTTGACATCATATTTGGCATTTTAGATAAATTTTATCTTAGTATACCAAACAGGACGTCATTCGGGCAAGTAGTTTAGGAATTATAAATGTTTAAAATTTTGATTTCCCAATGTTAAACTCATTTGTAACTGTTGCAAAATAGATTGGAATGCAAATAAATTTTTAAAGAATAACTCAAGAACTACTTAATAAAATGAGCTGTAATTTTGGATTTGTATATTTTAGGGCGGGATTCGCGCTGAAAATTTTGAAATCACGCCCAAAAAAAGATCGTGGGCGGGAGCCTCCCGCCCAAAAAATTTCACCATTTTCCGAAGAAATTTGCATTATTTAATTTGCCTGCAACCGAACGATAAATTTCGTGATTTTTTTTCCCACAACCGATCGACAAACTTTGCGTTTTTTCCGTGACTGATTGACGAACTTTGGGTTTTTTCCGCGACTGATCGACGAACTTTGTGTTTTTTAAGCAACTGATCGACGAACTTTGTGTTTTTTAAGCGACTAATCGACGAACTTTGTGTTTTTTCCTCGGCAGATCAACGAACTTTGCGTTTTTTAAGCGACTGATGGACGAACTTTGCGTTTTTACCGCGACTGATCGCCGAACTTTGCGTTTTTTCTGCGATTGATCGACGAACTTTGCGTTTTTCCACGATCGATTGATGAACTTTGCATTTTTTCCGCGATCGATCGACAAACTTTGCTCTTTTTCCGCGATCGATAGACGAAATTTGTGTAATTTCTCCTTTTTTTTTCTTTCAACAGATTGACAAAGTTCGTGATTTTTTTTTTCCTGTGTCCGACTGACAAATTTAGATTTTCTTCTCTGTGTTCGACTGATGAATTTTACGATTTTCCCCCGCGACCGACTAATGAATTTCACAATATTTTCCCGCGACTGATTGACGATTTCGCAATATTATCTGGTAAGCAGTCAATGAACTTCATGTTTTCTTCCTTGACCGACTGATGAACTTTGCAAATTCTTCCGTAACCGATTGGCGAATTATTCAGTTTTTCTGGTGGCAGATTGATGAAATTCCCCTTTTTTTTTTTTTTTCTCGCGCCTCACTGAAAAATTTCAAGATTTTTTTCTGCAACTGACTGATGAATTTTGCGTTGTTTTCTTGCGACCGATTAGCAAACTTCGCCATTTTTTCCCGCGACTAATCAACGAATTTAGCGATTTTTTTTTTATGAACATAGGCATAGATAAGGACTTCTAATAAAATAGCCTTTCGAAGAAGAAAATAGTTTCTTGACAAATAATTCTTCCGTAACCGATTGGCGAATTATTCAGTTTTTCTGGTGACAGATTGATGAAATTCCCTTTTTTATTTCCTCGCGCCTCACTGAAAAATTTCAAGATTTTTTTCTGCAACTGACTGACGAATTTTGCGTTGTTTTCTTGCGACCGATTAGCAAACTTCGCCATTTTTTCCCGCGACTAATCGACGATTTAGCGATTTTTTTTTATGAGCATAGGCATAGATAAGGACTTCTAATAAAATAGCCTTTCGAAGAAGAAAATAGTTTCTTGGCAAATGTTTCAAATACAATGTCTGTGTAGAACTGTTGTATTAGTTCATCTACCTCGTCAAATCGTCTGCTTGACAGCCATTGTCTGGTAGGTATAATGGATTTATTCTATGGTATTTATCCGTATTGTTCTTTGTAGGTGGCGTTACCTTAGCACAGTTGTACTACACTGGCTGCCATGTAGTCGCAAATCGATATTAACACTATTTCGTTAGTAGTCTTTATCTATTTCTGTTCATGTGTAAGACGAATTTCATGATTTTATTCTCTCAACCAATTGACTAAATTCACAATTTTTTCCAACGACAAATAGATGTATTTAAAGATTTTTTTTCCTGCGACCGAAAAGAGGGAAAAGAACAAAAAAGGGTAGTAAGAGCCACCGGTTGCTGCACCCTGTTAAATTGGCCTACAGTTAGCACTAAACAAAAATGAGATTAGAAGAGCTGCAAAGATCTTATTACTTTCACTCCTTGAGGTAAAGAAGTAAACCTTTTTAATCCTTGTGAAGGAGTAAAAGTGTACCTTGTGAAAGAGGCTTCAGCACCCTTAAATCAAATAAAATCTAAATTCAGAAATTCATTTAACAACCTAATTGTTAAGGGTCCCTAACAATTGGTGGAACTTGAAAAATACACTGCATATATAAACTTGAAATTTCTTCCCTTTTGTATAATAAAAATAAACATTTTACATAATCATTCTGAGTTGACTTAATTTTTTCAATGGTATTTTGTCATGTCTGCATTAATATAATTATTTAAATGGCACATAAAATAATAGTGGGGTTTAAAGTTTTTTTTCTCCCTCCCAAACATTACAACTTCCCTCCATCTAAAAATGTTGGGAAGGAGACTCCCCTCTCCTTGGAAAAATTGAATTTCAAGCCCTGTATTTGAAATTTCTAGAAATGGATTTCTATTAAAACATTTTTGGTTACAATTCATAATTTTTTTGAAAAAAAAAATACATTTAAAAAAAATAATTCGAAAAAAAAAAATGTAGGAATTTTAACATGGACTTTTTAAAAAGCTTCAAATAAGCTATTTCGAAAAGCTTCAAATATGCAAATTCAAAATCACAAGTCATTCTGCCAAGTAGTTTTTGAGTTATGCTTATGAAAACTATTCACATTGCAATCTATTTTGCAACAATTACAGGTGAATTTAATATTATGAGTTATAAGCAGAGCCTTAGGGGATTGTATTCATGCTGAAATTGTACTAAACTCTGATATTTTCAATACAAACACCTAATTTTGGCATCATATTTGGCATTTTAGATAAATTTTATCTTAGGATTCCAAATAAGACGTCATTCGGGCAAGTAGTTTAGGAATTATAAAGGTTTAAAGTTTTGATTTCCCAATGTTAAATTCATTTGTTCCTTAGGGGTGTGCAACAGGTGTGGTCGCACTAGGCCTCACACCTAAAAAAGCCCCATAATAAAAATAAAATAATAATAATAATTAATAACAAATATTTAACATGCTTTTGCATAATATTTAAATATGTAGCCTTTGTTTACCAATTTACTTTATTTCCTCTAAGTTTTTTACTCATTATGGAGTGCATACAGTGTGTTTTAGCTAATAAACACAACACCAAGAAAGAATGTTGAATCTGTATGATATACCTATATAAAAATTATTATTATTAGTTATTATAATAATTATTATTATTTTCAGACATTAAATCAGATAAGTTTATTTTACTACAATCAAGATAAGCTACTGAGATAGTCAAATTGAGCTCTTTTTAGCATGTGAATATTTATACTACCAAACTATCCATGCTGATTATTCATTTTTTATTTTAAAGTTTGAATATGAACTGTTTAGGTGCTTTAGATACTGGTGCTGTTAATAATTTTGGATAAACTGTAGCAATTATTTTCAATGTAATAACACATTTACTTTTCTGCAAAACTATTTTACATAAAATTTATTATTTAATTAGCCTGTATAAACTTTAAAAATTCATAAAAATAGTTCAAATACTGTCAGGATGTGAGATTTTTTTTGAATAACAAAAAAATTGTAGTTCCCAAAAATCGCCGATATAGAGTGCTAAGTCAAATGCATTGTCTGAAATATGCAAATGAGAATTATTATAAAAAGATTGATTGCTCAGTGGATCCCTTTCTCTTATTTTATCTAATCATCAATTCAGAGTGCAGGACAGGTTACTGAGCAAATGTTGTCTATGCACTTTAAGAACTAGTAATGAGAATGAGTGCTTTTCAGAAATTCCGACCACAGAAACAGATAAAGAGGAGGATGATGATGTTTAAATGATTTGAAAATATTTTGATGCCAGTTTTTTTCATCTGGAGATGATGGTGTGCATTAGAGATGAGTTTAGGTTCTTTTTTTGTAGCCCAATACCGAAAGTCAGCATAAGAAAATTGTTAACAATTTTTAAAAATTGTATCAAGATTATTTTTTTCATTTAAAAATCTCTTTGTACACAGAAATAAGTATTAACCCTAAATACACTCTCATAAATTTTCAGGAACATGAGGGAAGTAGCCAATTTGTTATTTATACCCAACCACTGGCACAAATTCAGTTTTCCAGTAATTCTTTTAAAAAGAGCTTCAAACAGAAAGTGAGGAAGGGATATTCCACGGCATTTTTATGTTACTATCACTGACCGTGCCAGGGTTTATCTATCCTTTTATCCCATTAGTAACAGTCCATTCCTTTTCAAACTAAATTTTAAAGGATTATAAATCACTTTAAGGAAGTTAGAATCTCATCAAAAAGTCACCTGTAAAAAATGCAGCCAAGTCTCGTAACTCATTTACCGTAAAAAAAAAAAACTCATTTACCGTAAATAGAGTACAACCTGTGAAAGAAAACAAACCTGTTTATAAAGAAATCGCCTATATCGTAGCCAGTCTATAGTGGAACTTTTCTATAACGAAATTCGTAAACGAAAGAAAAGAAAACCATAATCCGGGAGAAATAACATAAAACAGTTAGGGGCGTTGTACTAGCTAATAGGACAATTATCTTAAAACTAATGTTTCTAGCAGTACAAAATCAAATTGTTTTCGAATTTTCGATTTCTTAAAGATATTTCGATTTTTCGATTTTATTTTCGAATTTAACGAATATTTTAATTGTTCCTTTTATTGAATAGTAAATACTACCTTTACACCAAGTTTTAAGTTTCTAAGACTACAAGATAAAATTGTTTTCAATTTTTGATTTTTTTGAATTTTTTTTATAATTTTCTGGATTTTTTAATTTTTTCTTATTTTGTATCCTTTATTACAAATTTCAAGTTTCTAGCACTACAAAATCGAATTATTTTGAAATTTCTGATCTTTTTCGAGTTTTTTATTCTATTTTCGAATTTATTGTGTTTTAATTTTTCCTTTTTCTGTATACTAAACAATAAGTTTACGCCGAATTTTAAGTTCTAAAGCTACAAAATTGAATTTTTTTTAATTTTTCAAATTTTCGAATTTTTTTTTTTTTTTATTTTACAGATTTTTTAGTTATTTCTTTTTTTGTATCCTAAATACTGCCTTTATTCCAAATTTTAAGTTTCTAGCTTTACAAAATCGAGTTTTTTTCAAATTTTCGTTTTTTTTTTTTTTTTTTTTTTTTCGATTTTTTTTATTTTATTTTAAATTTTTGTTGTGTTTTTAATTTTTTCTTTTTCTGAATCCTAAACACTACCTTTACACCAAATTTTCAGTTTCTAAGACTACAAGATCATATTATTTTCAATTTCTCTCTTTTTCTTTCTTTCTTTCTTTCTTTCTTTCTTTTTTTTTTTTTTTTTTTTTTTTTGAAATTTTCGATTTTTTTTTTAATTATCCATATTTTTTAATGTTTCCTTATTTAGTATCTTAAATATTACCTTTATTCCAAATTTCAAGTTTCTAGCACTATGAAATCGAATTATTTTCAAAATTTCCTTATTTTTCTATTTCTTTCGATTTTTTTATTTTAATTTCGAATTTTATTGTGTTTTTATTTTAACTTATTCTGAATCCTAAACACTATCTTTACCGCGAATTTTAAGTTTCTAAGGCCAAAAGATCAAATTGTTTTAATTTTTTTCAATTTTTTTCAAATTTTTCGAATTTTCTGGATTTTTTAATTTTTCCTTATTTTACATCTTAAATACTACCTTTATTCCGAATTCCAAGTTTCTAGCGCAACAAAATTGGATTATTTGAAATTTTTCTTTTTTTTTTCGATTTTATTTTCAAATTTTTTTTTGTGTTTTTGATGTTTTCTTTTTCTGAATTCTAAACACTACCTTCACACCAAATTTTAAGTCTTTAAGACTACAAGATCGTGTTATTTTCAATTTTCAATTTTGTTCGATTTTTTTGAATTTTCGAATGTTTTTTTTTAATTTTCCGGATTTTATAATTTTTTCTTTCTTTGTATCCGAAACACTAGCTTTATTCCAAATTTTAAGTTTCTGTGGCTGCGGGATCTACCCAATCTTTTTGATGACGCGAGAGTGAGTGAGTGTGTGAGTGACAAAAAATCGAAACTTTGAGTTCATATATCGTCTGCACTAATTCATGGGTATTTTTTTAATTATCCATATATTTGAATTTTTCCTTATTTAGTCTCTTAAATATTACCTTTATTCCAAATTTCAAGTTTCTAGCGCTATGAAATCGAATTATTTTCAAATTTTCCTTATTTTTCGATTTTTTTATTTTATTTTCGAATTTTTTTGCGTTTTTTATTTTAACTTATTCTGAATCCTAAACACTATCTTTACTGCGAATTTTAAGTTTCTAAGGCTAAACAATCAAATTATTTTAATTTTTTCAATTTTTTTCGAATTTGTGAATTTTTTTTTTTAATTTCCTGGAATTTTTAATTTTTTCTTATTTTGCATCCTAAGTGCTACCTTTATTCCGAATTCCAAGTTTCTAGTGTAACAAAATCGGATTATTTGAAAATTTTCGATTTTTTCAATTTTGCTTCCGATTTTTTTTGGTGTTTTTGATGTTTTCTTTTTCTGGATACTAAACACTACCTTCACACCGAATCTTAAGTTTCTAAGACTACAAGATCGTATTATTTTCAATTTTCAATTTTGATGGAATTTGTTGAATTTTCGAATGTTTTTTTTTTTTTTTTTTCGAATTTTCCGGATTTTATAATTTTTCCTTTCTTTGTATCCTAAACACTACCTTTTTTCCAAATGTCAAGTTTCTAGGGCTACGGGATCTACCTAATCTTTTTGATGACGCGTGAACGAGTGAGTGAGTGAGTGACAAAAAATCGAATGTTTGAGTTCATATATCGTCTGAACTAGAAAAGACAGAAAGTTGTAATTTTAAATTTTGGTCCTGTGTGCCAAATACTCTAGTAAAACGAAGTTTCAAATTTTTGGGATACTCCAGCACGGAGATATGGGGGGGGGGGGGGGTCAAAAGTGCCCTGAGTTGCTTCCAGAAAAGTATGCTTGCGGCTGTCCTCTCTCGACTTGGCGGAGGCACTGCCGTGCCTCCAGATTTAAAATACATACTTGTTTTTCAAATAGCAAGTTTCTTTTCTTCAATTTGTGAATTAATAAAATTTTCCCTTTGAACCTGATCCTGTTTTGGGCAGGGGCTAGTTATATTGTTTGTCATTCTCAGTCAGTGTATGTTCATTTCTACTCTGTTTCTTTGTTTATGAAAATGCTTAGATAATACAAAACCAGGTCTGTCATATGTAACACTTGAGAAATAACTTGTTCTACGCACTAAATCAGATGATTAAACCATATAAAGAATCCATATAGTACCCAGTACTCTTTTAATCATCCTCTCTGAAAGATGCATTTATGTTAGCTCTGCATATTGGTGTCTTTTTGAGCTGCAAGTACTATTGATATTAATCACACACCCTGGCAATGCTTTTTATGCAAACTGCACTCACGTATCATAATTTGTTCTTTTATTAATGAATGTTTGAGTTGATACAAACTGTTTGCTAGGCATTTCTGAAAATCATGGAATACTGAATACATATAACCACATTGCTGATCACTATGACAATTACATTCAAATGAAGATTCATTAATAAATTAGTGTAGTTTAGAATGAAAAAGAAAAACAGTTAAAAAGAAAATCATAATTTTTAAGCTCTAAAAAAAAAAAAAAAAAAAAAAAAAAAAAAAAGTTCCATATCCAGCCTGGCCCAGCCCTGCACAGCCCGAATCTAACAAAAGAAAATTAGCCTGAACTTGGGCCTATGCGAACCTCTAATTCGTGTTCTTGTCTTCACTCATAAGTAATGTCGTGTGAGGTTTTTTCAAAAAGTGTTTAACTAGGTGTGTAGGAAATGGCTTTGTAAAAGTTCTTGCACTGGGCTTCGTTTTCACTAGGGATTGCTCTGGTTTCAAGCTTTTAAATCTTCATAATTCCTTAACTACTTGATCTAATGATTTCCCATTTGGTATCCTAAGATGAAATTTACCAAAAAAGCTAAATATGATGTCAAAATCAGGTGTTCATATTGAAGATTTCAGAGTTTGGTACAATTTCAGTAAGAAGATAATCCCTAAGCTTATTTTTAAAAAAAATGTAAATTGAATAAAGCAGAGCTGCCAACTGCTACGAAAAAATCGTAGTTGCTACGATTTTGAGCCACAAACTACGATGCTACGAAAATCTGTCTAAAACTACGATTTTCTGGAAAAAAAACGCGAATTTTGTCACAGGATCACTTGAAAAATCATGAATTTTCGTCACAGGATTGCGCAAAAAATCATGAATTTCGTCACAGGATCGAACTAAGAAATGCGAATTTCGTTACAGGATCGCTGAAAAAACGCGAATTTCGTCAAAAAATTGGCGGGAAAAGCAAATTTCGCCAAAGTATCGCCGAAAAAACGTGAATTTCATTCAACTGATTGCTGAAAAAATGCGAATTTCATCAAAAGATCGTTCAGGGGTGATTCTGGTCCGAATTTTCCGAAAAATTAAGGCAATAATTTCCAAAAAAAAAAAATATATCAGTCATAAAAATCCGAAAATTCGGACATTAAATGTATCGGTATTTCGGCAAATGATAGCCGAAAAAAATCAATCTCGTCTTTCGTTTGAAGAAAAGTCGGCAATTTTATCAAAGGATCGCGGGAAAAACGTGACTTTCGTCAGAAAATCGCGAAAAAATGGCAAATTTTGTCAAAAACATTGCGAAAAGCGGCAAATTTCGTTAAAAGATCGCGAAAAAACAGCAAATTTTGTCAACAGATCGCGAGAAAAACGTGACTTTCTTCAGAAAATCACGAAAAAATGGCAAATTTTGTCAAAAACATTGTGAAAAACAACTAATTTCTACAAAAGATCACGAAAAAACGGTAAATTTCGTCATAAACATTGCGAAAAACGGCAAATTTCGTCAAAGGATCGCGAAAAAACGGCAAATTTTTGTCAACAGATTGCGGGAAAAATGTGACTTTCGTCAGAAAATTGCAAAAAACGGCAAATTTCATCATAAACATTGCGAAAAACGGCAAATTTCGTCAAAAGATCGTGAAAAAACGACAAATTTTTGTCAACAGGTCGCGGGGAAAAACGTGACTTTCATCAGAAAATCGCGAAAAAACGGCAAATTCTGTCAAAAACATTGCGAAAAACGGCAAATTTCGTCAAAAACATTGAGAAAAACGGCGAATTTCATCAAAAGATCGCGAAAAAAACGACAAATTTCGTGAATAACATTGCGAAAAATGGCAAATTTCGTCAAAAGATCGTGAAAAAACGACAAATTTCGTCATAAACATTGTGAAAAAAGGCAAATTTCGTCAAAAGATGGTGAAAAAACGACAAATTTTTGTCAACAGATCACGGGGGAAAACGTGACTTTCGTCAGAGAATCGCGTAAAAACGGCAAATTCCGTCAAAAGATCGTGAAAAAACGACAAATTTCGTCATAAACATTGTGAAAAAAGGCAAATTTCGTCAAAAGATGGTGAAAAAATGACAAATTTTTGTCAACAGATCACGGGGGAAAACGTGACTTTCGTCAGAGAATCGCGTAAAAACGGCAAATTCCGTCAAAAAACATTGCGAAAAACGACAAATTTCGTCAAAAAATATCGAAAAAAAACGCAAATTTTATCAACAGATTTCGAAAAAAACTGCAAATTTCGTCAAAAGATCACGAAAAAACGCAAATTTCGTCAAAGGGACGATAAAAAAAAAGTGGCGGGAGTGGACACCCCAACTCCCGGTTGTATCAGCTTACTCGATCTTATGAAGGACTCTAACTCAGACATTTTTCTCTGGAAGATATACCCGTAGTTCCATCACCCCCTCCCACCAACCACCTTGGAATCTTTCAGAAAATTCACTGTGAAGTTCAGAAATTTGGCTTAGAAGTGGACAGAGCATTAATTGAATAGGAATAATTATGTTTAATCAATCCCACCCGCAATAAAAAAATTAGCAAAAACAAAAAAGTCTCCTACTTTGTGTGCTTATGGATATACACATGCGTTTAATTGATTAGTATTTGCTCGCTTAACCCCTTCAGGGGCAAAGTACTCTTGTTGCTAAAATATTGAAATGATTGATTGATACCAGGATTCACGAACGAATTTATTTTAAAATAAGTAAAAGCTTTTCCTCATGTACCTTATAAATTCAAAATTCAATAATAAAATTCTGGTGTCATTGTGGCATTTTGGGATTAAAATTAAGTGATATACATAATATACCGGTGCCCTTCAAGGGGTTAAAATTTACATCGTAAAAAACATCCACCAACCAACCAACCTTCAGATAAATTTGAATTTGGTGTGCTACTATTTCTCATTTTCAAAGATTGGCAGGTCTGATAAAGACATAATTTCCAGTTGAATGGCTATTTCCATTTTGTGTTTCTCTGATAGTAAGGTGATTAAAATGTATGGGGTGTTTTTTGTTTTTGTTTTTTTTAGGGGGGGGGGGCTGATTGTATATAAAAATAACATACATGCCTAAACAAAATAGAACATACATAATATATAGTATATATCTGTCTATGTGATGTATGTAAGTATATGTTAAGTGTGTATTAATGCAAACATTTGGTAAGATTTTACAACCTAATTTGGCAATACATCTCAGCCCAAATTGGCAAATTCATCCTTGGGAGCCACTATAGTAAAAAATAATCATAAACTGAAATTTATACAAAGGACTGAAACTTTTTGTAAGAAAGCTTACTCCCTCTCCTCTTACTTATACTTTTGTATATTTATAATATTTTTTATGCATAAACAAATATTTATTTTCTTCCTAGGATCGTACTCAAGATTTAACTCCACCGAGTCCTAGTTCCAGTACAATCTTGCAACAAACTAACATTTTATCCAAGTTACTTTCAGAAGGTGACAGTCTTCAGGTGAATAATTTTAATAATATTATAAAATGCTAATTTTGTGTAATTATTCAAAATTTTATAGGCTTGTTCTTGGTGCCATAAAACCTGTGAAAACAAAAGCTGTCTAATAATGGAAATATTTATGGTTTTGGTGAAAAAACACCATACAAATTATATCTGCTAAGATTGAAAATTGTATTAAATGAAAGTTTCTACCTACCAAGTCTGCCTTTCTTCAAGAGAACCCTCTTGTTTTGACACAGTTCTCCTCATTTGATCTTTACAATTATTTTTGTTATCATCAGCATTTAGTATATGCCTTTACGTGTACTATTAGCACTTCATTTATATATTTCAGTGTTTAGTAATAAAGTTAGAAAAGGTTCATTTTGACTTTTATTTCAAACATGTTTCATTTAAATTTAAATTAAGCTACAATTGCTACGCGATTTCACAAAATCAAATGTTAATTTAATTTGCATTTGATTACATTGTTGTACATTTTTCTCAAGAACTGCTAAAGCAATTACAATAATTTAAAAAAAAATAATATTCAAAGAATAATTTTCATAGTAGCAAACTATAAATTGATTGTTTGGCAAGAAATAAAAATAAAAGGTACAATAGTTATGTTAATTAAAAAAAAAAAAAAACTAGATTTTGTCTATTTTTTAAATTGTGTAGTAACTATTGTATATTATTTCTTGCTGAATGATCAATTTATAGTTCAGCTTCTGCTAAAACTATTTTTAAAAGTATAGAAATTCCTTCAGTAGCTCCTGAGAAAAAGATACATCAATGTTGGCTTCTAACCAGACATTTAAAAAATATAAGCTTATTATGTATATAAGTCTGGAGATTTTTTATATTTATTTTTTGACAATTTTTATGAATGCAATTTATTAAACAAAATAATGCGTTGTGAAAAGAAAATTTCCATCTATTTTATGCACAAAACATTCCCTTTTGATATCAGATAGACCATTTGCTTGAAGTGCAAACTTTGGTGAGCTTTTCACCTTTTTTGTCTACCTAACATTTTGTTTACCATTAATAATGCTGATTTCTAATTATTGTATCTTATTTTCAGAAACATATTAGGGAAGTTAATGAATTAGAACAACAATTTCAAAATGAAACAAATAGTCTGTCATCTCTACATCAAGATAAGGTAAATTTTATTATCAGTATTATACTTTACTTCATTAAGTAATTAAAATGTTCTGATACATAGTCTTTATCTGACAAAAGCTTTAATTCCCCCCCCCCCTCTCTCTTTTTCTTTCTTTTCCCAGGCAAAAGCATTTTTTGTGAACTTTTATTATTAATTTTCATGGTTCCTGATTGATGAAAAACATTATATTTTAATATGTTTAAACCATCTATTATACTGAAACATGGTTCTGGATTTACAAGTTATCAGTTGCATCACTGTTTTCCTCAAAAGAAAAAAAATAAATCTGAATTTTTAGCAAATGTCTATCATTTTTTAATTGTATGGTTTATATATATATATATTATATATATAAACAGTTTGTTTTTTATAGCAGTGAATAAAATTGTTATAACTGTAAGACTATTTTTTCCCTTCATAAGTTTTTTTTTTTAGTCCATATTTTGTTTTATTTATGGATTTGCCTGTTAAATAAAGGCTGGCACCTAATGCTTGCTTATTAATGATTTAATGGTATATAATAAAAACAAATTTTTGATGATCTTCATTTATGTTCATTTCTTGTGCTCAGATTTTTAAAATTAAGTTGCTTGGAAAATACTAAATTGCTGTTACTTTTTGTTGGCTCTTTTTATGCAAAATATCTATTTTTACAGGAAATGTTAGAACATACATTGTTCGGAATGAAAAACAAAATTTTGGATCATCAAGACAGACCTGCGGAACTGCAGAAGTTACGAAAACAACAAAAAATGATTGAAAAAGAACTAGTGCGAGTAAAACGCTTACTAAACTCAAGTGCCAAAGTAGGTTTCTGAATCAACACAAACACACATTTTTTTTAAGCTATTGAACTGTACTTGTATTGTAATTTTGTATTCATGCAATCAGTTTGAAACAGTTTAATTTTCATTGGTCAAATTTTGTTTAGAAAATTGAAGATGCTACCTCAAAAAATGATCAGATGGAACAAGAAATCCTACACCTCAGGCAGCTGCTGCAGCAAGCTTTGAAAACTGGTTCATCAGAAACAGTAATGTTTTCATTGATTTATTTTACATACTGTTTTGTTTCTTTTGTAAAAACTATTTTATCTATTATATTTCTTCTTATATTATCTATATTATAAAGGACAAATGTGTCCGTGCATAATGCTGATGTCATTTTTTGAATGGCAACACTTAATGATGAAATTTCGGTTTTGCAATTTTTGCTACTGCAATTTTTTTAATTTCTAAACAGCGCACATTTTTAATTTTTACACCATTATATAGGAAAAAAATCTACTTTCAAATGCAGTTTGGTTGAAAACTGTATCTTTATTCACTAATTTATTATGGCTTTTTAAAATAAAAAATTTGGAATTTTTCACTTTTTTCGAGCTTAATGGTTGCCATTAGTAATTTTTTTCCTCTTGGCGATCTTATATTATCGTTGGTTAAAGAAAAGAAATTGTTACTGATTTTATATAAAATGCAAAAATAATAAATGTTTTGATGCGATAATTTTATAAATCGAAATTATTTAATTTAAATGCAAAAGAAAGGTTTTTGATACTTAAAAATTTTCAATGTAAACATTGTTACTCAAACAATATTTGGCTATTTATCATTTGCACCAGGATGGATAATCATGATCAAAAATCAATTTATGATGAAGTTTTGCTTGCTGTTTTAAATGAAAATTCTAAGGTTTATTTTATTGAGAAGACACTGGCAAAACATGTTTACTTAATACAGTTTTAAAAAAGGTGAGATCATATAATATAGTTGCGTTAGCTTTTGCAGCTTCTGTGATAACAGCTTTGTTATTAGATCAAGGTAGAATAGCAGATTCAAGATTCAAAATACCACTGAATTTAAATGAAACATCTACCGTGTGTCATTAGTAAACAATCTGACCTTGCTGAATTAATAAGAGAAATTAAGTTAATCGTCTGGGAAGAAGCACTCATGATGAGTAAATTAGTATTTGAATGTGTAAACCGTATGTTTAAAGACATAAAAAACAATTATTTGCCATTTAGTGGAATAGTAGTTGTATTTGCTGGCGACTTTAGACAAATTTTGCCTGTAATAAACCATGGGAATAGAGCTAATATTGTTTTGGCCACTTCGAAATTTTCCAATATTTAAGAAAATGTTAATATTAGGCATATCATAATTAATATGTGAGGGAATCAAGTTCAAAATATGACCTTTCCTGATTATTTAATTAAAGTTAGTGTAGGTCAAAATGCTGACTTTACTGAATTCATCATTCAAATAAATTGCTTAAAAAGTCTCATTGAATATATGTATATATATATATCCAATGATGGAAATACAGAGTATTAATTTATGCAATCGAGTTTGCATTCTAAGAATAACTTTGATGCCTTCAGTTTCTGAATACCCTTTTAATTTTAACAGAAGACAATTCCTCATCAAGCCATTTTTTGCAATGACAATCAATAAAGTTCAAGGACCAACACTTGAACATGTCGGCATCTATTTGCCCAAACCAGTGTCTGCACATGGAATTATGCGTTGCATTATCCAGAGTAACATTTCAATAAAACATTAAATTTTTTTGTATAACAAATGTTTTGAATCAAAATAATGTTGCGTATAATGAAATGTTGAAGTAAATGCATAAATAAAGCATTAATATGTGATGTGGAGCTTGATTCAGTTAATGGGGAATCTAAACATATACATATTATACTAGGTAAAAAAAAAAAAAATGTAGGCTGAAAAAAAATATTTCATTACATTTACTGAAAAGTATTAAAATGTCTTAAATATGAATACGATAGAAATGGTGAAATCAAAACTTATTTTGATTTCATATATTTGATTCAAAGATATAGAATAAAATTATCTTATTAAATTTGATGCTAATCTTACGTAATCGGGTCCAAGTCAAGGGATGATGTCACACATAAATGATGATGTCAAGATTCAAGTTTAATGTTAATAATAATCTATATTATAAACTAAACGCATGTCTAATTATTGCTGAAGTCATTTTGATGGTGGTAGCAAAGAATTGACTAATAAATTTCGTTTTGACTGCATAATTTTAAGCTTCTAAACATTGCACTATTTCATTTTTTACAGTGTCGAATAGGAAAACAAATACAATTTCTTTGAAAACTTTATTTTAATTTACAAATTTTTTAAGGGTTTTAAAATAATTTCCAAGCATGAATTATTTTTTAAATATATCTCTACACATGAAGCCCAATTGCAAAAGACTAGCTGGCTTCGCCCGCCAGCGGGCCCCTAATTTACATCGGTGCCTCGAATTGTAGAAAATCTCGAATCTTGTAAAACCTCAAACCGGACGAACCGCCGACCCGGGTCACCACTGCCTTCGGCACCGTATACCGGTCGTGCTACGCACGCACCGGGTAATCCCTTAATTAGCACATTGAATTGTACAAACCTCTAACCGAACGAACCTCTGACCCTGGTCCCCGCTGCCTTCGGCACCGTATACCGGTCGTGCTGCGCACGCACCGGATAATCCCTTAAATTGCACATAGAATAGTATAAACCTCTAACTGAACGAACCTCCGGCTCGGGTCCCCGCTGCCTGCGGCACCGTATAGCAGTCGTTCCGACCCTACGGCAGTATTCTGCCCTCCACGGAAGAAACCGACGCGGAAACAAACGTTAACGTAATTCATAACGAGATTCAACAGTTTGCAATTCTGCCCTGCGATCGGTATACGCGAGTGACCTTCAAACTCACTGCGTTCGAGTTAACATATTTCGACCAATCAAAGACAAGATCACGCTTGGTTTGTTTATTTACGGGAGGTGTGAACGTGTGTTTTACTGGGGTGTTTGCGATGCTATTAAAAAGGGATAAAAAGATTCGTCTCGTTTACTTAATTTAAAAAAAAAAGAAAAATCCTTGGATTAGCAGATAATAAATAGATCTAAGAGAACAAGAATTTGAAATCATGGTTGATTTTATCACCAATCATAGACAGGTAGAGAATAGAAAATTTGCGCCTAGTTATACAATATTTTTATTTTTAGAATTTTTTTTTCGGGATATGGATTTTTTTAGCGTGGCGGATTTTTTTTTTTCGAAGTTCAATTTGCGGGAATTATTTAAAAGTCAATGAAAATTTTTATTTATAAATATTAATAAAGAAATAATTTTTAAATATTAATTACTGATGGGACTTAAAAATTTTTGGAAAAGGATTTAAATATTTTGATGAAATAAAGGAGAATACACCAAATTTTATGAAAATTTTATGTGGTATCTATCTATATTACATAAATACACATTGTTGTTTAAATAAATACTACATATTCTGATGACATGCAGCAAAGGCTTTATTGCTAATTTATAAATTATGTAAATTATGTATATATATTTTTTACTGTTCAGTTAATTTCAATTGTTCTAACCCATTTTTCATTGTGATTCAGACTTGAAATTAAATAAACATTTTCTATTGAAATTAAATATTCGTAGCCATGTGACACTTCCCTCCCCCCCTCCTTTTTTTTTTTTTTTTTTTTTTTTAATTAACTATTCAGTGAATATGAATTGTTCTTGCGCATTTTTTATTGTGATTTAGACTTAAAATTAAATAAATATTTTCAATTGAAATGAAATATTCATATTCATATTCATATGACACCTTCCCTTCCCCACCCCTCTTTTTTTTTCTTGTGTAATACACCTTTTACATTTCATTTAAAAAATAGAATTACATTATGTATATACTGCAAATAATGTATTTCATTTCCACAATTAAAACTACATTCCGCATAAATATGAGTGCAGTAAACATATTTCAAAATTAATAACATTTTTATGAGGTGTTTATCTAAATTCTATAGCTATACAGGGTTGTTTAAATATATATTTTTTATTTTCTTATGAAATGCAACAAAAACTTTCGGAAAGCGAGTTTTTCTTTCTTTTTTTTTTCTAGTGGGTGATTAATAATGATGAGGCTTTTAATTGTGTATTAACATGTTTTAAATCTATTACACACAGCCCGGTTGCATTAAAATATCGCCCATCCCTTCCTTTTTTATTATGTTTATTAGTAAATTATCAGGGATCTATTTAGGAAGAAATTTGGTCCTTTAAAGAATCTTTCACACATTTTTTTTATTATATATATATATATATATAAAGTTTTGTACTGCGGGTGGTTTTGGGTTCTGGGAGTCATGATGTATATATATATATATATATATATGTCACTTTTTTAAGGACACGATAACTTCAATAATTCTGAACAAATCTCTTCCAAACTGATACATAAAATCAAGGGGCATAAAATCTCGGTCAAGTTAAGTTCGTTAATGGGCACAATCAAACCAGGGGGGGGGGGGGGGAGAATGGAGGCTTCTAGTGAAAACAGAAAACCCCCATAGCTTCTTAATTATGATACGTATCTAATCCGTTTAAAGTTATTATTACTTCTAGGAAAAGGACCGAAAATTTATGTATGACAGATTTTTGATATCATTAAAATTGGCCACAAGGGATGGGAAAAGGGGGGGGGGGGGGGGGGTTAGAAGAGAAAAATTCATAACTTCGTCAATTCACAAGATAGCAAATCCTCTTAAATTTATTATAGGTTATTATTATAACCTATATTATAAGTTATTATATGTTATTCTTCTTAATATATCTAAAACTTTTATATTGACAAGTTTTTTATAGGACCAACCCTTATAGCAAAATGAATAAATAAATAAATAAATAAATAAAAACAAAAAAATCCCTGCCGGCTCCGCCTGCAAACAAGTTAGATTTCGTAGTGGGCGGTCCCAACTGTGCCATCATGGCAAAAAGGTTATTTCTTCAGCAATTTCCAACAAACAGGTGTCCCACGGTCTGCGTCTTCGAAATCTACCTGTGCCTGTAGACCGAACCGTCAGGGATTTTTTTTTATTTTAAATTAATCCCTTCACAAAATTCTTTCATCTCAAAACTGAAACCTTCACAAAGCTTTTTACCTTTAAAATGGACTCTTGACAAAATTCTTTGTCTTTAACAAAATCTTTCACAAAACTTTTCCTCTACAAACCGAATTTTTCATAAAATTAATAATTTAAAAGTAAAATCTGGCTGTCACTTTTACATATAGAAAGTATTCATATTTTACATACACATATCTTCTTAAAAATGTATAAACAAGAACCTGAATATGACGATCCTTTCAAATTTACAAAATTATTACTAGATTTTTCACAAATGTAAAAAGTTGTTCACAAATTACAAAGGCAGGACCCAGGGAGTAAAGTCTGGACATACCCCTGATTATGCTAATTATGTTATGAGATGTTGGAAAATTTTAATGCTGTTAGTGAAATATATTAATTAAACTATATACATTTTTAATGTTGTTTGTGAAATATGATTTAAACTAAACAATTTTTTAATGTTGAATAAATATTTAATGTTGGCAAAATCTTTTATTAAATTGAATTTTTTTTTCTTAACGAATTATTTTTTTAACGAAATGTGTTAATTACATTTTGGAAACTGTTAACGAAATAAGAAGTAATGTTTTCCTTTATTAGTTTTCAATAGAGAATATGTTTCAATCTTTATATGTATTATGACTCAGACACTATTCATACATATGCAAGACAGTGCAAAACAAATCAGGTAAATTTCATTAGTATATAATTTCCATCGGTAGTGTAAAACTGTTTTCTCGTAACATGCAAAAATAATTTCGTGAGCAAAAAAATTTTTTTTTCAATCTAGTGAACTTTTTATTAATTATAATTTAAATAGTACTATTGGATTAGGGCTTTTATTTTTATTTTCCTAAAGGGTGTATAATACTGTATTATTTACAATTCAAAATAGTATTAAAATAAATTTTAACTGAAAAATAATTTATGTTTAAAAATTTCGTGTAAACTGCATTCATTAGAAAATGTACCTATTCTAAAACACTGTCTTTTGGCCCTGTATTCTCATATACAAGAGCGCTGCATATACACGCGCCATCTTAAAACGACAAAGCGAAGGCTTTCCGGCTGCCTAAAGCAGTCGGAGAAATTACCACAAAACAACCCCGAAATACCGGAACCAATTCCGAGACGATAGGGGCAGAATGCGAAATTATCACTTCGTCGGCGCATTACGAGAAAGTCTCCCTTTCCGATGAGGGCAGAATACTGCCACTGGTCCCCGCTGCCTTCGGCACCGTATGACGGTCGTGCTACGCATGCACCGGATAATCCCTTAAATTGCACATGGAATAGTATAAACTTCTAACTGAACGAACCTGCGGCTCGGGTCCCCGCTGCCTGCGGCACCGTATAGCAGTCGTGCTGCGCACGCGCTGCAGTATACGTTAGTTCCACCTTCCGCGACCAGGTGGCGCAATCTGTTTATATGATCATAACTGAAATCGTTAAGACTTTCGATGTCGAGTCGAATGAGCCATACCCCGTCGTTTTCATGCCCGTAGAACCGAAGATAGGGAAGCGCCCCCTAGTGGTGAAAAAACGAAATAAAATCGGTAAGCTCTATCGATGTCGAGTCGAATTGATTTAGACTACCTGAGTTCTAGTTCAAAGACAGGGACCTGTAGAAAAACTTAAAACTTAAAAAAAAAAAAAAAAAAATCGATAACGGGCGAAGCCCGCTTTTCCCTATCATAATATCTGGATAGGGGGTCCTTATTACTTTAATTATGATGTTTGGAATCAGTTTGGTGGACATCCGTAACATAGTTTCTTAGTTATAGAAACGGACCACAGTTAAAAGAAAAAAGCGGGGGGGGGGGGGGGGGTTGGCGATGACACTGCTTTTCCTCAAACAACTTATGTAGACTACCTGTGTTCTAGTTCAAAGACAGTGAGCTGTAGAAAAACTTAAAACTAAAAAAAAAAAAAAAAATCGATAACGGGCGAAGCCCGCTTTTTCCTATCATAATATCTGGTTGCCACTCTAAAACAAAAACTGAAAATACTCGTAATGCAGTTTTTAGACGCGGCCTACTTCTTAAAATCGTAATATCTAGCTGGCACTGTAATGGAAATCTTTCTTTTGCTTTAATTATACAAATAACGATGATTAATTATACAATAAAATAATATATCGGCTCGTAATGAAGATATGGCAATAATTTTTAGATATTCTGAAAGCAGAATCTATTTAGCGTCGCCCTGTCAAAGTTTGGAATTTCTGCGCCTCTTAGAATCAGAGATGGGCCCTCCCCCCCTCTGTAAAACCCCAATTGAACGTCATGTGACCTGACCTCCGTCAAAGAAAATGCCGATCCAGACAATCGTCTGGCTGTGCGTCTCCAATCTGGGAATCGCAGCTCGGAAAGAAAAGAAAAATAATTTTTTATCGATCGATTTTTAAAGGATTTTTCCGGTTCTAATCGTCGCACGGAAACGATTTTTCGAATTTATGAGACCTGACGACGTCCCGGTTGCGTACGTGCGACTTACGAATTTCTGGCCCCCCGACTTCCGGAGATAGGGGTCGGACCTGCGCTGCGGTTTGGGGCTTAAATCGCTCCCTGGGAACCCCCTTACGCACGCACCGGATAATCCCTTAAATTGCACATAGAATAGTATAAACCTCTAACTGAACGAACCTCCGGCTCGGGTCCCCGCTGCCTGCGGCCCCGTAGTCGAGTCGAATGAGCCATACCCCGTCGTGATCCTTCCCATAGAAACAGAGATAGGAAAGCGCCCCCTGGTGGTGAGAGTCGGAGCAAAAATCAATAAGCTGTAGTATCCTCTATCGACGTTGAGTCAAATGAGCCATACCCCGTCGTGATCCGAGCCATAGAAACAGAGATAACTAAACGCCCCCTGGTGGTGAAAAACGAACTAAAACCGATAAGCTCTAGTCGAATAGTATAAACCTCTAACTGAACGAACCTCCGGTTCGGGTCCCCGCTGACTGCGGCACCGTATAGCATTCGTGCTGCGCACGCGCTGCAGTATACGTTAGTTCCACCTTCCACCACCAGGTGGCGCAAACTGTTTATACGATCATAACTGAAATCGTTGCAACTTATTTAGACTACCGGAGTTCTCGTTCAAAGACAGTGAGCTGTAGAAAAACTTAAAACTGAAAAAAAAAAAAAATCTGATGTGTTAATTACATAAACCGTCCAGATTCGATAACGGGCGAAGCCCGCTTTTAAACAACTTATTTAGACTACCGGAGTTCTCGTTCAAAGACAGTGAGCTGTAGAAAAACTTAAAACTGAAAAAAAAAATTCTGATGTCTTAATTACATAAACCGTCCGGATTCGATAACGGGCGAAGCCCGCTTTTAAACAACTTATTTAGACTACCGGAGTTCTCGTTCAAAAACAGTAAACTGTAGAAAAACTTAAAACTGAAAAAAAAAAAATCTGATGTCTTAATTACATAAACCGTCCGGATTCGGTAACGGGCGAAGCCCGCTTTTTACTAATCGAAAATAGTGGTAATTTTTCTATACATATAAACAATCAAACGTTTAAAAATATTAAATTTGTTGAAATGGAATAGGTTTCCTCAAAAATACTACAAATGTACAAATATGTCTTAATTCACCAACCGTCCCGATTCGATAACGGAACTGAATTAGACTGCCGGGAAAAAAAAAAAAAATCTGATGTCAAACAACTTATTTAGACTACCGGACTTCTTGTTCAAAGACAGGGACCTGTAGGAAAACTTAAAACTGAAAAAAAAAAAAAAAAAATCGATAACGGGCGAAGCCCGCTTTTCCCTATCATAATATCTGGTTGCCACTCTAAAACAAAAACTTAAGATACTCGTTATGGCAGTTTTTAGACGCGGCCTACTTCTTAAAATCGTAATATCTAGCCGGCACTGTAATTGAAATCTTTCTTTTGCTTTAATTATACAAATAACGATGATTAATTATACAATAAAATAATATATCGGCTCCTAATGAAGATATGAGAATAATTTTTAGATATTCTGAAAGCAGAATCCATTTTGAGTCGCCCTGTCAAAGTTTGGAATTAATGCGCCCCTTAAATTCGGAAATGGGCCCTCCCTCTGAAAAAACGCAGTTGAAAGTCACGTGACTATTTTATCTCTTTCAGAAATGACTTATCCACAGACGATTTGTCTCCGTTGAATGTTGAAATAAAAAAGAAGCTGTCTCTTCGGAATAGAAATAAATTCATTTGCCGTGTCATTAATGAGTTTTAATTGATATCTTCAAAAATTACAGGTCGATTTTTACGAATTTTTTTTTGTTGAATTCGCGATTTTTTTATACACGTGTTAGCAAATTTTCGCGAATGCAGAGTCATTATTTCCACTTGTTTCAAAAAGGAGTGGGACGATTTGATCTCGGATCTGTCGACCCCGCTTTCTTTACGGCAACCTCTTTTTACGTCTGGGGTCGATGTTGGATGTCTGGTCAGTTTTTGGCCGAAATAAAGAAAAGTTACGGTCCGAATTTAAAAAAATTTGACGTTTTGGAACGACAAAAATCGGCCGCGTGTGTACCCCGATTTTCAGATCGATACCTCCGGTACATTTTTTTTTTATTCGATGATGCGTTAAAAAGCGACGATTTGGATGTCTGCGATTATCAAAACGGAAATTTTTTTCGATCCTTTTTCCAGTTCGGTTTTGGTCGGTAATTAAAACACTTTCGCTCATTAATAACTCCCCGGGTCCGGGTCGGAATCCCGACCCGATCGAAACTTGAGCGTCGCGCCTTTTTTGCGAATTTTTCGGTCCGCCGTCTGTGCGTCGCCTGGTCCCGGAGCCTTTGCGGGTACAAAGGTGGAGTGCACAGACAGAAACACACACACACACACAGACGTTTACCGCGCTTAATATTAGGGATTAATTCCTTTGCATTTAAAACAATATAAATAGTTCTGCTATTCCCGGCTATTATTACAGAACGAAATTAAAATTTTATCAAACTATAAATATAAATAACACTATAATACAAATAAAGTGCAAATTTAACAGAGATGTTCTCGAACTACGCGCTTAAACAGTTAAAATTTTCATAATAAAAATCCTGCTGTAAGCAGCGAAAACTTGGATAATTTCTTTGGCCATTAACTCCTGGCATGCAGCTAATACAAATGTATCGCTTTATTAAATTTCAAAATTTTATTTGAATATATTATTGATATTTTTCTTATAAAAATTCTTTTTGGCATTGTTAATGAATCGGTTTAAAATATATATATATATTAAATATGAAAAATCTGTTAGGCGAAAATCAATTTTTTCTAATTGTATGTTCTGTAACCCGGGAAGACCGGGTTCAATTCCCTAGTTATTATAAAATTGTTTTTAAGAGTTGACACACAAAAAATAAAATAAAATAAGTAAATAATTGAATAAATAAATAAACAAAAAGTCTATTTAAAAAACTTAAAAATTCTGCCAGCACAGTGATGAAAAAACGCCTTTATTATTTCGTGGAATTTCTGTGCTGTGATTGGAGAATTTTAGGAATTTTTAGTCTAGATTGGAGATTTTTCTGGCAATTGAGAGAAAAAGAATGACTTAAAAATTCTGTTTATGAAATGGTTAAACTGCTGACAGCACAATTGCCAGAACTTCCATGTGATTCGATGGAACACAGTTTAGATTGGAGAATTTTTTATGCTTTTAGCATACTTTTGGTGATTATAATTAACATAAAAAAAATAGAGGCTTATTGATGTTAATTTTTAAATTGTGTCCTAAAAAGCATTATTATTAATTTATATCTTTTTCTGATCAAATTTTTGTTTTGAATGATTTTGTTTTTTATGCCTTGTGAGTCACTAGATAATTTATATTATTCCACTCTTTTTTAATACTTACATTTTCTTTTATCTCAATACAGTATAAATTAATAGAACTTGAACTCCTTTATTGCAAGAATTCGGTAATAACAAGCAAAAGCACTGATCCCTTCATCTTCATTAAAACAGAGTTTGGTTGTATAGTGCTGGGTTTTTTTTTTTTTCAACAATACTGTAATACAAAACAATGAAAACCTTATTTAACAATTGTAATCTCTTTAATGGAGTGAACAACAGTTGAGAAATAACATGTAAAGCAGGTAACATTGATGTACCTATTTCTCAGTATCTAATGAAACAATTTCAATATATATTTTTTAATGATTTCAGCAGTAGTTAAACTATAAATTGATCATTTGAAAATAAATAGAAATAAAATATACAATAGTTAACAATTTAAAAAAAAAAAATCACATGTAAAACAATTGACAGTGCTGCACTTTTTTATTGGGATTTCAATACTTTTTTTTTTTTTTTTAATTTGGTAGAAGCTAAACTAAAAATTGATCATTTGGCAAGAAATAAAAATAAAAAATGCAATAGTTTTGTTAATTCAAAAGAACATAGATTTTATATGTTTTAAAAATTGCATATTTTTTTTTCTTTGTAATTTTGCTGAACAATTAATTTATAGTTTAATTACTGACAAGACTAGAAAAAAAGTATTGAAATTGCATTTCTTGTCTTCCCCCCCCCCCCCCAAAAAAAAAAAAGTATCCATTGTCGTCATCTGTTTTAAATGCAGTTTTTTAGTTGTTGCTATATGCCTCCAGTATTCATTCTTTTTTCATTTATTTTACCACAATTTTTATAGCTTTTGATAAACATTTAGCTCTTTTTAAGATTTTCATCCCATAAAAAAAATATTGAGCCATTTTTTTTACCCTTTAATTCCTTGATGAATTTGCAACATTGATGCCCAATGATAGTACTTAATTGGCACAAGACATCTAGCTTACAAGCGAAGTCTGCTTAAAGCACGTTTTCAAAAAAATATGAAAAAAAGACTAAAATACATAAGTAGGTTGAAACCGGTTAGGTGGGTCAAACTAGGTACCTTGTTTTCTTGCTGATGGGTGCTGCCCTGAGGACAGCATCCATCTTAACTACATCTCTTAACGTACCATCTTAACTACATCTCTATCCGTAGCAGTATGCTTTTGAGTGAGTTAATCTCTGTGTCTGTGCAATGCCGTTAGAAAGAAATTCACCTCAAAAGTTTTAATTTTTCACCATCTTTTCTGCTCTTTAAATAAATCCAGCCTGATGGATCGATTTAGGTAAATGAACTACTGCTTTCTATTGTTTTCACATGATACTTTGATGCCAAGTAGAAGTGTGTACATCTAGCTATCCAGGAGAATGATTTTTGGTCGTCTGTTGGGATAAATCGGATAATCATGGTTTTGCATTGAATTCTGCTATGAATTGTTTCTTCACTCAACAGGTGATGAAGGATGGATACAATGTTCAGTCTGCATAGAGTGGGTGCATGAATAGTGCAGCAGATGTGTAAAGTAAAAGCTGAGAAAGCCATTACACGACAACATTAAAAATTGCTTGAATACCTGAAGAAAAAGTTACTAACCCTATAAAATGTATATATGTTTTAAAGTTTTATTCAAAATTTATTACAATAAAGCTTTTTGTTACTGGAAGTGTAAAAACTTAATTTCTGATTAGTACCAAGTTTTACCCTGGCACCAAAATTCAGAGCTGTTTCATATGGTCCTGAAAAATGCATTTTTCCAAGTAGAGAAGAATTTTCCTGTGGCAATAGGTGTATTCTTTGAATAGCCCAGATGTCTCCAAACACTTTTGGAAAGTGTCCAAATTTTCTGCCCGAACTTTTCTCAACAAAGGAAAACTGTTAAGTACATGGTTTTACCCTACTTTCTTCTATATAATACAAGATCAGTCAAGTTTAGCACAAGAATCCAGATAGATAATCTGTAGGAAAATTTAAAAACTGAGTTTTATTGCCAAACTTGTATGATCTATCTGTGTTATTTTCTGTCTATAACAATAATCTATTAATTCTACTTTTCTCTGGTCCTCTTAATGCTGCTACAGATGAAGTTTCTGTGCATTTTTTTTAATGTAGTTACTTATCATGTTTTTTTAAATAAGATATTTTGCTTCTAATGATTTTTATTAGAAAGTCATGTCTTATTTTTTAGAAATCATCCCAGCACAACCGAGCTGATTTAGAAGCTGAATTGACTCGCCTTCAGTCTGTGTTAGATGAGTTAGCTAACCACAGGCAAGAAATCAACAACTCAGTTGAGAAATTAAAGAGTGAAGCTGGGGGATCAAAAGGCTCTGAAGTAAGAGCAAGTCCAACAGGTGTTGCAGGTAATTTACCATTTCTTTTCCTATTTCCCTTTAACACCTAAAATGTATGCTGGAAAATTTAATTAGCATATATATATTCACCAATGTTTGGTTTAATTCATCTCATACTTGCCACTGAAGATGTGTGCTCATGATTGACTTTCATCTTGTGCTACAAAGCCGCAGTCATGCCAACACATAAGAGCAAGAAAATGCTAGACTGGATGTCATCTGGATAGCTCCAGAAAGTAGAGCATTGGTGCGTAATATCAAATGTTCCAGGTTCGATCCCCAGTCTGGGCACTTTTTTCACCCTGTTGGTTATGCTAAGTAGTAAATAATAATTAATATCCTTTCATATATATACATACATACATACATACATACACCTTTTCTTTTTATACAGATGTAAATTACTATTCTATTATTGTACATATTGTGTGGCCAAATCCTACCTACATATATTAAAATTTCTCATATAGTAATGTAATTATTTAGAAATAGTGTGACATATTCCTGGCATCTAGGAATTTTGTTTAATGTAATAATAATCTAGTGAATAAATTCAGGATATGTTCTGCATTATCCACAAAACGAAAAACTGCTGTGCTAGAAAACATTGGCAAAGAACTTGAAACCTTTGCAAGTTTGAAATGTGGGCTAACTTTGATCCCAAACTTGACTTAGAATGCTCCTGTTATTCATCCTGGACTTAGTTTCATGAACATAGTCTTTGTGAATAAAAAAACTGCTGTTTGCTGGTATAGAAGATAATTTTCCTATCCTGCTATATGATATAAAAACACATTAAACAAAATACTAGGATGCCACAAGCATATCTACCAAAAAAAAAAAAAAAAAAAAAAAAAAAAAAAAATTACTCTTTAGAAAAACAGTATAAACTGAGAAATTGACAGTTAATCTACAGGCTATTGTGTAGGTTAAACATAGTTGCTACAAAATTATTGTGTTTGATAGGTACAAAGTTTTTATCTTAGTAGTTTAATAGATATTGTTTAAATTTTACTTGTAATTTTTTACACATGGTACATTTCATAATGATATTTTGAATTTGCTAATTCAATTTGCCTAGATTATCTTGTTTAGCAGGAAGGGAGGGGGGGGTGGCTATATGACCATACATGTACATTGTTATAACCTACTGTTGCCAAATAGAAATCTTATTTTTATAAAATATTTTGTACATATACTTTTATTGTTATATATATCCATTTATGAATTAAAAAATATTTGTTGTTTTGGAAATATTATATTATTATATAATATAATATTACATTTCTTGAATTTAAAAATAATAATAATAATAATTTCTTAATCCATATTTTTTTAACTTCTTTTTTGTTTTGTATATCATTAGATAACTTGTCTTAATTTTATTTTCACTTATGTATAGGATCAGCACCTCTTCCTCTACGTAAAAAGCATCATTGTATGTATCTAGAGACTGATTTAGATACGATGGTAACACGTGATTTGGCTGTGTCACATGAAAAAGATATGGATGACATTCCTGTTTATGCTAACGCCGAGGAGATATCTTTAGTAAGTGCTAACAGTTTTTTTTTTTCAAAAAGTACAGATGTTCAAAGGAAAAAAAAAGATGCCCATGCATTTTAATCACCAGCCCCCCCCCCTCTCCAAATTGTCACAGAAAAAAATTAAATAGTCGTTCTACTAGAAGTTATTTCTGCTTTCCATTTATCATAAAAAAAATAAGCTTAGGGATCATCTTCATACTAAAATTGTTCCAAACTTTGAAATTTTCAATAGGAACACCTAATTCTGACATTGTATTTGGCTTTTTGGTAAATTTTTCCCTAGATCGAATGGGAAGTTATTCAGTCAAGTAGTTTATGCATTATGAAAGTTTAAAATTTGAAACTCATAATGTTGCATTCTTTTGTCATTGTTACAAAACAGATTGAAAGATTTTTAAGCATAATTCAAAAACTATTTGGCTGAATGAGCTGCAATTTTAGATTCACTTATTTGAAACTCATAGATATTGTTAAAAGATTACTGTTAAAGATTATTGATACTGTTAAAAGATTCATAATTTGCAATTCATTTTTTTTTTTCAAAAATTATCTTACAAAAAAAAGTTTTTTAAAAATAAAGTTTGGTATAATTTCACATGAAGATGACCCCTTAAGCCTTTTATAAAAAAAAAAAAAAAAAAAAAAAAAAATCAAAGAAGACAAAAGTTTTAGTCAAATACCTATTACCCTATTTTTTTTCTGTGACAACTTGGTAATTAAAATGTATTGAAGTTTTCTTTCTTTCTCTCTCTCTCTTTTCAACTATGTTGGAAAGTGTTAAAAAGATTGGATGCTTAGAAAATCAGTTTAAAGCAGAATGTTGACACCAACAACATCCTCTGACTCACTTTTTTTTTTTTTTTTTCAGATATCTTCTTTTTCACTAATTTCAGACCATCAGTCATTTTGAATGTTGTTAGATGTATTTGAGCATTGAAATTTGATAATTATTTATTTATTTAAAGTTTCTGTTTATAACATTATATCTATTTGTTTAAAATTCTTGAAATATACTACATTGTGGCATTTATTATTTTTAGTCAACTGATGAGGCAGCTTGTCCATCTTCAAATGATGCAGTGTGTTCAACTTCAAGAGTAGATCCTATTGATTCTGAACTAGTTGCTTTACAAGATATTAATGAGGCTGATGAAAGAATGAAACGTTTTTATGGTAAAATGCTTGGGGGTTTTTTTTTTGTTGTTGTTGTTGTTGTTGTATTATGTGATATTGTAACTATTTAACCAAAATTGTGTAACCAGTATTCAAGAGTTTTTATTTTCTATCTCGGAACATCAGTTAATTGGAAAATGGAACTAGCTTTGTTTGAATAAATGTTTGTGTTTTAAAATAATAATAATTGTTTCTAAAATACACACTATACCATTATAGATGGTTTTTGCAATATAAGATATCACGGAAGCTATACATTTTTCTTTGTAAGAATAAAAATAAATTCTGAAATATTGACAACCCATTTTATTTGATAATAATGTATAGTATATGAAAAATAAAGTATCTCCAGTTTAAAAAAATTTAGAATAAGGGTGTTTGCATCAAACTTTTTTTTTTTAATTTATAATTTTTTTTTAATCTGTTTTCTATAGTCACATTGCAGACTATATGTTTATTTTGATTCAAATTTACAAACCCTTATATATTTTTTTATGTTTTTGTATCATTTATCTCAAATATAAATTTTCATTGCATTGCTCAAATATAAATTGTCATATATATATATGCACTGGGTTATTCTAAATGATGGGCTCATTTTCAAAAAATTGTATTTATTAAAGTACAAATCCAAAATGAACAATCTTTATACCAATGAAACGAGGAAGTTTCAAAGTTTTTTTTAAGACATTATAAATGTTCAATGTGTCCACCGTTTGCTGCACGGCAAACATCTACGCAATAGCCAAACTCGTCCCACACACGAGAAAGCGTATCTGCTGTTACTGAGTGCACGGCTTTCAAAGCGGTGATGGTTCCAGAGGCGGACAGTAGAGGTCGCGTGGCAATAGGCTACGATTTCATTTCACTGTCAGTTGTGAGTGAGATGGCTACTGTGGAGCACAAGGTTTTCTGCATTCTTGAGTTCGCAAGAAGTGAGTAAACGGTGGACACATTGAATATATATAATGTCTTAAAAAAAAACTTTGAAACTTCCTCTTTTCATTGGTATAAAGATTGTTCATTTTGGATTTGTACTTTAATAAATACAATTTTTTGAAAATGGGTCCATCATTTAGAATAGCCATATATATATATATATATATATATATATATATATATATATATATACTGATTTAAAAGTTTCTTTATAAAATATGGCATGCAAATCTTTTGCCATTCACGGTGGAATAAAAACTGTCCTTAGGGATGCACAAGTGTGGTTGCACAAAGCTTCATGACCAGAAAAATATATTTTTTAATTTCTTTTTTTTTTCTTTTTTTTTTTTTTTAATGTTTAGCATTTGTTTGATTGTGAGTTATTTCATGGCGAACCATAGTAAGTTTGGCATTTTTTAGGAATGAACTAGTGGCTGCCACTGTACTCAAAATAATTAGGATAAGCTATTCAGGCTGCCAAATTGAGAGTTCTTATGTGTGTGTGTGTGTGATATGCTGCAGACAATACTTATTATAACCAAAGATGACACATGTCATTCATTTTTTATTTGAGTTTGAATATGAACTAATAAGAGAAGAGACCAGTAATGATGCTGACGATTTTGGAAAAGTAACAACTATTATTTCAATAATTATTTGCAATTGGGTTTACTTTTCTATAAAGGCAAAAAATACTTTTATTGTAATGTATTCAAATTGTATATTGTAAATATACTAATATAACAATATAATAAAATATAACACCTTGTAATAGTATATTACTTTTAAATGCTAAAGGTGTAAAATTAACAACTATAATATAAATTAAAATAACTTTTATTAGTTGTTTTACATGTTTCGACTCTTCTGAGTCATTTTCAAAAACAAAATGAGAATATTCTAAAGCTGCACGGGCTTTGAAGTTATTATTTACACGTACTTTAAAAAAAAAAAAAAAAAATTACGCACGTTATCTATTATTTTTTATTTTATTGTTTATTTTCATATCTTTGAGCATGGAGTAATTCTAGCCACAGTTTCGGTAAATTAAAAGATGCCGCATCGTTACATATTGTATTTTTGCGCGTGAGTATCTCTATGGTTTCTCTTATTATGGATGGATAGTGTAGACTGGAGGGAAATATTATTTTACTTTCATTGAAATTTATTTGGATGGTTTCTTCTTGATATAATCTTGCTAGGGCTGTAGTTTTTCTATTGTATTTAATATCAGCTATATGCTCTTTTTTTCTGCAATTAAATTTCCTGCTGGTCATGCCTATGTAGTAATTCTTGGATCCGTCTTCTTTAATAAAAGGTATTTCATATACTCCTGAATAATTCTCAAAATTAATTGGGTCAATTTTACTGCAAATGATATTCTTTAATTTCTTAGGTGGTTTGGCTATTAAGCAGTTATTGAAACGTTTAAGGCTGTGTTTTAATTTTTCGAAAAAGCTTGGATAATATTGCAGAGTATAAAGTTTGTATTTTTGTGAATCAAATTTCTTTTCTGAATACTTATTATTGGTGATATCTATGATTAATTTATTAATATGGTGTACTGTAAAACCATTATTATAGGCAATTTTACGAATATTATCTAATTCATTATTCAATTTATTCATACAAAATTTCAGCCTACAGATTTCTCATAAACATACAAAATTTCAGCCTACAGATTTCTCATAAAACGAGCCTTTATAATATGTACTGAAAATAAATTGAATAATGAATTAGGTAATATTCGTAAAATTGCCTATAATAATGGTTTTACAGTACACCATATTAATAAATTAATCATAGATATCACCAATAATAAGTATTCAGAAAAGAAATTTGATTCACAAAAATACAAACTTTATACTCTGCAATATTATCCAAGCTTTTTCGAAAAATTAAAACACAGCCTTAAACGTTTCAATATCTGCTTAATAGCCAAACCACCTAAGAAATTAAAGAATATCATTTGCAGTAAAATTGACCCAATTAATTGTGAGAATTATTCAGGAGTATATGAAATACCTTTTATTAAAGAAGACGGATCCAAGAATTACTACATAGGCATGACCAGCAGGAAATTTAATTGCAGAAAAAAAGAGCATATAGCTGATATTAAATACAATAGAAAAACTACAGCCCTAGCAAGATTAAATCAAGAAGAAACCATCCAAATAAATTTCAATGAAAGTAAAATAATATTTCCCTCCAGTCTACACTATCCATCCATAATAAGAGAAACCATAGAGATACTCACGCGCAAAAATACAATATGTAACGATGCGGCATCTTTTAATTTACCGAAACTGTGGCTAGAATTACTCCATGCTCAAAGATATGAAAATAAACAATCAAGTAAAAAATAATAGATAACGTGCGTAATTTTTTTTTTTTTTTTTTTTTTTTTTTTTAAAGTACGTGTAAATAATAACTTCAAAGCCCGTGCAGCTTTAGAATATTCTCATTTTGTTTTTGAAAATGACTCAGAAGAGTCGAAACATGTAAAACAACTAATAAAAGTTATTTTAATTTATATTATAGTTGTTAATTTTACACCTTTAGCATTTAAAAGTAATATACTAATATATTTTATTGTTTAATCAGGCTTCCTTTTTTTTTCAATTTGAACATCCCTGTTTTTGTCCATGTGCATACGATTATAATGCAAGTTTTTAAGTTGAGGAAAAGGGAGGGTATTAGCTACCTAGAAGGGTCTCGCAAATGTTTTAGCACCAGGCCTTGCTTTCTCTGGGGATGGCTCTGGTTGGAGTATTCTATTTAATTTTTATATTGTTTCTGTTTATTTTAAACTGGAAGAGCTTAACCCGCTTCACTGGTTGGTTTTTCCCACACGAACACTCGAATTAAACAAACCTGGATTTGGGGACCCCACAGCCTTTGTCAGCCTACACCAGTTTTGTTTTAAAAAAGATGCATGTATTGTAAAAAAAAAGAAAATGTTTTTCAATGTATGAAAATATAATATAACCACATATGAAACTATACAATAATCTCTTCCAAGTTACCCATGATTCCGAAAACCATTTGTTATCTTTAAAAATCTCAGAAACCTGTATTTTCAAGATTTACAAAAGCAGTTTTAAAAACTTTTTTTTTTTTTTGCTCCAATCAAACAAGTTTTGAAAATTGTTGTGATTTTTTTTATTTCGATCCAGATTAAATTAAAAATTTCATTAGTGTTGTTCATTTTGCTATAGAAATCGATTTGGCATTCTACCAACTAAAGTTCAAGATACACTAAAACAGCAGTAGTAAAATTTATTGCAAAGTTTAAAAAAAGGGTAAACAAAAAAAGCCACAGAAAAAATGTTTAAAATCGTACAAAAATGCAGGAAAAATAAAAATAAAAAATAGCAGAGAACAAAATTGACTATATTAGGTTGAAAAATTAAAACCGGATTCCTTTTATGGATGTCAAAACATAATATGTCTCTTCTGAAAACAGCACAAAGACACACACATGCAAATATCTGACTATCTTTACTGTTATAAATTTGCAAAATTTAGTTCATGTTAAATAACTAATATGACAAAAAAAAAAAATATATATATATATATCATGTTCATATGAGATGTTGTGGACATTAGAGACAAACTCGTAAAATACAAGTTTTTGAGAATCAGCAGTTTATACCATCCCATCTATCATCGTCAGCCTATCAATTTGTTTTTTATAAAGCAAATTTCAGAGTATTGGAGGCAAACTGGATCCTGTAGGAGATTAAACCAGCAACTACTGTCTTCCACATTACATAAAAAAAAAAAAAAATCTGTCCAACTTACCCTAAATCATCAGTACTTCATATGGCTTTGATTGTACACATAGAAATATTAAATATGTTTCAAAAAATAGTTACAGTATTAAAAATTTTAAAATTATGGTTAGATAAAAAATAGTATTGTATCGGATATAATTAAATAAAATTCAAATAATGTTTATTTAGTTAGGGATTTAATATTATGGCATTATAGAAAATCAATGGTGGTCTTAAAAGTTAATTTCTGTTAATAAATTTTTACAAATCCCGTTTGAAATATGTACTTTGTGCAAGTGATATGTATATTGCTGATTTATTTTATAGGAATTTTACCCAAAGAAAAACCTTGTGAAATTAAGACCGTTCGGATTGTGAAACGCCAGTCTGAGCGGCGTAGCCGTGAAAGGGATAAGAAGAAAGTGACTTATGATGAACAGTCTTCAGTTTGGATTATGGAGGAGCCTGATTTATCATCTGATGACTACTTGGAAAATGAAGAAAGTTAGTTTATTGTGTTTCTTATTGTTCTACAAAAAGTTACTAACAATGCTACTGATGTTGAATATATCATGGCCTTTTCACTTTCTCAACTTATCCTGCAAAAACTATTGCATATAAAACATGAAAACTGGTTGTTTATGGAGAAATGTATGATAAACATGCTGAAGTAGATTTTTTTTTTTCTTAAATTAAAGAAGAATTTTAAGTGCTATTTAATGTTGAAGTTGATGAAGATAGTTTAGTTACATAATTTTTATAGGATCTAAAATTGTGCATAGCAATTTAACCATCTTTAGATTGCATATATTTGACTAGATTATGGTGTGCAGTATCCAGTTGTTATTTATTCAAGTTTTTCAAATCTTTTATTCTAAATTTCATTATTTGAATAGAGAATTGATTTATATTTTGATATAGTTTTTTTATTTATTTATTTACTGTGGTCACAGTTTTAAAAAGCCCAAATAATAAATATTCCCTGTTCCGTCACCAACAAGACAAAGTTGCAAATACTGAATATCCTTTTATGGTGAAAGTTACATCATATTGAAATTGATGTGTGCATTTTCATGCTTTGAAGCATTTTTTAATGATAAATGAAGTGCAAACAACAGTACAAAGAAGAGAGTTTTAAATTGAAAATTATGTCATGGTTAATAAGAGACTCTTAATTTTGATTTTAAAAGTTAGTTGAAACATTTTTTTTTTAATATATATATATTCAAAAGATCACATGCATTTGCATTTATAAATCGTGAACTTTAAAGCTTCTGCTGGTGAAAATATCATCATATTTAAATTGGAATGTCCAGAAGGCTTAAATATTTTCAGAAACTTGAACATTTTATGACAATTGCACAAAATGCTGTAAATTCCACAAACTTTTCCATTCATAGTTTCTTTTTCCCAGACTTTTCTCCTTTTTTGGGAGAGGGGGGGGGGTAGAGGGGAGAACAAATAATAATTTAAGTTAAAAGGGCTTGTAATGCTTATTTCACTCCCTGAATCCATTTCTTAAAGTAATATTTATCTTTATATGACTATTGAGTTTCTTTCTATATTTACAGCCATTTATTTATTCTTTTTTTCCCCCTTCTGTTTATATTACTGAAAATCTTAACTCTAATTTCATAAAATGGATCATCAAAAAAAAAAAAAAAAAAAAAAAAAAAAAAAAAAAAAAAAAAAAAAAAATCAGTTGAGGTTGAAGGTTTAGCATTTTGAACATACTGATTTATTGAAAAAAAAAATTACAAACTTGGAAAAATGAATTTAAAGATTTAAAAGGATGTGGTGAAAAAGCCTCTTTCTTGTATTTATAATCATCATATCTTTATGTAACTTCTCCAGAATGTATTACTGACTGTCTAAATTTATTTTAAGCAAAAAATTGGAAATTTGAGGTTTTTGTCTATAAATGCTAAAATATTTTTTCCAATTTAATAATTTTATCTACATTTTATAAATCATGTTCTACTGAACCAGAATTTTTATCTTATATTTAAAATATGAAAATGTTTTATAATTGTTTATGTGGTAATTAAGAAATACTAAGAGTTTAATTTGTTCTCTCATATATATACTTATATTGTTATTGTATTATGTTTTGTTGTTTTATTTAAAATAAAGTAAAAAAAAAAAAAATAGTTCTGAAATGTACTATTTAAAATTTTTAGTTTCAAGTAAAAAACCACAAGTTCAGAGACCAACTTCAATTAATCTGTCTTCTACAACTAGCAGTCTGCAAACAGTAAGTAGAAACTTCACTTTATATGATATATTAGTTTTCTAGGAAAATATGAACCTTAAGTATAGCTGGTTCAAAGAAAATAAAACGGTTATCAGGGCTTTTAATTCTTTTTTTTTTTTCCTTAGGTGGGGAGTGTCTCTATTAACATTTGTAAACAGTGGGGAGTAGAACTATTTGTATCTCTTAATCCTGCATTTTTTTTACTATGTCATTGTCTGAATGTCACATTTAAGTGTCATTGAAAAAATTTATGTCACCAGTTCAGAAAATTTTAATCGAATGTTTTATGCGATCTAATAATAAGTTGTATATATTAATTATATATTAATATAGTCCTTAATAATTGGGTCTTATTGCCGAATAGTCTTATCTATATTAATAAAACAAAGAGAATATGAGTATGTCTGTCTGTCTGTGTAGACTCTCTCACTGTGATAGATAAGGCTAGCACTATGGCATTGGGCAGAGAGGTTCTCCAAGGTGTACTCGAGACCTTCTTGAAGAGATTTTTTTTTAAATTAAGTTTTAAGGAAAATCTTAAACATGTGACTGTTTGATTTAATTTCCATAAATATAAAACTGCAAATGATTATCTTCATTTCTTTTTGTGTTTTTTGCCACTTAGCTACTTTAAATAGTTTTGCTGTTTGGTTTATTCGTGAAAATTTAAAATATATACTTTTGTGATGTAAGGCTATAATCTTAGTCTAGGCTAAAAATAAAAATTAAAAGTACATCTCCTTTAAACAATCGATGTAATATGCTTCATTTTTATGGAGGAAATTGTCAGTATACTTTTACATATATCTTATTCATCGATAGAAGCATTGCATCTTTCTATGTTTAGGGTTGATACGTATTTTTTTTTTTTCATCCTCTCTGTGTGAAGGATGGGTTTACTACTAGTGATTAATAGATTAATAATTAGGTTTATTAAATTTTTGGAGTCGTAATATCAGAGTGGTCATTACATTGCTTCTCCCACTTGACCGCTGTTTCGAAAATTGGTGAAATTTCTTGAGTAGGAGGCTCTCAACAAGTGTTGTCCAGTGTCCAGATTTTCAGTGCTTCCAAGACCTGTCCCGTGAAATCACTGTGCAGGACATCAAAAGTCCAAATTATTTCATGATGCATAAATTCTTTTAAATTTATTTTAGTGCTACACTATTTGTTAGTCTGCATCACGTGGCATTTGATACAGTAAAACCTGTCTATAATGGAAAATCTTTTATTTTTCTGCCAAAATGAATACTGTACAAATCTAACTTCTAAGACAGAATATTTTTCTGGCTCCTAGCTATTCTGTTTTTACAGGCTTTACTGTATTTTGTTTAGTAAAACCTGTGAAAACAGAACTTATTTATATCGGAATCCTGCCTTAAATGTAAACAATTTACTGTCTATATGGAACGAATACCATACAATTATAACTGTTCAGTTGGACACCTCTCCAAAACAGAATTTTGTTTCAGTCCATAATGATTTTGTTTTCACAAATTTTACTCTTAAAATTTTTGTGCTTAGTACAGTAAAACCTACTAAGAGGGAATATCAAGTGACTTGACAAAAATTCTTTTATTAACAAAGATTTTTCCGTATTAACAGGTATAATTGTATAGTATTCCTACCGTAGTGATCATACATTTTTTACATTTAAGACAGGGTTCCATTTTAAAGGGATTCTGTTTTCATTGGAAACCTGTATTTTTTATATTCCAATAGTCCTTTCTTTTACTGTACCATGGTTAGAAATTAGGAACTCTTAAGTAAGGCGTCAAATGATGTCTACATTTTTTTTTTCTTGGTGCCAAACTGCATTTCATGGTTGCAATTTTATGTTATATCATATTTTCTCATTTCTTTTCCCAAGCATGTTATCAATAATATTGTTTCTATTTTTATGTGTTAAGAGCGAGGGGGGGGGGGTTACATATTAAACACTATCTCTGTGTTAATCACTAAAATAAAATGCAAACGACTTTCTATAAAAGTGCAAAACCCGATTAAATTACAATATTTATAAAGCTAATATGCATATAAAGCAATATTTTCAAACGTTTACTTGCAAATGGTAATGTAAAGTAGGAAGATACATAGTGTTACGCCATTATTTAAAATGCATGTGCTCACCTCCAAGCTATAAATCTGCACTGCATTGCCATAAATCTGAACCATGCTTTCGAACAACGCGTGCAAAAATTTTAGGGACATAATCTCTAAGGACAGTTTTATCAGTCATTAGTTAAAGTGAAGTCAACTTAGAGGTGATTGACAGGTGCAGGGGAGTCTAAGACATGTGCTGCTGTATGATCTTTTATCGAAAACAAGGCTCTTGAAGTGGCTTTGGGGGGAAAACTTACGCTAAAGTATGAATGTGTTTGTTAAACAAAAATTGAAGTGAAAGAAAGCTAGGTGTCAAATTTGGCGACTAGGCATAATTTTGTGGTCATGAAATGCAATAATTTAGTTGCATTTGATGACTAATGACTGTTAATTTCTAATCCTATACTGTACTTTTTTTTATGTCTCAACTTAGAAGTCACTGTCCGCGCATTTTTTGTCTCTCTGTTCTGCTTTCTGTGACATTGGACCTGGCAACACTACTCTCAACTGTGAAATTCTCTTGGGTGGGATTTTGAAAAAATTTTGAGTGTGAGTCTTTGTCCTGAGTTTCAGACCTTAGTGATAGGAATAAAACTGTACTTTTCCTTTTTTAATTATTAAAATTGACTTTTATTTCTTACTGATTGGTTACAGTTAAGTTTTCTTTCTTTTTCTTTTCTTAATTATTTCTTTCTAAGAAATCAATTTTGTATATTTGCTATAAAAAGTTCGAAAATTACAGCTGGATAAGTTATTTAAAATTTATTTAATTCGTAAGGTGTACGCTCTCTTGTAGATTAAAAGTAATAGAAGAAAAACAAGCCAACTAACGGTTACATGATTTTGATTTAATAAGTTTTGTCTATTTTTTGAAGACCTGATTGGAAGATAACTCTTCAATATTTGAGTCATTTTAATAAGCCTTGAATAGTTAAATTTTAAAAGAAAATAAATAAAAAAGATTTACACATTTTTTGTATTGTTTCGTTTATTTTATGATTACTCAAAAGTAATTGGGCATTTTATTAATCTCTTCTTGTTTAGAGTATGAAATGAGTTACTATGTTTTTTATTTCGTTATGCTACAGTTGATCTTACAGCCAAACTGATATTATTTCAGGGTTCTAAATCAGCTCATGAACGATTATTTGGTACCAGCACAGCTTCTAGAAGTGGAACTGTTTTACAAAAGCATGCAGTAAAAAAGCCCAAAAGAAGGCATTACACTGTCAGTGGTTATCAATACATGTTGGACCCTCAGTTTTCACAATATTTTACAGTAAGCAAATGTTTTCCAGTTGTTTTTTATTTTAGCAATACATTAGATCTTCCTTAACATACTCTCCCAAAGCAGTGGACATCTCTATTTAGAGGGCACTTTTTCAATCCCTAACACCTATGTATTTGTACATTTTTACCTCTGAATAGCAGATACCTCCAATTAGCAGACAAATTCTTTTATCCCAAGTTTCCATTATTCACGAGTTTTAATATTCTTTACTGTATACAGGGTGTCCAATGGCTAATTCCTAAACCGTTAGTCATAGACCTATAGTTCCAATTGCAAAAAAAAAAAAAATATGAATGAGGTAAACAAGTATTTTAAAAGCAATTTGGGTCAATAAAAACATTTCCTAAAAAGTTATGAAAAGTTATAGTTTGAAAATTTTTATACGGTTTCCCGATCTTATAAGTGATATTTAGTAAAAATTTCCAAAAACACTAACAAGTAAGACAAAAAAGTTTCATTCTTCTACGATTAAAACTGACCTTTTTAAAGTTGAATCATGAAATGAGGAAAAGTAACAGTCTCAATTCTTTACAAAATGAAACATATGTTAAAATACAATTATTTTAACTAATCTGAAACTTAATAAAAATTAACACTATCGTAATGCTTGTACGATGTGACTACTTTCAGTTAAAGCGCAGATACATGCAAAATAAATTCTACTAATACTTTAAGCACTTTGTGTACGATCCCTCGAAGCATGGCCCAACTCATCTGTGTTCAGATGTAAAAAATTGGTATAAGTCATGCAATTCAAAGTTTCATAAATCGGTCAATTTTAGTGTTAGATGAATGGGACTTTTTTTTTTGTCTTACTTGTTTGTGTAATAGGAAATTTTTACTAAATATCACTTATAGGACCAGGGGACTATATAAAAAAAATTAAATTTCGTAACTTTTTAAGAAATTTTTTATTGACTCAAATCGTTTTTAAAATACTTATTTACCTCATTTTAAACATTTTTGCAATTGCAACTGTATGTCTATGACTAATAGACATACAGTTGAAAATGGTTTAGAATTCCTAAACCATTCCAAATGGTTTAGGTTTTTCTTGATCAAGTGTTAGTCAAGAAGAGTGGCCTGTCTCTTTCATTGCCTGTGTTGCAATATAAAAAATTATAAATATTATTTGTAAGTTTATTTATTTTTTACTGTGGGGAAGGAGGGGGGGGGGGATAATACTCCTCAATAAGTAAATCTATTTTTTGAGTGCTTAATGTTATACTTATTTACTGTGTATGGATAGAGTTGAAAGATGTAATGCATTTTTCTGGTGCTAATATGCTACCAAACATCAAAATGTATGATATGATAAAGTTATATTAACTATTTATTTTTAATTGTTTATTTATTTTTTTATTACACTTAATAAATTAATATTATAAGTTTTAAAAGAACTTACTAATATTTTAGATTATTAATATCAAACTATTGAAAAGAAAATTACTTTTTTAATCATCCCAGTATCTGTAATACTCTTTATATTTTCTTACCTTCTAACATAAGTCTCCTTCACTGCTTGATAGATAGCACGTATGGTAATAACTTGATAGATAATATGTATTGTTTAAAAAATGAAATTTGTCAACATGTCAACTAAGTATTATATGGGAGAAGAAAAAAAAAATATTTTTAGCATTTATATATAGTTTAACCCATTCCCTGCTGGTAGTGCAAAAACTCACTTTTTCTTAAGTATTTTTTTTTTCTTGTGAAAATAAATGTTTGGATTAATAACAATATATATTTTTTAAAAACTAGAATTAGGATTGTCAATCTGTACATTTTCTCTGTAAGTTGTACGTTTTTCAGGCATACAAACTCAGTTGGAAAATAACAATTATAACAATTAATTAATAATTTGCTTTAAGAAAAATTCTTTAAAGCAGACATTGTCACATTCTACATAGTTTAGTAGGATGTGGAAAATAATGGTAATTTGAAAATACAAACACAAACTACTTCAACAAAAATCTTACTTTTATTTTATTTTATTTTATTTTTTTAAGATAGAAATCTGGTAATTCTAACTAGAATGTTTGTTTAAACCGATTACATTTTTTTGGTTGCCATTCACAACTTTTTATATAAAACAAATTTTTGAAATTACAGTATTTGACTCTTTGCAAAAAATGTGGCGTGTCCTGCATAAATAATTTAAATTTGAATTTCCAGGATTTTTTTTCTTTTTAAAAATAATTCATGTTAATCATGGTTTTGTTTTTACAATCTTTTATTTAACTTAACTTGGTTCATGCATGTAAATATGGGATTTTATAATCAATTTTCCAATCACTTCCTGGTATGCTAGAGCACAGCCAAACTCAATTCCTCTTATATAGCCGTACTAAAAATTAAAAATCCCTTTTTTCAAGAGGAATCAGATTTCCGCTCCAAAGAAATATAAGTGGCGCTTTTACCCACCGTGACTAATTTGGAATTTCCTTATCTTTGCCTTTCACTGTTGTGTTTTCTTATGTATAACTTAATGAAATTGCGATTTTATATTTTTTTTAGTAGAAAATGGTTCATTGCTGTGTTTCATGCTGCACTTCAAATTCACAGAAAAAAATTCCTGGAATTTTTTTTCATGAATTTCCTTCAAAATTAGACCTAAGGAATAAATGGTTGAAACTTATATCCAGGGAAAATTTCTGTGTTAATGACAAATCATCTTCGTCAGTTATCTGAAGTAAGCGCTTTCGGAAAGAGGATTATTGAAAACTCTAAGACGAAAACGGCTGTTACCATATGCTGAACCAAGCATATTTGAAAATTATCCTTCTTACATGCAACCCACATCTAGCAAAAAAAGATAATAATGTCTGTTTTTCAAAGAGAAGCAAATAAATCTGTCAAATGGAAATGAAGTTGTGCAGATAACGATTATCCGAAATTACATAAAAACTCTCATCCTTTGTTCTTACCAGAATGTAAAGAAACACACATAAACAGTATTAAAAGCATTTTAGAGTAAAAAGAAATGAAGTTAAAAAGTAAATTGTAAGGGGAAAATGCCAAAATTTAAAATTTAAAAGAGCAAAAAAACAGAGTTAAAATTGAAGTATTATGAAAAAAATGAATATCATTCTGAATTACAGAAGTTGATAATTATGAGTGAAGAAGTGGTAACAGGAAAGCTACTTTTATACTTAATCAAATTGATATTTTTTATTTTTTATTTTGTTAAAAGACCCACATGGAATGAAGGAGTCATTCGTGAATATGTATTGCGTAATGATATGATGATACCAAAGGATATCATTGTGTACGAGGCAGAAAACTGTTGAAATTGCTATCTAAGATGACTTTAACATGCTATCTGGGATAGCTGGAAGTCACGCCATTAGTAAAGGAAAGACTGACTGGCAAAGCAGATAAATTAAATAATTATAAAAGATTCTGCTTCCTAATTATTGAAGAAATGTCAATAGAATGAAACCTACAGTATGATACTAAAGCTGACAGTTACTTTGGTTAATTATGGGGGGGGGGGGGGGAATGCCAATTAGCCAGCAGATTGTTGTGTTTTGTAATAAATGGTTTGTCTAAACATAATGGAAATCTGTAATTATTATTATTACACTTCATCTTCAGTACCTGTAATATTTAAAAATATCGAAAGTTGTCCACAATCAACATTATATATCTTTGTTTTCAATGCAAAGTATGAAACAGAAATAATGTTCTGAAAAGCTAGCCTGATTTGAGTAGAGTTCGATATTTTTGAAAAACGTTTGCTTAATTTTATTAATATTGTGAAATTAGTAAATAGTATTTTTAAAATTTTTTACTGTGTATTTTATGGTTAGAATTCTCAATGTTTCAAGTAATCAAGAATTTAAATGTATATAAATATCGAAATTTACTACCTTTTATAATGCATATACTGTGAGTTTTTTTGTATTGTTATGTATGAAAGTAACCTTTACTAAGCATTATTTAAGGTGGGTATTTGTGCCATCTTCCGCCGAAAGTAGCCCTTTAACGATTCCAAAAGTAAGGGGGTGATTATGAAGGCTGTATAAGGAAAGAAATCTAGTTTGGTAGTGGCTAGTGTTATACAAATTATATACACAGGTGTATTTCTGCTGAGAATACAATATTTTATTATTTTTAGAACTTAATTATAATTTTAATGCATTTTCCATTAGCTGGGTGCAGATGATAAATTGCCAAATATTCATTATGGTTACAACCAGGACTTGACAAATGTGATTGCTTGGTCGCCACTGGTGACCAAGCTTTTTCATCTGCCAACTAAGTTGTTTAATCAGAAGATTTTAAAATGATAAAATCCGAATTGTTTGACTCACTTCGACAGGAAAATAAGCAAAAAATTGTTTTCCTGCTTCACTTATTTCATCGATGTCCTCCACATCAGATATAGACTTTGTAGCATTCAACTATCTGCACATTTGAAGCATTCAGAAATCAGCATTTCCCGAACATGCCGATTAATTCAGCCTTTACAGCAGGGTTGGAAAAAAACATGTTTTTTTTTAAAAAAAACAAAAAACGTGTTTTTTTTGTTTAAAACATGTTTTAAACGTTTTTTTCTCATTCAACAGCACAATTTTGATTAAAGTGAGCAAAAATTAATAAATTAAATATAAAGAATGAAAATATTTTTAAAAAACAGTTAAGGAAGAAAAAAATTATATAATAAATACCAAACATTAATTAACAATTAATTTTTTTTATTCTAAACTAAAACATTTAATTATTAAGTTCTTTAAAAATAGTAACAAGTTTGGCAGCCTTATCAAACACCTAACCGGTTTCTAGTTTTGTTCTGCACAAAGCCAAAAGTAGAAAACACTCTTTCTAAACCAGCAGTAGAGCATACAGCTGCTTGTAATTGTTTTATGATCATCATGACATTTTTATCGACATGTTTTTCAAGACTTATCCACCAAGATAAAGGTGTTATTTCTACAAAATTGTCCACTTTATTTGATTCTTGAGTAGTGACTTTATGATTGGTAACTGACAGCATAACATTTTTAGGGTTTCGTTCATCTCACGAAACCCTATTCGTCCCACTTCTCTGTCTGTCACAGAGCCGGTTCTCAGAAACTGTATAGCTAACAGACTTGAAATTTTGTGTACTTACAGCTGAATACCTACTGTCAAGCTGAAAATCATAACATTTTGAAAAAATCATATTATTTTAATATAGAGAGATAAAAAACCAAAAATCTAACAGCCTTTTTCTATTAAATTTAAACATTTTTCATTATAGCAGTTGCCAACAATTTAAAAATCAACAATAAAATTCTTTCTACAATAATTAATTTTCTGTTGAAAGATTTCCACGTGAATTTAATTTGTGAATTGTCACGTTGTGACATTATAAACAATAAACATGTTTTAAACATTGTTTTAAATGTAATGTTTTAAACATGTTTTAAACAGCTGTTTTAAACAAAATGTTTTAAACGTAACAACCCTGCTTTACAGTATTTCTATTTTTTTTTTTTTTTTGTCAGAGCTATTTAATTTTGATAAGTTTCATTAGAAAACTTAGTTTATGTTATCTTTCTAAATTTTGTAGCTAATAATTCTAAACTGTGCATGTTGTTGTTATTATTATTTTTCAATTAACTCATACAAAGCTTTTGAAAATCTATGGAAGGGATGTCCTGGCAACTAGAATTTTGTTGCTGGCTGCCAGATTTTATCAAATTTGTAAATCTCTGGTTACAACTGTATACGAGTTAAAACAGTGGAATTAATTATGTGCCTAACCACACTCGCTAAAATAGTCCAACTGACTGTGAAGCTACAACAACAAAATATTTTAATTACTAAAAAGTAAAAATGCATTATAAGTAAAAAGTACAGTGTGTAATATTTTTTTAATTTGCTTTTGCAAATTAAAAGCTTAATAGTAATTAAATTATGATTATATGTTTAGAAAATGGTTTAGAAATCGTGCCTAAATATTTTTATTTTTATTTTTTTCTATTCCTGTTTTCATCTCCTACAAAAAAAAAATATTTTTTTAATAAATTTACTGTTTGCATTTTCTATCAAGCATAAATCGAAATGGTGAATTTTCTATAATCGTAACCCATGCCAAATTAACTTGTTGTAACAGACATTTTTTTTAAACAACATGAATTACAGTCATGAAATTAGACGTGAATTTTAAGATAAACATTAAGAGTTTTGAAAAAACTATTTTTATTGTTTTTCTGTTTTAACATTATCAGATTAGTCCTAATTTTTTTGTGTAATTCCTGCTTGTAGTGTGTTTTTGAACCATTTTATAAACTAATAAAGTTAGTTTTATTTTCAATGCAGTTGTGCCAATATAAAATATTAGTATGCAATTTGTAAAATATTTTTATGGAGCAAAAAATTTTAATAAGTTATTGTGGCAGAGATTGGGTTAAGTTTTATATTGGCTAAAACAACTATTGCGCACATCAATAGGAAATCTGTCCCAATTATTCTTATACATTTAGAAACTGCATCTAAAGCTGAACACATTTGCCTCTTACATACACTTGTTATTTTCAATGCTTTACAAAATAAACCCGCAAATATATTATCCCAGTAAGCTTATTCGAGTAAGTAGATAAAGTCATTTTGTAATAGCTGTACCATAAGTCATATTTTCATCATTTGACACTTTTGCCAAGCATGTGCCGGATTTTCCCTGGTGTATCTTAAACCACATTTTATACCTCACAACATATCTTTCAGAAAATCCAGCTCATGCTTGACTATGATGTTAAACTTTAGTTCAATCAAAGTACTGAGGTCTGTTTTTGCTCCAAGTAGTCTTTAACCTTAGACTCTTAATTTGCTTTACCTTCTGCATCTTCAATTCCTAGTACTCATTAAATCCTTTTTCATTATGTGGCATTAGTAAATAGTACCTTAGACTATTAATGTGTACTAACTTTTGCTTCTTCAAGGCCTAGTACTCATTATTAAATCATTTTTCATAAATGTGTCATTAGTAAATTGTATAATAACTTAACCACAATATTTCAATTGATTACACTTGGTTTGAATACGATGACAAACGTTTAATGACAGATATAAAATACATGAAGAAATAAAGACCAGATACTTGGATAACAGGTTAACACAACTTAAAGTGGCCATATGCCAATTTTACAATCATAACATAACAAAGAAGCACTTTTGCTTTATCTCATTAAGCAAAAACAGCAAGCTACTTATAAACCTTTCATAAAACTGAACTACTACAACGATACCATTCTGATAATAATACCATCCATCATCATGGCCTGTGTGTCTATCATGGCTCATGAATCTGTATGCTCCATCGAGTTGAGAGGTGTCATGTTTAGATATAACTCATTTTTCTCACGAAAACATCTTTACATTGTCAAGTAAAAAAAAAAATGCTGATGTATAGCTGGCCATAACTTTTTCAAAAAATGAGATACAGCTTCGCGGAAATAGTAATTTTTATTACTCTGTGTACTATTCAATGGTTTAAAGAATAAGTCAAACCAGGACTGAAGTAGATTTCGTTTGGAAATGTCGTATACTCTTTTTTAACTGTATCTGTTGTTCTCTGCTCTATATCTGTACTTTTTTGTTCTGTTTCACATAACCTACACTTTTCAGCTATTGTCAGTTAAAGAAATCGTGGTAGAAGTAAATGTGTTTTATATAATTTTCAGGAAAGACCTCGTTCTAGAGATGATGTAGATATGGAACGTTGCCTTCGAACTGCAAATACTCCCGATATTGTCCGCAGCACCATTAAGAAGAAAGACGTTTTTGATGACTCATTAATTGATCGAGAGGTAGGTAGTCAGAAATTATTCTCAAAATTTTATGTTTTCATAAAATTGTATCGCATCTTTTATTGAATTAGAAGTGGGTTAAAATTTATGTACGAATAGTAATGTATAGAGATATTAACCAACAAGTTAAATAAAAGGTCATTAATTAGTTGAAGTTTTTTTTTTTTTATTATTCTAATTTGTTTTTAGTGTACATCAGAAGTATGTAAATAAATATAATGCATTTCTTGTGAAAACAAATGCTTATAATTTGAATAATGTCTTGCTAGTCTGATCCATGTTGATCTTTCGGTCGCACAGTAATATTTTTGAGTTACTTCTTTTAAATTGATTCAATTGTGTTGAATATTCATCTTATCTCTTCTTGATTTTATTTCATATTGGACAATATTATCCATAGCAGTTAATTAAGCTGATTTGCTCAGCAAACATTTAAAACATTTTTTCTGAAAAGCAGAGCATGCATTGAATTTATTCTGTATTTTTCTATTGATAATTGAAGAGGAGAAATTAATAAAGTGAAAATAAAAATGATTTTGTATGAGATTTTTGTTCTGCCTATAAGGGCTTTAAGTATTTTGGGAAAATGAGCTATATTATTCCACTCTTATTAGAATTGGGATGATTTATTTTGAAATTTTCCATCTCTAAAGCATTCATGTGATCCATTTTCCTATTTTTGGTACATAGGTTTCCTTTATGTATACATGTATATTAAACATATGAGCCAATAAACTATTCTATGCAACAAAACCAATTTAATGAGGTGCTTTTTAAATATATATAATTAATCCATTTGCATCATTTGAAACTAGTCGGATGTGCCAATCCCAAAACTTACTTCTGTCTCATACAAGTTTTACAAACACCGAAAACAAATCAGCACCAATTTATGTCAAGGTCTAACTGAATCTAAATTTTTATTAAATTCTGTGCATTATTTCTTGAGATATGACTATCGCTAACATCGTGTAAATCCTGAATTTACACCAAAACCTAATCAACAACTTATTTCAATGTCTAACTGAATCTGAAGTTTGATGAAATTCTGTGCATTAGTTCTTGAGATATAGCTATCGTGAAAATCATGAAAAAGGTAGTATAGCAGCACCACCTGTTTGGCTGTTTCCTCCCAAAATGTAGCCGGCATCTATTTATGTCAATGTCCAACAGAATCTGAAGTTTGATGAAATTCTGTGCATTAGTTCTTGAGATATATAGCTATCATGAAAATTGTGAAAAATGTAACATAGCATCAATTTAAATGAAAAACTAATCCCCACCAATTTATATCAGGGACTAACTGAATCTAAAGTCTTATTAAATTCCGTGCATTAGCTCTTGAGATAGAGCGCCTGCTAAATTTTTCTCCCATTCTGACAGACATTTTCTAAAAACAGTCAAATGATGTTCAGTACCCTCTAAAACATATAAGTCGTCGAAAACCAGAAGTAGAATTTTTTCACGATTCCATACTTTCTTCTTGTAAAGATAGAAGAAAGTAAAAATGAAAAATTGGTCCTTATCCCTGATCACCAAAAGTGTTTTTTATTGTATCAAAATTAAAATAGTTCAAAATGTATTAAAAAAAAAAAAAAAAAAAAAAACTGTTGTATTGAATCAATAGAAATCTATATGCATAATGGAAACATATGCAATAAATCAGCCTCTTTTGAATTACCTAAAATTTGGCATGAGGTGTTTTTCAATTTATAAAAAGCAATAAGGAAATATTAATTTTAACTTTTTCAGTTGACTATTTTTAAGCACCTATTTTTATTACACCTATGATCTTGTGATTTATGTTTTTCAAGTTTATTTTCAAAAAAATTTGCAAGACTAGTTTGTTTATCATATAGATCTTGATAATGGCTCCGTTTGTGCATTCAAAACATGTCGATCATTATATTAAAAGATTTTTATAAGCCTTTTTGTATTCTGCTTTTATCTCTTAAGCATTTATATCTGTATTTTACTGATATTTTCAACAGACATTATTGTCTAAGAAATGTTATATCATCCCAACAATTGCTGGAAAGGGCTACGATCTGCATCCAAACAACACTGACCTAGACACTTTCGTAATATAGAATGTAACTCATGGTTAACAATAACTGTTTACAATAATTGCTGGAAGTGCTTTTTCAGTTGCTGTACGCGTTTTTTTAATTTAATTCATTTTCGGCCTATTACTTGGTGTGTTTAAATTCTATAGATCATGTACAGGGCAGCACAAAAAGTTCTCAAGTATATTTCCATTTATTGGCAGAAATTCCAGAGGGAGAATTTTAAACTGTGCTATGTGTTTCCTAAATGAACTGAAATTTAGCTTTCTATGTAGTATATATACAAATCTGTAGATCATATATAGGGCTGCACAAAAGAATTGGGATATTTTTCTGAATAATGTTGGTAATTCCTGAAATTGAGTTTTTAAATTTGTTAGGAGTTTTCCAAATTGTTTATTTTGACATCACCTTTTACCTTATTAAACAGTAATGATTTGTAAAATTATTTTGTAAGTGTTGAAAATTCATTTGTTTTTAATCATTTGTTTTTTGTTGTAATATATCTTATTTTGTATACTATCATAAGTATATTATAGGGATCATATTTTTTTCTATTTTGTTTGTTATAGTTGGGATTACCTCAAAAAATTGACATTCCAGAGCGCTATGTTGAAGTAGAACCTGAACACCTCTCAGCCACTGAAAGATTACAGAGGAGCCGTAAAGCTGAAAACATTTGTAAAATGTTGTCACAAACTACTACGTAAGTGTATTTTATTTCTCAAAACATTGATCTTTATAATTATACATATTTTTTTATTGTATACTTACCACTAATGTAAACTTTTCTTTTTTCTTAAACAGTTAAACTGTAATTAACAACTAAATAAAAAAGTTTTTACATTAGTCAACAGTTTGGGAAATTCCAATTAAAACAGAAAACCCGAGACACCTAACATTCTTTTAAAAACTTTCATGAAAAGCAAAGTCCTTTACCCTATTATCAGGTTAATTGACATGTAATGTAATACATCCTTATATTATTTATACATTCAATCTTGAATCTTCCACCTAGTATTTAAAAATATATATATATTGTTTATTATGTGTTAACTCTTCTTTTACTTCATTAATCTAATAATTTCTCTGGAATCATTGGATTATTGTACGGTATTGTACATTTATTTCAAATGGGATGCAACTCAAAAATATGATTTAAAAAATATTATTGAATATTGAATTGCAAAATTGCTTTTAATCTTGTCTTAAAAGCATAGTTCGTCATTTTTAAAGATGCTTGAAAAGCAATTTTATTGCTTTTTGCATAACATTACTGTTTATAAATTTTTAAATAATATGGTTCATGTAGAATAAAATTACTTTTGACACTTTTTATAAAAATAGACCAATAATTTCTGGTTCACGCATATTTTTTATAATTGTTTTTTCACTCTTATATATATATATTTTCTTTTATTTACTTGTACTTGTCTTCTTTTAAATAAGGAAGTTGTCTCACGGATACACTAATCTTGGATAAGAAATAAGTTGAACATTTTTATTTTGTACAAATCATTTTTTGAAATAATCATCTTTCTGATTTAGTCACTTCGCGCTTTCATTCTTAACTGAACAAAAAGGGGGAAAAAAATTCGTGTTCCAGCTGTTATTTTAATCTTATTTTTGTACTTTAAATAGAATCCTTCAATTCATGTTCTTTGAAAAGAAAATAAGAAGTTAGATTTATCTGCAGCAAGTAAGGTCAAATAGGTGGGTCAAGTTAAAACGCAAGAATGTTGTACAGTCTATCAGAATCTTTACTTTTCTTTTAACTGCTTCACAACAAGTATCCTTTACAGAATTTTTAATCTTTCATCACCAGTATTTCCAACTATAAATTTCTGCTTAGTTTAATAGCAAAAATTCTGTTATTAAAGAAGGCAAAATTACTGGTAGGAGAAATCAAGAGATGTGAGCACCTTATACATGGCATATGTGTGGCGCTTGTCAGAAACGAGTTAAAGCAAAAGTTTTTCTGATCTGCTGATAATATGAGTAATTTATGAATTAAGATTGATTATTTTCATTTGAACATTCTTAATCAATCAGAAATTTGAATTTTATATTCATATGTAAAATTAAAGATTTCATGGTGGGTATTTTTTATTCTTTAAGTTGACAAATCAAAGTGTACACAAGAATTCTCAGTGTATATATATTTTTTAATTTATGCAGGGTTGCCACAGGCAAAATTTTCTTTTGAAAGTGAAATAGTTTTTGGCAGTGACATTTCAGGAACTGTTCTTTCGAAAAATGCTTTCTCTACTATTAAAGTTTTACTGAAAAAAAGATTTGAAAAATTTTTAAACATATTTAATAACATTTGTAAATAGTTTGCTCTGAAATTTTATTTTTGTGGGGTACTTAACCCTCATTCTAGGTGACTTGTTTATATTTTTCTGTTTACCAAAAACAACTTAAATTAGCAGTAGACAAAAATATAACAGAATTGTATGTTAAGAAAGATATTTGAAGGTGAAGATATTTGAAAAATATCTTAGTAACAAACTTCAAAAGGAAATTGAAACAAAACTTGGATTTTATTAATATTATAAAAATGCAGAAAGTTCTCTTATATTCAATGGATAAAATTCCATATTAGGAAAGTGATTATAACTATTTTGCTGATATTTTATTTTTGTAGGCTACCATTTTGGATGTTTAGGCAACAATTTTTGTTGTATTTCTCTTGTGGCTGCCCATTTATTTATTATAAATAAATTGGAATTTCAGACAGAAAATGTGCATTTTTTTAATGTTTTTTTAAGAGGTTTTTGTTTTTTTAATATTTGAAGAATATTTTCCCTCTGTGATATATCAAAATGTTTTTTCTTAATGAATTTCAATAATGAAAAACTGATTAAAATGATTGGAAACTTCAGATCGTATGAAGATGTTGTAGAAAAGAGGAATGACTCTCCTGAGGCCTTGCACAAAAAATTAAGTGAAGAAAAACGGAAAAGAGCCCAGTTATTATCCTTGAATCAAGCACTTGCACGAGAAGTTGTTGAAAGGAGTAAAGCAGTAGCTGGTGAGTGTATCAGATGGTTGATCTTTTGCTTTTGAATTTTGTTTTTCTAATTATAGAGTCACATTTTAAATGAGCATTATTTAAAGAAAAAAATAGTTAATTTGTGGTACTTGTCTATTTTCCGATCGACTACTTTATAAAACACTGTTGCTAAACAATATAAATTAATGTCAATAATACAAAAACATGACATCTGGTCTGATTTCAAATGAAGTTCTCAGGCATGAAAGAGTTCCTTCTAAAGGAGGAATTCCACCTTTTTTAAAGCAATTTTGGACATTCTCTGGATTAATGCCAAAAAAAAAAAAAAAAAAAAAAAAAAATTAAGCACATAGGGGGGGGGGGGGGGGTGCCCTAGAAAATTTAATAATCAGACATTTTGGCTACTCAAATCACTGGAGTTTGTTTCTGAATTGCTGTGCAAAAGAGCCATCCAAATCAAAGATGAGCTTATTTTATTATCATCTGAAAGTTGTGAAAAAGAAGTTGTTTAAGTTTAAAGTGTCTTTCCAGAGTGATATTTTTTAGACTTTAAAAGGGAAAGAAAGTTTCCATAAAGTTCTCTTGGGAATAGAAATACTTTGTCCTATTTATACAACACTTTTAGGTAATTTCAGTGATGCATTTTTTGGAGATGTATTTCTGGAGCAAAAATCAATTTGATGTGCATATATATTTAGCATGGAGAATTTTGCAAGAAGGGGGGAAATTTTAAACAGTCAAATCATCCAGAATAAATCACTGTACTTCACTTAACTTCATCACATATATTTGAATTTACACCTTTAGCAAACAGTCTTCAATTTTCTTTTTTGATTAAATAAACCTATACATTTATTGTTTGTTTATATTTGTTTTTAACACTTAAGTTACAAAAAGAAAATAACGAACATACATTCAGTTATATTTCATTTTATTATATAAATAACTGTTAAAATATATCTAAATTATAATTATTTACAGCTTCATTAGAAAGAAAACTTTGTGGTTTTGGCTGCTGTTCAGTTTAAAGTGCACAACATGTTAGGGAATGAAAAAGCAGACTAGCTTACATTTATGTTCAAAATTTTCATCTACAAAAAAAAAAAAATTATTTTGTATTTAAAATTTTATTCTATAAAACATAATTTTTTTGTGATATTTGATACTGAATCCTGTAGTTTTTTTTTTTTTTATGAATATAAAAAGCAAAATGTGTCTGTTGTCAATTTGTTGATCTTCAGTTTTGTTATGCAAATAAAAAGAGAAAGAAAAAGACGTTTAGAATATTATTTAATTAACTTTTCGTGTTTTGTGCAATATGTTTTAGTTTCTAATTTATACTGAGTCGGAAATCTATATATATATATATATTTCTCATATGTAGCGCAAAAATAAGACTGAATTTGTAGCTTACCATGTGGCAACAATCATAGTAACATGAAATTAATTTGCTTTATTACATTCCACCAATCAGAAGCGTGATTTCATCACTGAAACTTGCGTCATATTTAAAAGAAAAATTTCTATGGTTTTCATAATATGTAAGCATATTAAAGTGATTCCGTTTAATTATGCACTAATCGCGAAAGAGCAGAACATATATTATTTATTAAGAAATATTATTAAGTAATATGTGTAAAAAGAATAACAATAAATAATGTATCATAGTAAGTAATATGTAAAGTGAAACATTTCCTATGTAGAAAATGACATCATTCGAAAAACAAAAGGTGTATTTTCATCCATGAATATATTTTACTATAACTTTTTCAGTGATGACGTCATATTTACTGACACATATTCCTGTAGCTAAATAGACTGAACTCTTGCTATTTATTTAAAGATCCTTGGTATGCACAAAATAAAATATTTCTGAAAATTATATAATTTCCAATTAATTATAATAAATATTTAATGAAACTCAGGAATTTAAAAACAATTTCTTAAATGACACTCTAATCTCTTCAGGGATTAATGGTTCTGATGGTGAAAATGATGTCAGAATTGAAAGACAAAATACAATTCTCATATAGACTCCAAAAGTGTGATGGCAAATGGGAGAATTGTTTTAAACAAACAACAGATTTCTGTGTAGGTTTTCCATTGTGTGAAGGAGTTACCTGCAGGAAAAGTGTAGCAGCAGCCAGGAAATGCATAGCAACGGTTTGTTAGGAACTCCCAATGACGTTGTGATCTTCAGAGTCTATATAAAACTGAAATATTTTAGTATACAATTGACATTAATTTAATGTCAATATGACATTATATTCTCTGGCCTTTAGTTTTAATTCAGAAAATCCTAATTTAGAGCAGGAGCTCTTTTTAAATACATCACAAACTTTCGGCTGATGTATAAATAGCAATGGTCATTGGCTCGTTTTACGGTAACATGATGTATTAAAAAAAACAGCTTTTTGATCAAGAGTCTCTTTTAAACATAGCAGAAAATGTGTTGTTTACGTTTTCTAAACTTGCCATGTGTCTGAGATATATAATTTTCACGTCGAACAAACTTTAGATGATGATAGTTGATTTATATTGAACTTGCTATCGTGTAGCTTTTTTCTAAGAGTTTTTCAAAATGAAGTTAAGACATGCTGTACAATATTATAGGCTCAATCAACGAAGTTTTAAATTAATTGTGCTTCCAAGGTAATTTTTTCAGTAAATTGTTTTAAATTAAAAAAATTTTTTAATTTCATAGTGTTAAAATGATTTATGTCCATTGGTAGCACCAACTAAATGCATTTTTAATTGTGTTTTCAATAGCTTTTTTTTACATTAAAATAATTTGTAAATTTCATACGTTAAAATGATTTCTGATGATGCTCATTCTGGCTATAGTTGCTGCAAAATGTGGCGAGCAAGCTGGGACTACATAGTTTCCAATGTGAATTGCGACACATTTCATGGGGATTGGCAAGCGTTAGCGAGAATGGGGTGCAACCCCCTAATATCTTATAATCAGCAGTAATTTGACTAGTTTGACAATATCGAACATACATAAAAAATATTGGATATATATCAAAATATTGATTTATTTTTATATTTTTGAAAATATAGTACTTACAAACTATAGTCCGACCTGTGAGGACTTGTGATTCACACTGAAATATCAAATTAATTAATAAGTATTTTGTCTTCCGAAGCATTTTTCCTTACTTTTTGAAAATATATTTGAAGATTTGTGCAGTCATTAATAAAATTAAAAAAGACTTAATCTATTAAAATTAAACTAAATCAGCTATCATAGGGGGTTTGTGGAAGATTCACAATTCTATCCCAATCATTTCTTTAAAATGTAGATTTTAATATTTTTTAGAATTAGAAAAAAAAGGGGGCCTCGCTTATAAAAATATTTCAGAACTGAAACTTTCCACACCATATCTTCAATATCAAGAAAGCTTAACAGATATATATATATATATATATATATGTATATCTGTTTAAAAATATATTTCTTTGTACTATGAATAATGTTTTTGGAACTTGATAAAGTAAAGTTTCTATGACTTATTCCAAGTTGTATTACTGCCAAGTAATGTGTTAAATGAATTTTATAGCAAGTTTTATTAATGGTACTTGAAAAGTACCATTGGGCATAAAGGCAAGGCCAAAACTAGGATTTTTTTTTTCACCCGGGGCAAGCATGAATTTTAGGACCCCTCTCTCTCTTAAGAGGAGATTTTATCTTTTATGAATATGTATGTACTTACTATGTGCTTAATCAAATATGGTATAGCCAAATATAATCAAATTTCAATGAAATTAATAAAATAATATTTAAATTGCCCCCAAAAAAGAGAAAAGTTTTTAATAGTTTTCATTAACTTGTATTTTAAACATTCATTATGGAAGTTTCATTTGATCTACAAACGCCTTATTGTTCTCTCTCTCTCTCTCCCCTGCCCCTAGGCCTAATGAAAAAAGCAGCCTGTTCAAAGCAAAGAGTATAGTTAATGAATACATTTTTACTTTCTGTTATCCGATAGTATGACTTTTTTTACCAAATTTCAAGTATTTGCATTTTGTACCGAACGATAAAACAAATTTTCTTTTGGCACCTTCTTCTATTATGAATCTCAAGACATATTCCTCCCCCCCCCCCCTATTTTTGGCCCTTCATAAAGTCGCAGGGGTGATTGTGCTCAGGTTATATACCTGAATTCAGGTATTTTTTCATTTTCAGTACCAAAATTCCGTTTTTTCTGATTTAAATTCATAAAATAAGATTAAAATTCATATTTTTCATAATTTGACCTAACTGTAATAAATTATATATTCCCTTCCGCCCTCTCTCCTACAAAAACGTTTTCTCGCTAAAATTTCAGGTATTTTTTCATGAACCCACAATCACCCCTGAAAGTGTTAAAACCACATGATTTATAAGAGATCTGTTCTTTTTGTTTGTCTTTGTTTTTTTAATTATCATCCTCCCCTTTTTAATTTCTTTCTCTCTCATATGCATGTTTGATTATGTTATGATACTCTGATTATAATGATAATTTTGTTTTAAATAATTCTATAAATTAATCAGATTTTAAGTTGAATTATCAAAGCTTAGTACATGTACTTCTGAAAATTCCTTTATGATTTTTACTTATATTTCTTTCCTAGATGGTATGTATTTATGCTGCTTATTTAATTTATTCAGTTTGCATGAAAAATTTAATATTTTAAAATTATTTTACAGCTAATGTTTACCCTCTTGAAAACCAGGCCACTTCATGAGGTTTGTTATAGTCATTTTTTAGTTTGTTTATTTTTAGTATTATAATTTGTTTTGTAATTTTTTATTTTATTTTCATTATTTTTGGTTGATAATTAGAGGCAGAAAAATGTTAAACCAAAATAAAGTTCTGGATCAAAATGTTAATTATATCTTCTGCATAATTAAAAAATATATGGTTAAAATCATTTAAAATTAGAATATTAAATACATTTGAAGTTAATAATATGTGTATAACTTTTTTTATTATTATTTAGTACACATTTTTAAAAAAATTATTTGTGTTTTATTTTACCCCATGTAAATAATTTGTGCAGGTCAATGGTTAAAAACTTTTTGGGAATTTGATTTTTCTTTTGTTTATATCTGGTGTTTATGTGTATCCTTCTGTCACATTCCTTGATTATGAATTAGAAACATTTATAGACATGATAGGATCTTGATAGCTGAACATGTTACGGGTCTAAGAAATCATCGTTAGATGTTTAAATGTTTAAAATGATAATTTCTATGAGAGCAGTCTCTCTCATAATGAAAGTATGTGCCTGCCTGTTACAGCTTTTTTTTTTTTTTTTTTAATAAACAAATCTTTCAAAGCATGGTGATTTAAACAAATCTTCATTTATTGAGATTTTGCACCTGTAAAATGCTTTTATATAATTTTTATTAAGCATAGTAAGTAAGTGAATATAAGGATTAATTAATTGTAACTATACAAACGTTAATGTAACTATGTATTGCTAATTGATAATTTTCAATGGCTATGCATTTTTACCAAGTTAGTATATGTACTGTCAGCCAAAAAATTAAAACACTCTATACATTTTAATCTCTAATTTATTATAGAAAAAAAAAAATGGAAATATCCATTTGACTGGAAATTGTCATTTCTCAATTTGTATTTTTAAAAAATAAGCTTAAGGGGTTGTCTTCATACTGAAATTATACCAAACTCTGAAATTTTCAATGCAAACACCTAATTTTGACATCATATTTGACATGTTTGGTAAATTTTACCTTGGGATATCTAACCAGAAATCATTTGGTCAAGTAGTTCAGGTTGGGAATTATAGAGGTTTAAAGATCAAAATTCTGAAATTCATATGTAATTGTTGCACCAAACTAGATTACAAATGAATGGTAGACAGGTAGTTTTTTAAACGTAACTCAAAAACTACTTGGCAGAATGAACTGTAGTTTTGTTTTTGCAAATTTAAATCTTCTAAAAATTGAATTTTGCTAAAAAATTTATATGTTGAGATTCATATATATATATATATATATATATATATATATATATATATATATATATATATATATATATATATATATATATATATATTAGTTTTAAAAAATATATATTATCAACACACATTTTCCAAAAAAAAAAAAAAAAAAAAAAAAACTGTAATGAAGGTATGAATTGTAAACTATCCACATTGCAATCTGTTTTGCAGCTGTCACAATTGAATTTGACATGAGGATTTCCAAATTTTAAATATCTTCAAAATCCCTAAACTACTTTACCAAATGATTTCCCTTTTGGTATGCTAAGGTAAAATTTATTGAAAAAGCTAAATATGATGTCAAAACTAGGTGCCCATAGTGAAAATATCAGAGTTTCATACAATTTTAGTATGCTGACGATCCACTGTTAAGAATAAAATCACAAATTTAGTCAATCAGTCTCAAAAAAAAAAAAAAAAAAAAAAAAATCCATAATTTTGTCAAACAATTGCGAATTTCATCGAATGACTGCAGGAAAAAAATCGTTAATTTCATCAAAAAATCACAAATGTCATTAATTGGTTTTAAAAAAATAATAATATTTTACTGGTCCCCTCCCCCCTACCCCCCCCCCCCCCCCACCACCACCACCACCACAAAAAAAAAAAAAAAAAAGATAATTTTTTTTAAACAAGTGCAGAAAAAAATTGAGAATTTTGTCAACTGCTTCAAAAGATGACCACGAATTTCATCAATCAGTTGCAGATGAAATCGTAAATTTTGTCATTCTGTCTCCAAAAAAAAAAAAAAAAAAAAAAAAAAACACGAGAATTTTATTGAACAAGTGTTGTGTAGAAAATAATTGTGAATTTTGTGAAGTTCATGGAATAAAACTACGAATTTTATCAATTGGTCAAGGAAACAATCATGACTTTTGTCCAACGGTCGCAGAAAAAAAATTGTAAATTTTGTCGAACGATTGCAGAAAAAATAGCAAATTTCGTCAAGAGGAGTTGAATTAAAAAATCGAGAAATTTAGCAGTGGGTCACAAATTTAATCAGTCGGTCACGAAATGTGCAGTTTTTTTTTCTCTATGGGGATAAAAAAAAAATGAATTTGTGCCAACAAAAGTTGCAACAAGGCTTAAGTATTAGATTTTTCTCCATCCACAATATGATTGTCAGAATTTATTTTACTAAAATCTAAAATCTAAAAAAACATTAAATCTCCCAATATTTTTGCATATTTATTTGGGTGGAAGAATGTTAATGTAGTATAAAACCCTACAAGTTGACAGAGGTAGTCATTTTCTTCAACTCAACTATGAAAATTTATTAAAGAAAACACTATAAAATATAACTATAATATAAACTATAAAAAAATTTCCAATGTATTTATTTTATATATAATACAATATAGTTTACAAAATTCACACATAAATGTTGTGAAAAATGTAAATTTTTCTTTCACGTGTAATATCCTCTTTTTTGTTATTTTCTGAGTGGCATACCCGGAAATAGGTGTTCATATGTTTATATATGAAAACAAAAGGGTCTCTTACTTTGTTTGCTTATGCATAAACACATACGTTCAAATGCTTAAAAATTGTAGCGTAAAAAACAGCAACCAACCAACCAACCAACCTCAAAATTAATTTGAATTTTATGTGCTACTATTTCCATTTTTGTTTTCCTCTGACAATTTGATGATTAAAATGTATGATAAAAAATAATGTTTAAGGCATACTATTGTTTAGAAACCTTGGATCGGAAAAAAAAAAAAAATTAAGGCAGTCCTTTGAAAAAGATAGTTGAAGGTACATATAAAAGGGAAAGAATGGTGAAAGTCCTTTGGAAAATTATAACTGTCAGCCTTCTGTTTTTAGGCCAAATAAACATATATTGAACCAGAAAATTTATTTAATGAAATGTGTCTAAGTAGTGCTGACTTATTAACTGAAATTTATGGTTCAAAATACGTTTGTTTGACCAGAAAAAAAAAGAAGGTTAGCTGCTATGTAAAACATAGTTGAATATGGGTTTAAGGGAGGGGGGCGGAATTATGAATTCCTGCCTACATAAAAAAGAACAATGAATAATTATGTAACTAACTGTGACTATCATCATTTTTCACCTTGACAATTGAATTTGTGTTTTATATATTTAATGCTTGATTGTAAGAAAACTTTTATTTGTCTTTCTTTGCAAACAGTGTTAGCTACTCTAGAACACATCATGAAAAAACCTCTCACTCCAGTAGAAGAAGATTTGAGTCCAATGGCCCCATTACCTATTACTCAACAGCGCTATAACTTCCTCACCTAAAGTGCTTTGTTGTATTATAGACAATCATAATAATGGTTAATCTTGTCCTCTTCTACAAAGCTTGTAAAATCATTTTTTCACCCCTCTCATTTCTCAAGTCATTCCAATGGAAAACATCCTCATGGTTATTTAAATTTATTTATGTAATCTATAAATGCAATAAATCCTCAGTATGATATTATCCTTTGCAGTCAATAATAATGAGTTCAATAATGATTTCAGTTCCCTAACAATGATAATGAAAGGTTGAAAGTTTTTTCACTGTTTTCAATGGAAATAAAATCAACTCTTTGGTTTTGATGTTAAGCATGATTAAAACATGAATTTATAAAACTATGTCTGCTGTAATTATTGTAAAAATTCAGACCCTTAAAATTAAAGAAAGAAATCCGTTGTTATGCAAACATGTCTGTTTGCTTTTTCCCTCCAGTGTTTTCTTGAAGGCATCTTTTCTAACAAAATAAGTCAAAATGCTTCAGTGTGTAAAGTAACCAGATAATTTTATCATTTTTTAAACGTGTGACAGTTATATTTTAGATGATATTGAAATATGCAAGTTTTTTAAAAAAACGCTGATATTTTATATTTTCATTTCTTTTAAACGAGAAATATATAAAAAACTATTATTGTATGCTTACATTTTCAATGTTTGTCACATTTTTAAAGGATATCCTAGTGATGATATTCAATAACTAAAATTCTAATTTTATACCGATAAATTGGTTTTAAAATTAACAGTTTTGTCATTTCTCTTATTGCCAAGTAATTATATTCCGTGTAATGCTGGACCACTAAAGATATCTTCGCTTAGAGTATTAGTTGGTTGATATGCTAAAAAACTATGACAGAAAGTAGAACTGTTTCCTCAAAGTTAAAATTCCAGAGCTTTCTCACAAAAAACATATGCTTTTTTTTTATCATAGGAATTTCTCAGCGTTGACGTTAGGCTTTCATTGTGTCTAAAATCTAAAGATAGCTTCTAATTTTCAACAGTATACGAATCAAACATTGTACCATGGTCACTGTTGAGACTAAAGTATAGATTCTTCTAGAAGAAAGTTATTCATTAGTTTTAATTTAGGCAGCAAGATACTTAAAATTTCTTTAGCATCAATATCCATATTTTTATGATAAATAACAATTGTTAATATTTCACACCATGTATCATTTGAAATTTATTATCAAATTAGAAAATATTTATTACTTCCACCCCTCACATCCTTCAAATGAAGTAATTTGCATCTTATTTGCTTGGTTTAATGCAAATAAGAGATATTCTTTGGCTTGGACCAATTTTCTTTCATTAAACTCTGGTTGTTCATGTCGGGCTGGATTTTTTTTCCCCCCGAAAATAGTGATATTGTTTAACATAGTCTTTAGAAATTTATTTTAATTTAATAAATTTAAAAAAAAATATTTTTAAAAATCTACTTTTTATTTTATTTATAGAGCTTTACAATTATGATATGTATGCTGTGTTCTTTTAAAATTAGCTCAAGAATTGTATATTTATATAATAATAGCTGATCCAAGACATCTTCATTTATTAATCTGACATAACTTTATTGGACATTCTCTAAACATTTATTATTTGTTCATGTAGGTTGTATACCAAGATAATATTTTTCAGTTAACATTTATGTAAAATTAATTTCTCTGAGTTAACCTAGTGTCTTAAAATGAAATCTGATGAAAAATTTAAAGGGCCTAGATTTTTACAATACTTTACCATTCCATCTTGTTAAAAAAACTTAATGCTTTGTCTAGTGTATATGTTGAATGGCTTTTTATTTAATAAATAATTATGATCTCTTTATATTCAGCTTTATTTTAATTTTATATATTTTTAATAATTTAAAACATATGCAGTACTTTTTAAATAGTTAAAAGAATGTAATTGTGTTTTTCTAAAAAAGAATTAAGAAAAATGTTACTTAAAATTGCCAAAACTTCTAAGTTTCCATGTGCTGTTGATGTTTTTCTTTGAGAAGAATGCATTATTTTTGTTATATTTCTCATCAAAAGTTTTGACAATTTTTCTTTTATGTCTGTTAATAACCAGAGAAGAGTATATTTTATTAAGCTTACTTTCTAATGTCATATAAAAAAACAGTAAAACTTGATATCAGATGTATTTCTGTTTAATTTGCCTCATCGGGGAACATTATCAGACTTCTGATTTTTCACATAGACAATTGTTATGCATTAACTATCAGATCTGTTATAATTTAATAACTGCTTAAAACCTTTTTATTTATTATAAACAGTACGAGAAAAGAGATTTTTCCAAATGAAGAATGCATAATAAAAGTTTTTGGCCTTTTTATAAGATAGACCTTTGTGGTTCATTAACTTTGATAGTATATTGCCTATTTCATTCACCATGTAAGGGGGCAATAACAATTGTAAAATCCTGTGGTAAACAGCTGATATTGTTTACCACACCTTTCCTTGGGAACTATTTGGGACTATGTAAATCTGTGATCCAATGGAATTTCTAGTTGTGAAAATTTTAAAGAGTAGCAATAGCCTGAACTTGTTCTTTAAAGTACAAGTAGAGAAATAAATTATATATGTATATATATATAGGAAAAGTTTTCCTTTTGGCCAATTAAAGTAATAATAATAATAAAATAAATCAATTTTTACAATTTTAGAGGATTACAAAGGAATCTTGACCAATCATCTTTGTTTTAAAATTTTAAAATGAAAAAAATTATTCAGCAAGGCATTGGCATCACCTCAATGAATGAACATGGAAACTCAACTGGCTTGATCACTGCTATAAGAAATTAAATTTTATAAAAATGAGGTTTTCCAAAATAAAATCAGGGAAAGTTTTAAATAATATGCCAAAAATCAAAGAGGGCAAAATACGAAGAAGGCAATTAAAAAATAATAATAATAAAAAATCCCAACAGTGGAACATCCTTTATGACATTACATTCAATTGCTGATAAGACGTTCAATTGCCAGGCCAAATTCCTTGCAATGAACATCATTCATGGTGCAATTTTGCTATGCCCCTTGCACCAGAGAAGCAAATATGCTCCAGGGAAATGATGCAATACATGCTGTGGAATAATAATAATCAATACCAGGCAGTGGATGAAAATGCTGATTGTGAAATGTAAAACACAAGTAATTTCAATTGTTGAAGCAATTTCAATAATTTTTTGAAAATAGTTTTGACATTACTATAAATTGATCATTAGGTAAAAAACAAAAAATGCAATAGTTACACAATTTCACACATAAAAAAAAAGACCATTTTTAAATTAATGTTACTAAAAAGGGATTGATTTTCCAGAAAAATAAAATAAATTATTGTAATAACTTTAGTTCTTTCCAAGAAATAAGTACTTCAATATCAGCTGTTTTCCTTAGAATTTCACAAATGTTGTGTTAAACATTTATTATTTCTATTCATTTTCATGTGTGCTGTTAACACATAAAATTTGCTTTCTCTGAATAAGCCTATTGGCTTAAAATAAAATATACGAAATTTAAACTACCTTTATTCTTGAACTTTCATGTAAGTTCATATAATATATATATATCCTATCCAAAACTTGCTTAAGAATTTTTTTCCCCTGGAAATATTCCACCTTTTCTTTGTTCATTGAAAGCTGGAGTTTAACAGAGTCTGTTTTGGAAGGGAATTTGATGAATGCTTGTGCTGTGTTGTTATATCATTGATGGACGCAATAATTGTTGTTTGCCGTTGACTGTTGCAATAAGATTGTTTTACATTTTTACAAAGTTATATCCAATTCATGTAAAATCATTTGTATTTTTATATATTCATATTTATTGTTGCACATATTACTGTTATGTAATTTGTGATATATTTTTATGTTCTTTAAATGTTGATTTTAGGGAATTTTGTTTATATATGCAATGGGAAAAGTGTGTAAAAGCTGTATTTTCATATGAAAGTGTTTTTGAATGTGTATGTTTTGCTTGTGTGTTGTAATGCAGTGGAATATTGTTTGTATTGTCAACTTACAAATCTAAACTAGTTGTTTTAGGATTAAAATAGTACAGGTTTTCTTTGGTTTATGCAGTTTCATGCAGTATTTTTTTTTTTTTCAGATGATTCCCTAATTAATGTTGGGAAATTTTCGATTATTGCGCAAAGCATGGACTGGTTTATCCCATTTTGCTACCAGCAAATGGCTGGTGGCCACTCCATCTTCCCAGCGTTGTATTGCTGGGAGAATAAAACAAAAATGTGACTAGAAATGTGACCAACTGTAGGACAATGGGACAAAGGTCTTTATTATACAGAATTGAAATAAAAATTGCATTTTCAATGTTTCTGATTGTCGCTTATTAAATTGCCACACACGTTAACATTAATGGGAAGTCTATGTAAATACAATAAACTGTATTTAAAATGTTTCAAATCAAGCTGTAATAGATACTTTATAACAATAACACATAAAAAAAAATCATAGTACAGTATTATATTGGTTATTTATGTATATTGGGTTTTTAAAAGTTGGCTATGGATCTATTGTGGTTTTTCTCTTTGAATGTGTGTTTTGATTTGTGCAGTAATATTGCGGGATCAATTAACTGCACTAACCTCTATTTGTAAAGTTCCTTTATTACTGTAAGTAGTGGCATTTCTTTTTGCACTTTCCTAGTCTTTTCATAAAGACAAAAATTAGAAGTAGGGGAAAATACATGAGTGTTTTGAAGGATGCTGATAAAACATTCATTTTTCTTTGATGTAGCAAAAGAAATAGCAATCTGTAAGATAAATGCAAACTTTTGATAAACAAGCAGGTAATCGGTATTAATAAAATGAAGTGTTTGTGTGTATGCGTGCCTCTCTGTAATGGGCAGGAAAATCTATTGCTCATAGATGTCTTCTAACTTGTTTCCATATAGACAAAAACAGTTTAACTAAAAGCCAGCAAATTTCTTTAAGGTTAATGTGAAATTTCACTTCACCCACCTACGTCATTCCCATATTCTTGATTTGAAAATTTCACAAAACTTTTCTTTTAAAATTATAAAAAGTATTATTGGAGAATTATGCAAAGCTATAAGTGCCTTTCATAAATCATATGTAGAAAAAGAAAGACTATTTTATACTTTCACAATAATGATAAATCATATCTCTTCCTTCCCAATAAAAGCTTCACAACACCATTTTGCTGTTTTCAATTATTGCCAGTCTGTTAGGTCAGTGAAACAGTTATATCCTATTCGCAATGCTATATTTAATAAGAAGCGAAGCTTACCCATTTTGTTACAATGAATTTACTAGTTTGTCCATGTCTATAAAATGCCACATTTACGTAATCAGTCATGATTCAGTAGTTGAGTATTAGAAACTTTTGAACAATAACACATACAAAAAAAAATATATATCCTAGTGGCAAAACATTGATTTTTCTGTTTGATATTTTCAGATTTATTTATTTATTTATTATTATTATTATTTTCAAATTATATAGTTTGCATTCTGTGACATTCTTTATTCGAAAAATTAAAGTTTTCAGTTGATTTTTTCACTGAAATGTCCCTTATTAAACATATTCTTTTTCCATTATGCCATCTTTAATTAAAGTCTTCCTAGTTTTTCCAGTTTTACGAGATTTTGTGGAAAAAAATTGTCAGTTTTATTTTAATGGTATATTGTTAATTTTTCAGATTAACAATGGTTTATATATGGTCTAAGGTTTTTTAAACTTATCACCAATTTTTCTTCATAAATTAGATTTGAACATTTCAAATGGTATTCTACTGCATTAGACTAGCTCAAACATTCAAAATGTGTCTTGTACAGAAATATACCTTTATCATTTATATTTTTTTCTTATTATGTACAATAAGTATATATCATTGAATCAAAAGGTATTGATTTTTGTAACTTGTTTTATTAGAGCTATTTTTTGATATTTTGTTATTTTCTTTGTGTATATTAACACTGTTGTATTATTGTACAAAATTTTTAAATGAGAAACAAAGAATAAGAAGAAAAACTTTTCATGAATCCCAATTTATTAATTTTTGTAAACATTTTGTGTATCCAAGGAAACAAGGTGCTAGGCTGTTGCTTGAGCTTTTTGATCAAACTGAATTCAATAATCTCCTTGAAAAGTCTTTATAATTTATAACTGTATGATCTTTATATTAATTTCAATGGCACAGTTTTATTGGCTGATATCATTCCTCATTTTGTATTATATCAATTTTATTAATTGTATATTGTTTAAATATGACTTGTTATCATGAAAATTGTATCAGTATTTTTTTTTTTCAAGGCGGAATAGCTTATATCATTTAAAGGTGTGTTTCAAATAAGAAAGATGAAGATATGTAAGAAAAGTAAAGCCATGTTAATGTACTTGTTAGTAAACTTTTTATGGGTCACTTCAATCATGTCAGTGATAATAAAAATGCAGACGAACTAAAACTTACCTTCCTAGTTCAGAAATTATCTGGAATATGTATTTTTAATAAGTTAGTTGACCCCCTTTGTAATGAGCGTCCCTTTACAGAATTTTCAATAATTTATTACCAGTTAATTCTGAATGAAAAATTTTGCCTAATTTAATTGCTGAAATGCTGTGATTAAATAAGCCAAAATTATCTATTAAAAATTGCTGGTAGGAATAATCAAGGATTCTGAGCACACTTATACACCACTTATATGTAATTATTTGTTGAAAAGTGGTTAAGGGATCCCTCTATGTTTAATACTTTTTCAGGTAGTTTAAAGAATGTTAAATATATTTTCTGTAATTTTTTTTTTATTATTACCTATACTAAAATTTCATTTTTAGTTTTTTATATTAGTTATGTATTGTATGCTGTAACTAAGAATACCTTAAAAAACTAAATTTTTTAAAGAAAATACAAAGGAAAAAAAATTATCTTATTCTTTCAGCACAGAGACCTTATGATGTGGAGTATTTTTGACAAAAAAAAGGGGGGGCAAACAACTGCTGGTTTTATTAGTTTAATTTATATTCTGTCAATGTTATATAAAGCTTAAAATATCCTGTCGGTTTGTAAAGTTTATCTGAAATTTCAGTCCGTTATAATATGTGTTTTTTAATTTAGTTATTTTCACATTATAACGTATGAGCTTTTTTATCCCCAATTACACTTGGCATTTTAATTTTTCACAACTGATTATTATGTCATAGCAACGTTGGCACAACTTTAACAGCAACCCTTGATTTGTTTAAATTTTTATGTCACCTTCTCCTGAAAAAAAGAATATCACTGTCAAAATAAAGGTTTTGGAGAAACATTTATAAGATTTATGTATAGAGAACATTCAATCAAATTTCATAAATATCATTAAATGTGCTATTTAAGGTAGTATTACTTCTTACAGTTCTTTGTTTTTGTTAAACGTTGTTATCCTGAAACACTTGTTCTTGCAGTTTAAATTGCAGCTGTATGTATATTACAAATTTTGTTAAGCATTGTTACTTTAATCCATTGTTTTTACAGTTAAAGTTATCACTAAGTGTATTGCATTGCTGGTACAAATATTTATTGCAATATACAAAATTTCATTCCTTTATGAATGCAAAAATATAATCTTCATTTACGTATTCCTGAAGTTACGTAATACACTGTAATGTAAGAATCATGAAAGTGCACTTATTGCCTGTTATGTGATTAAAATGTGCAGCTAATGTTTATTGAACCGTTCATAAAAATTATTGTACAGGCATTCATTATGCAAGATATCACTGTGTTTTACTTAATTGTTATCATCATATATGACTTTAACTTTTGTTGGTCTGTTTTGCAATTTAATTAGTATAATAATATTGCTGTAAGTGTAAAGAAAAATCTACTAGTGCTGTTTTTTTTTTCTTTTCTTGTTTTTTAATAGGTCCAAAGCAGCTACTTTTACTATGCGTAGAATAACTGTGCCTTTTTCTTTCCTCAGAAACTGCTTTAGGAAATTTTCCTATACATGTTTCATGTAGGAAAGTATGCTTAAAGGGCTTTCTCAAAAAAATATATTTTCTTCCCACGAAACTTTCTGACATATTTACGGATTCATTTTTAAATGTAAAAGCATGACACTCATAGGCATTACTATTGAAAAGGGTTTGTGATTTTTATTTTTTAAAAGTCGTACAATATTATTATTTTATGACTTTTCTTTTAATTTATAAAATAAAAATTATACACACACACACATGCATGCTATAAGTAGTACCAATATATATTAATATTATTACACAATTTATATAAATGATTAAAAGATAACATATCAATTAGGCTATCAAAATATTGTATTACACAAAATGCATGGAAAACTGCAAATCAGATGTGAAAAATCAATTTAAATATTTTAGTTAAAATAAAAATAACTGCAGCACATAAAAATTTTAAACATTTTTAGAAGCAAATTGAGATGTTAACTTTTCTTTTTTGTTAAAGTGCTGGTGCAGAAAAACGAGTTTAGGAGCTTTATCAGTTCCTAAACAATTCCTAATTTTCAATTGTACCAAACCAAAAATAGAAAACAATCATTGAAATGAAGCTATTGTAGTAAAAAGGTGGTTGATCACGAATTCTATAAGTTTTATTTTAGTATCATCCTTTTTGATAACTGTAACACGTGCCTTCCATCATTCTAAAGGACTAAATTCTTTCACTATATTAGATTGTAGTTTCAAACAAAAATTCATTGAAGGATTTGGATTTTGATTCAAATGTAATAGGCATCACCAAAATACAGTATTTCTCTTTACCAAACAATAATGCTGACATTTTCTTAGAGCTTGTTAATCTCTCTCCTGCATAACGGGGACCCAAAACATAGGATAAAAAATGTGTTGGACTCAAAGCTTGTTTGTAATGAGCATAAAGTGTGATATTTGATTTAAATAAAATTCCAAAATCATGGACTTTGAGTTCTCAGTCTCTCCCACTCTTTAAATTTACAATGTATTTTTGTCGAAACATAATATTTATTACAAAATATCTTAAACTAAATTTGGAATAAAAAATTTTAAAAAATCAGTTGATTTTAATCATGATTTAAGTCGATTAAAATCAAGCTGATTTAAATCAACAAACCTTCTTATTGAAGTGATTTGTAATAAAAAAAAATTTCATTTTTCAATAAATAAATTACATCTTGAGTTATTTTAAGGTGACTTTTTATTGGCTGGCCTATCAAGCTGTCATGTCTGGAAATTTCATTCAAAATGCCAATTTTGACAACAAGATCTGCATTTATCAAAAAATGAAGAAAACTATTCGATTTTGTAGTTTCTACATTTGCCAATCTCATGATTTTATGAACAAAAAAGAATTCAGGAATGTGTGCAGAAACAGCGCGTTCAGCAGACTATACCAAAGTGACCAATGTGACCAGTTACTTACCCCCCCTTTTAAGTAACCGGTTTCTAACTAGTCGACAGACCTACTGGATGAACTGGTATTATTTACTAGCAGCGCCATTTGTATTACATCATCATAATTACAGTTGGCCATTCATTTGAGATAAATTTTCATGTAACCGATCACGTGACCCACCTAACCAAGATTTTTCTTCGGTTAGTTTGGTCCCTTACCGGTCACTTCGGTTACTTCTGCTGAACGACATTGGTTGCGTATCGGTTAGCAGCATTGAATAATGCCTTGGTGACTAACCGACCTTACCGGTTACGTACCGGTGACATTGCTGGACACGCTCAGAGTAGCCAAGTTTGGATTTGAGAACAGCCTTAAACTATTTGATTTTTAGCATACTTTCCTTCACATGCGATAAACCAGCTGACTGTATCCTCATTGCCTGTAGGTGCATTGTTTTGTGTATATCTATTATGCAAACTTGAATATTTAAATACTTGTGTATTTTCTCTCAAAATATATTTATGTATGAAATTTTTTGTAAATTTTCTGCTTTATATGTATGTGTAATAGTGATACTTTATAATTAAAATAATATTCTTACAAATGTTATATGAAGTTTCAAATATATATGTTATTGTGTTGGAAATTCGTTATATTTGTATGTATGATATCAATTCTTTAATTATTATATTAATAATTTATCTATGAATCTCAGTTGAATGTGATGTTTATTGTTAAATTTTAGCCTTGTTTATTGGACCTTCCTTTTAAAATATATTAAATGCTGTCAATATAAGAATGCAATGTATATAGAAATGGGCTTTCTTTTTTTTCTTTGATTGTAAATGAATAGTACGTAATCAATATGTTAATATACTATTTCTACAGTAATTTGTTTTTTAAATTTTGCCTTCTGATTGCTGTTGACTTGATGTTCAAATGATAGAGCCTATTATTTTTATTTCTTCTATTAGTTATTTTTCGTGACAATTTTTCTTATTTTATTGTGTAAATTCTTCTTGATGAGTTTGGAAAAAAAAAATGGCTAAACCATAAGAACCATTGAGTGCATTATTATTATTTTATTTTCTAGTAGTTATAAAAATACTAATTATTTTGTAGATAGTTGTAATCTTTGTTATTAAAAAATGGTTAGAATATCACTTTAAAAAAAATTACTTTTTTTTCATAGTATCTTATAATTATATTTAAGGCTATCCCTTAAACCCCCCCTCCTCCTTGCAAAAAAATAGAATCTTTGTCTGTTTTCATGTGTAAAAAATAAATTATTTTAAAAATCTAACCATGAGTGCCCAAAAAATAAAATCAAGGGAGGATTTTGGAACAGATGTGCCTGTAGTTTGCTGTCAAGGTTTTACTTTTTAAAATCGAGAATATAAACATGAAATGAAAATTTTGTGTCAGAAACCCCCGTGCAACCCAATTTTTAAACAAATCAATATGAAAAGCAATACACAAAAGTTGCAAATAGAAATATTAAAAATTCAAAAGAAAAACAGTTTTGTTTTTCAAAATTAAGTGTTTAAATAGTTTGCATTTTTTATCAAGGGGCAGAGCTTTCCTGAAACCTCGGTGAAGATGTTTTTTGAATATATGGTTTGTAAAAAGAAAAAACGAACTAAAAATTGTCTTTAATGGGGATTCAAGGGAACAGTCTTCCCCTCCCTGGCGAAAAATCCTTAGTTCCTTTTTCTCTTTGTTTTTAATTATTTTAAGTCACTTGATAAGGATACACTTTTATGATATTTTTCATAATCATCAGAAAAAAAGAAATTTAGTTAATTAACTTTGAAAATCCGCCCTTCCCTATACCTGTTTGCAGGTGCCTGTGAATTTAACCATATCAAGCACCTTAAAAAAATAAAAAAATAATAAAACAGTATGCAAAAATAGCAGAGATAGAATTTCCTGTTGGTTGTGATATTAATAGCTTAAGGCTTTATTAATTATAAGTTTTCAATCTTTTCTTAAATTAAAAAAATGATTCATAACTTATTAAAGTTGTGTACAGCTCAATTTTGTGAACTTGAATGTTTTCCAGATTGATTAGTGCCTGTCAAGAAAGGATTTTTTGTGTAATTTTCTTAAAAACCCTTTTATGTCACTAGAATCTATGTATAAATTGATTAATTCATGGATATCATCACTGCATGGATATATATTTGATGGATCGACAAGGCCTCTGTGTGTCCCAATGGCTTAGAAGCCATTTACTTGGAATTTGAATCCACCGTGTACAAAGCTTATGCTCAAATAATTATGATGGTGTATTGCATTTTTATTCAATATTTCCATCATATTTTCAAATGTTACACTTACTACTTTGGCATCTTTGAACTGTTGATAAAATGTCAGGGTTAAAGTTTATATTTATAAAATATTGTGGTGTAAATAAGTCATTAGTACTACTTTCCTATAATCTTATGCATAACTTACTGTTTAATGGCTTCAGCAGTTTTCTTTTTACTTGTATGAGTCACATTTTTAATATATCTTTTTAGTCTCATTATTACTTAGGCTTTGCACATGTAGTGCAATTGTATAGAACAGCTCAGAAAATCTGTATGCTCAGTTAATTTGTACCAAACCACACTCAAAATGATCTAAGAATATTCAATTAAATAAATGCTTTATATTGTAAAACATACAAAGTATGAAACAGAAAATTTTATTGATAATGTGCAAATTAACATTTTTTAGGAAACTATGAAGTTTATACATGGGTCATACTTTTTCTCATCAACTCTCTTTAAGGTAGCTGAGTGTTTTTCATCATATTAATAATAATAATAATACTAAACAAAATGAGGAATTTCACCATGGCAGCTAACTATTAAGACAGTCATGCTTAACAAGTATTAGATCATAGAATTGTAATTTTTTCTTGCATTTGGCCGTGTCATTTTTTTTTTCTAGTAATCATGTTTTCTCATAACTAGTTATTTCAATCAAATGTTTATGGCAGGAGTCGGCAAGTAATTTTAAGTAGGGTCCGAATACTTTTGAAAAATTTTATCGAGTTCCAGAGAAAAACACACATAAGTAATATAAGTACTTATTACTTTCAAATTGTTATTTTTTTTTTACATACACGTATATATAATATAAAATAGAAAAGTTAGGTATTCGTTCTGAAAAATTACTACATACACAGGTATACATTCTGAAAATTTTTACATACACTTAATAAAATAGAAAAGACAGGTATTTGTTGAAAAATTACACTTTCAGTCTTGAGCCAGTTTTTTATAGTATGGTTCACGTGGTGAACAGCTAAAGCAAAGAGTGTCTTCAAGGTGAGCATCTGTTAATCTTGAACGATATTTGTTCTTCAAAAGAGAAGATAGCTCTGTACTATATCATAATCTACGACTGACAAGATGAATCCACTCCTTCCCAGATAAATCCTTGCGCATGTGCTCCAACGCAGCCGGCTAGTCCTTCCGCCGTGCTTGCACACTAACGCAACCCATTAGTGTAGCAGTAACACTTAACATTCACTGCTGCACCTGGGCTCCAATACAGTATTTTGCATTTCACATCATAGCAACCATGCATCACTATAAAAAAATCAAATTAATCACACTATTACGTATAAAATATAAGAAACATTGATAAGGCTAGCGCTCAAACGTATCTATTATATGTAAATATTAATAAATTATTTATTCAAATTGAAAATTTTTGGCATTCCAGGCTTCGATCTTCTGCAGTCCGCCTGTTGCCCACTATGGATTAATGGGTTTTAAAAGTTTTGAGAAGTACTTAAAGTAGCTATCTTTTGACTGTGAAAAACTAGTAGATAGGGTCATTCTTGCTTAGAATTTTTATAATGTAAAATAAAGAATCAACATTCCATCTTCTTATTTGTTAATTACAAAATCATATGCATATAAAACTTAGAAAATCATGTTAAGAAATACTATGTGCTTTAGCATTCCAAAGAACTTAGTGTGTGTTAGTTATATTTTAAACAAAGATCTGTTGCCATTTTTTTAATTAAAAAAGTAACTATATAAAAGGCTGCAAATCAAAGTATTCGTGCTTTTTAATATCCCAATGAGTTCACTTTTGTTTTTCTTTAATACATAACCTTTGTTTTTATACTCCCTTGCATCTATGACTATATCATTTCATTATTTTTATTCAAAAATAATCTGACAAGAAATCTGCAGTTTGCGATATACTAGATTTCTTATTTGTAACTTTAATTAATTTTGTATTCAGGATTTCTATGTTTATTTACAAGAGCTTGAATCACCAACTATTTTATCATGAAAAAAATAATAAATAACTGGTGCCAGTTTCAAGTTATTTTCTTTAAAATCATTAGCAATGTTTTAAAGTGCAGAAAGTTAAAAAGAAAAAAAAAAAAAAAAAAAAAAAATCTAGGTATATGAATTGTTAGTTTAACAATGTATTTTAGAGAGGAAAAGAACACAGTATTATTATTTGTTTATATTCAAGCATCAATTTAGATAAAAATTATCTGCATTCATTTAACATATTTTAGACTGATGTTTTAAAAGAAAACTATCTCCTATAGTCAGCAATACTTGTGTATTGAATAACTAATAAAAGTACAAGTAAGAAAAACAGATTTCTCATAGTGTTTGGTCGTTCTTATTGTCATGACTTGCTGTGTGGGTCATTGGCTATTGGAAATGCTTTGCATCTGTTGGCGGATTTCTGTATCAGTGATTCTCAATAATGGTCTGTGGATCAGTGGCGGTGCATACACATTTTTTTACTGATCCTTGAAAAATGCCATTCAAATCGTCTAATTACACATAATTTGAGATAATATATAAGACTGGGGTATATGCACCCGTTGGGGGGTACATGAAAAATTCTAATGACTATGTAATGAGTCTGTGCCTGTGTAACAATAACTAACATACAGATGTTAAAGATGATTTACGACTTTACCTTGTCTAATTAATATAAAAAATTCAAGAAATATGCAAGGATATAAGTGAGCCCATCATATAAAAAAAATTCTTTCTGCAAAATTTATATTAAATGTTCAATAAAAATAATGTTTTATTTATATCCATTTATTGTTTTCTTTGTTAAAATTCATGGGTCTTACACAAAGGGAATAAAAAGTGGAGGATAATCCACTTACATGTAATTCTTTGAGATACACAAGAGGCATAAAAATTTGAGAACCACTGATATAAAGTATTAGAATGCATTGAAATTATTTTAGTGAGGAAATTAAAATAGTAATGGTGCTAAGAATTTAATTCTTGGGACTATACTGCAACATCATCTGGGTTTGATAAAAAGTAAAATAGAACTAGCTTTTAGGAGCTATGCTTAATACAATACCTGTTATTGTTTAGAAAATATTACTGTTTAAATATTTTTCTTGGAATAATTCACTCAAAAATATAATATCCATCCCTGAGTTATATAGCTATCACATTGCTGGTAGTTTTAGTGACTCTAAATATATGTGACATATGACCCACATAGTGAATCTCAACATTCTCTCTCTTTCATATATAGATAAGTATATAAATATAAAATTTCTTGTAAATTGTTAATATTTTTAGAACATTCTGAGAATACTAAGAAAAGAAAACTATTATATTGAATTGAAATAAATTTTTCATGTCATAGAACATTATATCATTGTTATATCATGTACTGTGCAATAAGTGAAATTTGTTTAAAATATGAGAAAAAATGTGACCTTTTACATAATTGTTTATAAACATGCATGAGCATTAAAAATCATCTGTACATTTTTAGTTGAACATGTTTAAGAAACACTTAGTTTTGAATGTATCTGTATTATGTTTAGACATATTATTTGACCAGTATTTGATGCTCATACTTTTTTTTTTTTGTAACTTGTTATCGTGGCTAAAAAAATGTATATTTTAAGAACATAATAAAAAATTCTTTTAATATACTATGTGCTTATGTTTATTTGTTATCTTTTTTCATAACGAATTTGCATGTTGCTACTTGAGTAGTATCTTTATTATACTGAATCAGAGTTTCAGTTGCAATAGCATTTTCCAGAATGCAAAAATAAAACAAGAGGTTTTCACTTTTTTCTCTAAAACATTTGGAAAACATCATTTGCAGAATTTCAAAATGACCTGGACATTGTTCAAATATATTTTTCAGCAAAGATGCATTGCAGCATGAGTCAAAATGATTGACCTGCAGAGTTTCTCCCAAACAGTTTCAAGAGGGTGCTTCACCCTGCCTGCACTTTGTTTTATAAAATGGCACTGGTTTTACAATGTAAAAAAAAAAAATCATTGTTATTATTTCAGTGAAATGAATTATATTGTCTGTTATGAGTGAAATGAGCATGCCTTTTTTTTTTTATTATTATTATTACGTATGCCACGTTTACAGATGCGATTTTTTTTTTTTTCAACACCAGACAGCGCAGCAAAATTCACCATAGGGATCTTGCTTTGCAGATGATTACCTTCATGGTTTAATATTTCTATAACTCATGATGAACAAATCTCTTGTGTTTATTTACTTTAATGGATTGAGATATTCGACTGTTAACCTAATTTCCACTGAAGTTATCTCAGAATCTATACATTTTTTAATGTAACTCATCTCTCAAGCAAACCATTTTTTTGAACAATCTTTCTAAAAATGTAATTTTTATGCAATTTTATTAGGAAAAATAATTTTAAATAAAAATGGCCGCTTGGCATATGGAAAAAGAAGTGGTTAGTCTGTATTTGTTTTTCTCAGTCACATGACTTTCTCTTTTTTATTATATAGATTACTTATGATAGGATTTAATAGAATGAAGAAAACTTTTATTAATATATTTTTAACCCCTTTGCGACGAGCGTGCTTTACAGAATTTTTAATCTTTTACCACCGATTTTGCCTAATTGAATTGCAGAAATATTATTATTAAATAAATCAAATCTTACAATAAAAAATATGGCACGTATACGTGTCGCTCGTCTCCAAAGGGTTAAGTTTTGATTTGATTTTCAAAATGATTTGAAATTTGAAATGATTCAACAAAATTCTGCAAAGATTCTATACATTAAATTTCAGACCATTCGGTTGGGTAGTTTTTGCACTGTTATATGTGGACGGACGGACCAGACAACAACTATAGGTGCTACGTATTTATATAATTACAAATACCAATGCACCTAAAAATTGCCCTTTTGTATTAAAAAAAAACTTTTCTGTAGTTGAAACTGGCTCATTGTTGTGTCTTGAAAAGATTGCTCTGGCTTTTAAATATTAAAAATAAAAAAATCGCTTTTAAGGCTGTTGGTCAGTGAGACCTGAAATTCCCCTCGCTAATGTTAAACCCATGGTCATGTAATGCATTCGTATTTCTTAAATCTCTCCCCATGAAAATTATATTTTTAACTTCTTTTTTTTTTATGTGTGTTCTGTTCTTAAAGCATGTTTCATCTTTGTTTAGTTGTCAGAATATTTCTAAAATATATACTTAATTTATAATTTTGTGTGTGAAAATCTTGCCAAAACTATTTATGATTTTAACACTTCCCATAAAATTGAGTGTATAGTTTAGAAATATTTTGGCAACTAAAAAAAAAAATGAGTCATCCTTCAAGAAGAGTATATACAGAAAAAATAATTTAAAAATATCAGGAGAAAAAAGGAGATATTTTTAAAATACGAATGCATCACAATCCCATAGGTTTAACACTAGCAATGGGAATTTGAGATCTCACGGATCAACAGCCTTAAGAATCTAAAACGTTTCCTTTTCCCACCAGTAACGCTCTGAACTTTGGAAAAATCCCTAGTCCAGAAATATGACAACAACTTCGTTGTAAACAATCATTGGAAGAAACACAATACAGGAGGAAGGTCAAAGTTTTATTCATGTATTTCATAACTGTTTTATGTGGCACACATGCTGTATCCATGAGGTAGTCCATTTCGTGCCAAATGTAGTGATGCATGTTCGCATAAACACTGATGTCAATGTATTCTTTATTCACACCTTCAGTTCATTCACCAGTGTAGCAAAGAGAGCATACACCAATAAAAAGTAATAGCAAGGAGTCATGCACAATGCATTCACATGTTTGACATGAAATGGACTACTACTTACTCGAATGTTTTCTGTATCACTAATGGACGGTATTCATGTGATGTCACAATGGGAATCACTTGACATAAAAATAGCAGTTAGCGTGTTTGTTTACATATTTCATCACTTGATGCAGCATAAATACAGGTAAATGCACGCATAAAATACTTTAGATTTATTTGTACGAATTACTATTCGATAAATACATAATAGAAAATTCATATATGCTTACTAATTAAAATAAACATTTTTCATTTTATAAATAACATGAAAAATATGCATGAAGTTGCCTTAAAATAGAGAAAAGAATTCATGTGTGTGAGGCTGTAACGATGTCAACTTTTTTGGTAATTTTGGACCCCCCCCCCCCCCCCCCTTATGATATACATTATCATTCATTATCTCCCCCTGCCCCTCTGCCAATTTTATCGTTATCAATATCTAAAGACTCTTTATTTTTACAATTTTTTTTCTATACAGATATGGTTTTACATTTATTATTCGCATATTTTACTGGTTCAAATGAAGAGAAGAAGTCAATAAAATATCTCTGTTATATATAAAATAACTTTATATCATCTAATACTTATAAATCGTTACTATTTAAAAGTTTTGTTAATAGATTTTTGTTGCATAATGCATTCAACAGTAATAGTGTCTTCTTGCTCTTACCTCCTGCATGGGGAGGGACAAGCAGAATTTCTTATAAACAAAACAGGTGGACAACATTATTTCTTTTTTCTTTCTAGTAAACACAACAAGTTTCATTTCAAACATACTTTGCACCTGGTTTCTCAAACAGCGGATTGGATTATATGCGTTTATGGCAGATGATTAAAATGTGAAATGGTGGGATATTCCGTATTTTGAAATGAAATAATTTTATAATCATTTAAACAGTTTTACTATTAACTGTATTTTAATGAAAATAGAAGTAAAAAAAAAAAAACAGACTGTAAAAAAAGTTACCAAAAAAAAGAGAAGAAAATTTGGATTAAAAATAATAACGATATCAAAAGACAACCCCTCCCCCTACAAATATCTTATATCAAGTGCCACCCCCCCCCCCCCCTGTTATGCTATATATGCACAGCCCCTGTAACCTATATCTGTTCCTGAAAATATTTAAAACTCAATATAAAAATAAAATATAAGTGTAAATTTTATAAGGATGGTGTTTTCTGAATATTATTCCCAAGCAGTCTAATTTTTGTAGCCTCAAACCCAAAAGAAGAATGTAGTCCATAGGAGCCATATAGGACAGTTATGAAATACGCAAACACAGTTTTGAGCTGTATTCTATTTAAAGCATTTCTTCCAATCACTATTAACAATGAAACGAAGTTATTGCCATTTGTAATCAGGGCAATCATTTTGACTCGCTCTGTATAATTTTCGAGAAATTCTTGATTTTTTACATACAAATGATTTGTTTAACTCATTTTCGGCCAAAGGTGCGTAAAAGCACCATTTCAATAGATATATTTTTATTAACACTATGACGTATATTTTTCACTAATTTTCTGCTATTTTTAAGGGTTCTGGAGACATCTATAAAATATTAGTAATTCAATTGAAGTAATCACTTTCAGTTGAGAAATTTTCAAAATATGCTGGTTTTTTACTTGAAACAGTTATTGACAAATTCGACTTTTTGAAAATGTATAATTATTCCACTTGAGATTAATCATATGTTTTTATAATGGAATAAAGTTGCAAGTTCTGTAAATAAAATAAAAATAAAACAAATGCCATAAGAAAACTTTTTTTTATTTAAATTTAATGGTAAATTATTAATGGTAAATTAATAATGGTAACATCAAATTAAATGAAATATTATTTTTCATGCACGAAACTTTTTTGGTGTCTTAATGAATGTAATTTAGACAAATTTCAATGCAAATAATACCACATTTTATAAAATTTCTATGCTTGGCCTAAAATGGGTTAAGGAATATTCATTAATGTCTTCTTTAATGGAATATTGTGCATCCATTCCAATGTGTATTGTAGAAAAGATCTTTAAATCTAATAAAAATGTTACTGGATACAAATTATAAATTTGTGAGTGATATACCGATGATAAACATTGAAGGTCCTGAAAAAGGATTATCCAACTTTCAGGATGCATTTATAAAATGGGCTAACATGAAAACAAAAAGAAAAATCATTCATCAAACATAGATTAGGAACCACTTTCCCACACATTCAGAATAAAACTTTATACCATTCAATAAAGTGAAAAATTATATCCAAATAAACAATTTGGAAAACCTATTCCAAAAATTACTATCTACAGTCGAAAAAGTATCTGAATTCTTCTATGCAGCCCTGTAAACGATCTATAGATGTATATATATGTAATACTTTTGAATTCAAAATACAGCAAACAAGTTCTACCAATAAAATATATACTTTTAATTAACCTACAACTTTTAACTGAAAAAACTCTTGAGTCGTTGCAGATACCACTACAAACATTTTTTTATTGAAAAGAACGTGGAAAAGGAATTTAATGGATAAGGTTTTCAAAGTGAGAATCTTCAGAGGTGATACAATACAGCAATTTAGTTACAAAATTGTCGGTAACAAAATCGAGCGTTTCTTTTTTCATGTTTGAAAATGAGTCAGTTATGGAACTTTTGAGGCTAATAAGGTTCGTTGGCATCTTTTTGTAAACTAAATCTTTCATATGACCCCAAAGATAGAAATCATATGGATTCATATCTGGTGAATAAGTTGGCCAATTTTCTTATCAGATCTCTTACCAATGCTCTAGAAGGCTTAGGTCGGTTTCTGAATGTTGAAGACCACTTCCGTTGAAATAGTGTTGCATTTTCACCATATAAATACCAATTTTTAACAATAAAAATACGATCTTCAGTTGAATAGGACGCTTTGGGAGACATTTTCAAAATTACTTTAAAGTGACGCCGGCATAAAATCTCGGTTAAGTTCGTTAATGAGCAAAATCGAACCAAGGAGGGGGGGGGGGGGGAATGGGGGGAGATTGGTGAAATATTATTGATAGACTAAATGATGTTTAAAAGAAACTGGAATATAATAATTATAAGTATATTATATTCATCTTTTACAAGGCTAATTTGTTTTAAAGGGTTATTTTGCAAGTGCAATAGAAGACATTTAAATATATTTAATGTTACAGATTCAGTTTCATTCAGACAAGGCTTTGGATAATTGTTTGATAAAAATAAATAATTTCACCTAATATTTCTGTCACGTTTTTAATATTAACATTATTTCAAAACTAGTTTTAGATCAAAGCATCCTTTTACAGAATTGTAACCAAATAAAAATATATCATATTAATAACAAATAGGCATTAATTTATTTGACGGCATTTTAAAAAGAAAACATTAATTTTCGTTTACATGTGAACTTTCAATTAAAAAAAATCAAGTATCACTTTAAAAAATAATAAAATTGTAGATTTTAAAGACACTTCTATGAAGCTATCAATGTAGATATTAGAACGGGAGGTCCCATACTGTAGCTCCATCTATCAGGGTTAGCCGACTTCCATTTTTGAATCGAAAACGTAAGGCATTTAGATTTAGTATTAAGGAGGCAGTGGTTATGCAAAGTAAAGGACACGGACACTTATGATGAATGGGGATTAAATATAAATATGAGTAAAACTGAGCGCTTAACAAGTTTGAAAGCTGTTACTATATTGAATGATATAAATATAAAACCGTTAAATAATTCAAATACCTTGGATCTATCATTCATCAAGATGGATCATGCCAAAGAGATGTTGGGAAGACAATTAGAGAAGGTAGAAAAGCAACTGCAACATTGAATTCTGTTCCGTGGAGTATAGTAATATTTTCCAAAAACTAAACGGCTAATTTGTAGTGCAATCGTACAAAGCATTTTATTCTACGGTTTGGAGATATATGACCTTAAATCTCTCTCTAAAAAAGAAGCTCCTCTCTACCGAAATGCACTTCTGGTGAAGATCAGCAAGGACACCAAGACTTGTAAAAGTAAAACATTCGCGAATACGAGAAATCACGAAAGTCCAACAGGATTTTTTACAGGCGAGCGAACATAATAAGCTTAAATGACTGGGCATATTCGCAGAATGAAAGAAGAGCATCTACCAAAAGTTAGTTTAGACTGGAGCCCGACAAGAAGATGTGGGAGGGGCAGACCAAGGATGACTTGGAAGAGTACGACTGAAGAATCATTGAAGTGTTCCAAATTAAGTGATGTTATTGCTCTAGACATAGAAAGGATTGGAAAAGAACTCTCAACAGTATTTTTTATAGTCGAGGAAACCTACTACTTAGTGAAAATCCCTAAGAATGATGATGATGAAATAAAGCACTTTAAACTTTTCGTTGCTGTTCTCGCTGTGACCCGTTATACTTTTACAGTTTCAAAATAGTTCTTTCACTTTTGATATCAATTTTAACTAAAAAAAAAATTTTTTTTTTTCGTGTGTATATAAAGAGAATTTTAAACTACAAAAAAATTTTCGAAATTTTCAACTGGTCAAAGTGGTGTTTATCTTTTAATTTAGGATAACCAGTATAGTTAGACATGACTAAATCGTCCTCTTTTTTTTTTTTTTTTTTTTTTTTTTTTTTTTTACACTCTTTCGACAAGAGATATAAATATTCGAGCAAGTTACATATTGCCATGCTGAATTGTTAAACACATTACCATGTTCGTGTCAAGGATATTATATGTTGACAAAAGAATAGATACTGAAAATTTCTTCGCTTGCTTTAACTTCTCTGTAAAATTGTACAACTCTTGTTCCACATTCTCTAACTCACGAATCGATGGTGGGGGGATAAACGGAACTCTATGATTAAATCAACTTTAACACATTGAATCAATCGAATTTCCTGAGGTGAAATACTTTTAACAAACGTTCCTCTAAAAAAAGAAAGAAAAGAAAAGGATAAAAAATTAAGCGTCTAAGACGATTCTAATAAAAACATCCCATTAAACAATAAATAAATAATATGGATAATATTTTAATTCCAATCTTTTTTACCTCTAGGCTTTGCTAAAAAGAGGCGTTCATCTTGTGTAATTCAATTTCTTTCGCGGCTCTTTTAAAAAAGAAATAAAAAAAAAAAAAAGAAGAAGAAGAAGCGGAGTGTATAAAAAAAGAATTATGAATAATTTTCTCTTTTGATTCAATCTTCGCATTAGCGTCTAATTAAAAATGTAATTAACTTTCACGCTATTATTGTGCGGGCGGCAGGAAATAATTTCTCAATTAGATTAAAAATTCATTTGGTTCTTTTCTCTCTCTTTCCGTCTTGTTTGTTTTTTGGTCAAAGGCAAGTATAGAAATAATTTCCAGTTTAATTTTCTTCTGTTAAAACAAAAGATAGAGACTTGTATATTTTTCATTCAGCATTGTGTAAATATAATAGAAAAAAAAATTGGTTATAATCAATGTGCGATATGCAACTTTTATATCCCCCCCCCCCTGCTAATTAAGTCTCGCTTTCTTTTTAACACTTTCCAGCTTAGTTGAAAAGTGTTTATGATTTCGGTTTGTCTGTCTGTCTGTCCGTGCTCTAACTCACGTAAATATACTCGGATTGTCATGCAATGAATATAATGTTATTGAGGTTTACTATAACAATGTTTGGTATTGAAAATAAAGTGTTATATAGTGCACTTATATATATATATATATATATATGTATATATATATATATATATATTTTCTTTACAGGGAATTCAAAGACAGGGATGTCAAAAGAATTTTGTTTTTTAGAATAGCGTCTTTTAGAATAGCAATTTTTTACAGGGATGTCAAAAGAATTCTGTTACATTACGATCTATGGGGAAAAATCATTTGCAGTTTATTTTAATGATGTTACACAATTTCAAACATACTGAAATTGATATATGTCACTGAGGTGCACTACCAGAGGCTTACTATAGAATAGGATGTGCATAGCACTTATAGTTCCTATACAGTGATATTCAAAAGACTTCCGTTACATTGCGGTCTAATGGAGAAAAATCGTTTGCGGTTTATTTTGATAATGCTCTACTATTTCAAACATAATGAAATTGATATATAATATCACTAAGGTGAATTGCAAGAGGTTTACTATAGAATATTGTGTATATAGCATTCATTTACAGGGGGACACAAAATAATTAGGTACTGTCTGTTAACAATAATTGCTGGAAGTGCGTTTTCAGTTGCTGAACGCGTTTTGAAATTTAACTCCTTTTTTGTCTATTACTTGGTGTGTATAAATTCTACAGATCCTATACAAGGCAACACAAAAGTTTTCCAGTACATTTCCGTGTATTGACGGAAATTTCCAGAAGGGGAATTTTAAACTTGCTACGCGTCAACTGAACTAAAATTTAACTTTCTACGTAGTACATATACAAATATATAGATCATATGCAGGGATGCACAAAATAATTCGGACATTTATCCAATAGTGTTGGTAATTTCTGAAATTGTGTTTCTAAATTATGTTGTGCGTTTTCCAAATGCCATAAATTTATAAATTGTGTAAGATACAACAGTTCCCGCATTCACATGAAAAAGACTTTACAACAATTTCAACCATTCATGCAGCATCCAGCAAGAATTGTGAAGTTTTTCAATATGAAATCTTCAGGGTGAGGAGTTATTCTTCAAAAATAAGTTACTAAAATTTACTAAAGTCGGTTGTAACTTAAACCGACTATAAAAATTTGTAAGAATAAGGAATTCAGAAAGATTTAGTTTGGACTAAATTGAAATTTAAAATCAGTAATAGGTGTAAAAATACTTATACAATTTGATAATTTATTATTAATATATAAGTTTAATTTTTGTAAATTTATTTTGTATTGAAACTATTTTGTTTACATTTAAATATTTCCTTTTGTTATTCTGTAATTACATACCTTTCCTGCTGGACCCTTCAAAAGCGTAGGTAATGTTATTTAATTCTTATATTAAGTTAGCTATACTTCTCCAATTTGTTTTAACTTTGTTCACGTATTAATATTAGCGTCTTTTCAGCATTAAGTCTGATCCCAACTGGATTGAATTTTCTTGTACATTTTAATTTGCTTATATTTTATGTTTGTTTACTCTAGTATTATTATTATTCATTCATTATTGTTTATTTAGTATTTACTTCTATGCAATATTATTATCTAATTCAGCATCATACAGTGTTATTACATGGTAGTATTATTGCTGTATCACATAGTATTGCAGTAATTATTTAGTACTGCTCAGTATAATTGGTAAATTGTATTTTCGGAATTTTGTAATTTCAGAATTCGTATTTCAGTATTACATAGTATAATTATTACTTAGTATCACGAAGTATTATTTAGTATTTTCAGTATATAGTTGGTAAATTATCAAAATTTACTCCTCCTAAAAATCTTAGTTATTATATCATCAAAATTTGAATTTTTGGAATTTGGGTTGCAGTACTACTTCTCTAATCTTATGGTTGTATTTGATTTGTGTTTATTCTATGATTATTTCATTTGTGTTTATCGTTATTTATTAATTTTTTATCGTTCAATAAGTGAGCTATTAGTATTGTTTTGTATTTATTGTCTTCTCTCAACTTTAATAATTATCTTATAAGGCTTTGCCGCATAGTAAACAAACCTTCTGGACGGGGCTAGTTGAGCTTAAGCCGAAAGGTAGTCCTCCCCACCCGGTTTGACTTTGACTTTGCAAAAACTGTCTAACCTTCAACACATTATATATATATATATACTAAGTAAACAGTGGGTTTGTGTCTTCGCCCCGGGATTGTACTTATACTACTGAGGAAAAAAAACACCTCTTTCAACTAGAATGAATAGTTAGACTTTTTCTGAATCCCTAAACTAGAAATATAGAAGTCCGAGCTATGCGAATAGGGTAAGCAACTAAACTGAATAGACGAAATGATCGAGAATTTCTAGTCTCTTGTTTTCTATGTGACGAAACGATAATGAATCGTGTAAATTGCGAGAAATTATCACTTTATTTCTGGAATGGATTTATAAACTATAGCATTATAGTTAATAAAACTAGCGTCTTGTGTTCGCATCTATTTGCAGACATTTTTAAATAAGTTTGACAACGAGAATATAGGAAAACACTCTTGAATTCTAATAGGAGACGCTAGAACTCTCTGGCAAAGAGAACTAGAATTTATAGGGATGACATGGAACTATTTTTATAGAGCCACAATTTAGATTCTAGTTGAGAAGGTCAGATTTTTTTCTCTAAAGCGAAAGCTGGACTCCCTAGGAGTTTATCCCTCGTTATCCCTTGTCTACTTAAATATCATCTTTCAGCTTATTAAACGGTAAAGATTTGCAAAATTATTTTGGAAGTATTGGGAAGTGTCACATAATCTATGCTTGACGCATGATTTTTCGTTCTTGTTTTACTCAAACGTGGACAAATTCATGGCGGGAATTAGCACCGTACGATTGTATCTGAAAATTACTAACAAAAACTATATATGTAATGTAATATACAGGGTGTTTGTAAACTGTTTCAACAACATAAGAAGGTTTATGATGAAAAACTTTTGTATAAGAAAACCAGGGTAGAAATTAATAATTTCGCGTTTTTTTTTTTTTTTTTTTTTTTTTAAATATGAGTTGTTGATTTTGAAAGTGGGGAAGTCCATTTTGTGAAAAAAAAAAAAAAATGGTAAAGCTAAATCTTACTACAAATTAACATAAAAATTATGTTTTCAATCTATTCACAATAAACATCTTTCAGTATCAGTATAAAGTCGTTACATTAGTCATTTTTTGTGTCAACGTTATTTCAAATGCATTGATTTTGGAAAGAGAGGTAAATCCCCTTTGAATGGAATTCGTTTTAATTTTGCATCTAATATTAACAAGCACAATCATAATTCCATCATGGATATTTTAAAAAGCTTCATCACTATCTAAATTAGGAAACATAATTGTAGGCATACAACTTATTAATGAATATTTTTTTCTTATTTTTTCCTGTAAAATGTAATTTATTTTTTGTTTTATTGTAACTTTTCTCAGGAAGAAGGAAATAAAATAAATAAGTCAATAAAATAAAATATTCAATTTTGTTATTATTATATAATATAAGGAATTGTTTGTTTATATATTCGTAAATAGTCCTAATTATTTCAATTGAAATTTCCAACATAGTTGTGTTTATGAATTCTGTTTGTCTGTCTGTCTGTCTGTCCGTGCGCTAACTCGGATATATATTCGGATTGTCATGCAATTCATTATGTTATTGAGGTTTACTATGGCATGTTCGGTATTGAAAATGAAGTGTGTAGCACTCATAGTTTTTTTGACAGGGACACTCAAAAGAATTCCGTTACATTACGGTCTATGGGGGAAAATCATTTGCAGTTTATTTTATAGATGTTTTATAATAAAATATGAAAAGACAGCAATGTAACGGAATTCTTTTGAGTGTCGCCTGTAAAGGAAATATAAATGCTATGCACACCATGTTCTATAGTAAGCCTCTTGTAGTGCACCTCACAAAGTAAAGATACTATAGTCTGTGGCGTCAAATTTTGATTTTTATAGCTCATTCGATTCGTCTCATCGAGCTAAGTAATTTGCCACCTCGCGCATAATCGGTTATTGAGTTTTGATATTGACAGGGGGCCGGGTCAAAGTTTAAAATTTCGTTCATTGAAAACCAGTTGCCGTCAAAGAAATGAGTAAGATTTAAATTTATTTATGGTCCTTACACTGACATGCATTGATGATTAGTCAATTTTTGACACATTGTTCATTCCGAAGAAGTGAGTAAAACAAAAATATTTCTCATAGTGCGCACAACGAGCAAAAGCTGACTCGACGACGCATTCAAAACAGTTCTGCTACAACCTGTGAAAACCTGCCTGTCAAGTAGCATATACGAATATTTTATCTGCAATTACAAATTCTTATAATAATAGCAATAATATAACCTTATTGTAGTTATTGGCAATGTATGGCACTGTTAAAGCAATTAGTAAACTTAAATCGCACTTATTTCTTTGAAGGCATCTGTTTTTCACTGAACGAAATTTTGAACTTTGACCCGGCCCTCTCAGTGGTGTAGTCGAAGAGGAACGGCGTCCCCTCACATTTTTTATTTTATCTCAAGCGTCCCCCCACTTTTTATTTTCAAGGTGACGGTAGGGACGCGGGATGATGCAGACTTTTCAAACATATTAATTTTTTAAAGGGACAAGCACGCTAATCAATTAACAATTTTAAGAAATAAAGCACTGATTGTTAATACTTTTCAACAAAGTTAAAATGTGTTTATCACTTCGGATCGTCTGTCATATCTGTCTATTTGTCTGTTCTCCCCCTAACTTCTGTAACTTTGTTTGAATTGTGACAAAATTTATGTTTTTTTTTTTTTTTTTTAGTTTCTTTGCGTTATTATCACTAGTGAAAATAATATAACTTAATTGTATAGCTTCAATCTAGAGAGATCTGCATAGACCGACATTTTCAGACACGAAATAAAGTTCTGAATTTTTCAATTAGGGACAAGATATTTAAAACATTACAAGTAAAAAAAAACTTTCATTAAATTAAATTAAACTGTTAATTCTTCAATTACTTTTCTCTGCAGTTCAAAATGATAGGTAACATTCAGTATCAAGTTTTCTATCGATGACACAGACCCTATGTTCGGAACTATGAGCGTCCTCCCACTTTTTTGAAAATGTGTATATTGTTGTTAAATCTCCCTATATTCCATTCAAAGAAAATCAACGTTTCCAACCAATCATTGCTTTTGAAAATGAGGCAAGTCCATGGGAGCCTATCAAAATCATGATTTTTTTGTCAGCTATAACATTGCATATTATTGCATATTAAATTTTCATGAAATAAGTTCCTCAAAAATATCAAATAAGTCTATACAAATATTTAAAACCCATTTACATGAAAACCTTTCAATATCTACACTACAAAAATAAATAAATAAATAAATGATGATTTTACGGTATAATACTGGCGCCTCAGCTGCCAGTATATTATACCGTAGAATTAACAGTAAAATAAGCAGTAATACGTTACCGTGCATGCGCTGCAGCGTATTACTGCTTATTTTATTGCTTATTGCTGTTAATTTTACGGTATATTGCTTGGCAGCTTGTAAATCATCATCATCATCATCATTATTATTATTATTATTATTTATTTATTTATTTATTTATTTATTTATTTATTTATTTATTATTTTTTTTTTAACAGTGTATAGCAATAACATAAAATGGACTTGCCTCACTTTCAAAATCAACGGCTCATAGCTACCAGAGTTTTCGAATAGTATAATCTTCACTTTATTTAACGATAGACACTCGGTCTGAGATATTTCAATTTGAAAATTGAATCCAATACTCAAATCAAGATATAAAACCTAAAGTTTTTTCGCCAAAGTCTTAGTAACATTTGAGATATTCTGAGTAACAATATGGTATTACTTTAATGATATTACTATTACGTTTTTTGTAAATTAGCTATCTTCGTTGGAGGCATAAACATCTGGGGCAAAAACGAAACCTGGGACATAGGCTGCCACCAAGTGACATTAGAAACCAATTATATTTTGGATATTATAATTTACAGTATTAAGCAACAAATTACAGTGTTAGATTTATTTCACCAAAAATGTGGCTTGGCACTTTCTTGCCCCGACCCCCTCAATTAAATAAAAGCAAAATTACTATTTTAAAATTCTAGTAGATATTTTGAATAATAAAAAAAAAAATAAAAAAAATACGCCAAATTGACAACACATGCGCATAAATAACTTTAACATTATAGTTCACATACTTTAGCTATATAAATGAAAACATTTTACCTAAAACTCAAACAGATGTTGGAGGGCAAACGGAACTCTATGATTAAATCAACCTTAACACATTGAGACAATTCAATTTCCTGAGGTGAAGATCTTTTAACAAACGTTCCGATAAAAAAAAAGGAATTAAGAAAAAAAAAGGATTAAAAAAAAATGAGCGTCTAAGACAGCTTCATAAAAAACAACCTCATCGCATTAAACAATAAATAAATATACATAATATTTTAATTCCGATCTATTTTACCTCTAGGCTTTGTTATAAACGAGGCATTCGTCTTGGAATTCAATTTCTTTCGCAGCCTTTTTAAAAAAGAAATAAAAGAAGCAGTATGTATAAAAAAAAAAATTATGAATAATTTTCTCTTTTGATTCAATCTTCGCATTAGCGCCTAATTAAAAACGTAATTAATTAACTTTCGTGCTATTACTGTGCGGGCGGAAAGAAATAATTTATGAATTAGATTAAAAATTCATTTGGTTCTTTTCTTTCTCTTCGTCTTGTTTGTTTTTTGGTCAAAGGCGTAAGTATGGAAATAATTTCCAATTTAATTTTCTGCTGTTTAGAAAAAAAGAAAAGTAATATATTCTGCAGTAATACGGAATGGATTTTTGCGCTTAAGTGTGATAGAAAAAAAAATGGCACAATCAATGTGGAATATGCAAGTTTTGCTTGTTTTTCTTGCTAATTAAGTCTTTTTTTTTTTTTTTACACGAACGTGTGCACATTTTTCAGTGGGTTTTAACACTGTTAGGCTGTCACTGAAAATTAGTAAAAAATGTGGAGTGACTCCACTGACTTTCTGAACACTGTGCGTGTACAGGAAGTGAAATGGGAAAAAAAGAGAAAGAAAGAAAATTCATGTGCCAAGCATAGATTATGAAACATTTTCCAAAACATTTAGAATACTGTAATAAAATTTCACTGTTTAATAAGGTGAAAGATGCCGTCTATAAGTAAACAATTTGGAAAAAGCATAACACTTTTGAAAACTCTAGTTTTCAACAATTATCATTTACAGTCGAAAAATAGCCGAATTCTTTTGTACAACCCTGTATATGATCTATAGAATTTATACACATCAAGTAACATGCAAAAATTTAGTTATATTTAGATATGCATACCATAAAAGAAAACGCACTAAGTAATTATTGCTCATATAGGCACTGTAGCGTATATTTCCTTTGTGTGCAGGGCCTGTTTACCGAATAAGCCCGGGATGCCCGTGCTTACCAAAAAAAAAAACACAAAGGGGCCTCCAAATTTACTCTTAATAAACAATTTTTTAGAAAAAAAACTCAATCAGGGTAAAAAATGTATTTTTCCCTTACGAGACTTTTATCTAAATTATGAAGCTCGCTCTTTATTGTAAATATTAACCTCATCCGAGAAATTAATAAACAAAAAACCTAATTTTCATTTCCTCTTACAATAGGAAAAAATAAAAATACCTTGATCGTCTATAAAGAGAAGATAAAGCGTCAAAGTAATCAACAATTCTTTCAACGCATAGTGAACTGCAAAGTAAGATTTCTGGCCACTAAACTTCAAGTAAATGATCAAAAGCTTTTCTAAATTGATGAACTGTTATTATATGAAATATGTTAAAGATAAAAACATTGGAACAATAATTATAGCAGGAAGTAAAAACATTATTAGTCCGATTACGTTCTTATGCAGAAACCTTGCAACACATGTAATTTCCACTGACGTAAGAATGACGCAATGAAAAACTCTGAACTCTGTTTTTATGACTTTAACTCTTTAGTCCTGTATCAAAATGTAAACGTTAAAACACGTAGAGCGAATAAGCTCAAAGATGTCAACTAAAATATAATGTAAACTAAATATTAATGTTAATTCTTGTAAAGTCCAAATGCTCTAAAATACTTAATATATATATAATCAAGATTGAGAAACATGTGTGCATTTATTTAGCCGCATACTAATATATAAATTAGATTTCAGCAAAAAGGTGATATATGCAGTGCGATCGATTTCAACCTTGGATTACCACTAAAAATTGGATTACACGCAGAAGTAAGATGCACCTTCAGAAAAGGTAAGATCTTATCCTTTTTTTAACTTTTGAGACTTTTTTTGCGTTGCACGAATTCCTCCTTCAAATTTCAGAACTCGAAATCCATATTTAGACTCTTTTTCCATTTGATATCTATTTCTCCAAAAACATCTGTCCAAATAACTGTCCGGTGGATTATAGGATTGCTATAATTAAACAATTTTAGTATACAAATTCGGTAATACGGAAATAATATGACTCTATCTTAAATAGGAAGTCATCACCGTGGTAACCTAGAATCATTACCTATCATGGGGTATCATTGAATTAATTACGTAATGATAGGATTTAATATGAAGAAAACTTTTATTAATATTTTTTCGAGTTTTGATTCAATTTTCGTAAAATTTGAAATGACTCAACAAATTTCTGCAACGATTATGTAATTAAATTAAAAAAAAATACGATTGGATCGTTTTTGCGCTGTTGTATTCGGACAGAAGGAGGAACCATACAACGACTATAGGTGCTACGTATTTATATAATTACGACTGCACCTAAAAAGCGCAACTTTTAAAAAATAAATGTCAGGACATTTTCCTCCGCATAATTATTCCTATTAAATTATTCCTATCTTATTTTGAATACTTTTGCAATTTATATTGTCTGCGTATCTCCAACAAGTAACAAAAAAAAAAAAAAAAAAAAAAAAAAAAAAAAAAAAAAAAAAAAAAAGCACGTTTCAATCATTTTGCGGACACCCTGTATAGAAGATGTTCGTAAACTGTTTCAACAAATTATGTGGAGTTCAGGTGAACGTTTTTTTGTCCTAATATCTACTCATTTCGTCAAAAGTATAGTGCCTCACTGAGAGATCATAGATTTAACATTATCTTTTGTAATTTTAGCAATAACGAGTATATGTTATCGAAAATTCCAAGAAATGTTAGAGGAGAAATAGAACTTTGTGATTAAATAATCTTTAGCCTCTTGAATAAACTGATGAATTTCCTGAGGTGAAAATCTTTTAATAAACGTTCAGATAAAAAAATAAAAATAAAAAATTATGTAATCTAAAGACGGCTTCGGCAAAAACATCCTCGCATTAACAATAAATAAATATATATATTATTTTAATTTCGATCTATTTTATCTCTAGGCTTTATTGAAGATGAGGCGTTTCTTCATGGAATTACATTTCTTTCTCAGTCTTTAAAAAATAATAATAATAAAAAGAAGCAGTGTGTATAAAAAAGAATTGTGAATAACTTTCTCTTTTGATTCAATCTTCGCATTAGCGCCTAATTAAAAACGTAATTAATTAACTTTCGTGCTATTACTATGCGGGTGGTAAGAAATAATTTATGAATTAGATTAAAAATTCATCTGGTTCTTTTCTTTTTCTTCGGCTTGTTTGTTTTTTGGTCAAAGTCATGTAGAGAAGTAATTACCAATTTAATTTTCTGCTGTAAAATAAAAAAAAAGAAAAAGAAAAAAAAAGAAAAAAAAAAGTATGTATTCTGCAATAATAGGGAATGGATTTTTGCGCTTAAGTAATGATTTTAAAAAAATGACACAATCAATGTGCACTAAAAACGCGGGACGATTTTTTACTGCCGGAATGCGCTCTGACATTTCATAAAATTCAAAGTATCGTATGTACTTGTCGGAGTATGGAGAAACTGTTTTTAAATATAACTTATAACCCACACTTATAGAAAAATGATACTTTCAAATCTGAGAAAATCGATGTTTTCATTTTGTTTTAAATTTTTTTTGTTTCAAATAGGACGACCCAATGCGTTCAATTCTGAAATACCAGAAATACACAGAATATTGGGTTGATTATTGACGGCCAATTATCTACACTAGGGATATAGGCCCGGGGGGAGTGCCCTTCGTGGTGGTCTTTCTAAGGGAACCTAATCCGTATTTACGCATGGATAAATCCACGGCTCGAAGAAAACCACGAAAACTCCGAACGATTAGGCCGACGGGCGCGATTGGGATCGAACCCAGCACCTCCCGTCTACCAGCTTCGAGAGCACAACCTCTCAGCCACTGGTGGGGCCACAGAATATTGAATCATGGACATAATCAAAACTGTTCACATAGAGGTCAGTTCATACTCATTTTTGAAACATGGACATATTAAAAAATGATTAGAATGAGTTCAAACTCATTTTTGAAATATGGCAATACTCAAAAATGAGCACATAGATGTCAATTCATACTCATTTGAATGAAATGCAATATTTCCATCTTTCAAGAGAAAAATAATTGTGGCATTAATGGGTTAAAATGTGTCAAAAAGAAATTTAGTCAATTAAATTTCAATATCCAGGAAGCGCTTTTTCATTTAAGAAATATACTGATAACAATCGAATTGAAAATTTGTATAATCCATATCTCTCCTTCCCCACATCAATAATAAAGTTGTACAATCTTAACCACCATCTCAAATTGACCAAATCTATCGGAAATCCCGTTAAAAATTTCCAATTTTCTCAGCAACAAATTAATGAATCAAATAAAAATATCAACATGCGTCCGAATCATTCGATCACTTGCATTTAAAATCACGCACTCGTGTGATCTGGATGGCGAAGTGGACAAGGCAATGGACTTGTCACCAGTAGGACTCGGGTTCGATGCTGGCTATGGGTAAAAGCGTAAATTTAGTTTATTCTTATACCATAATCTTAAATAGAACCAGAGATGGCAGTACGAGTGCTGTTGTTTGAAACATGGATATACTCAAATATGAGCACATGATGTTTTATTATTGAGTGTGTGTATGTTTTCAGAAATGATTATATACATGTTTCCAACTTGAGTCATTTTGATTCGGAGCCATTTTGACTATGCAACATACTCAGATTTGAGTATTTTTTGCCCAGTTTCGAAAATGGCGTTTTTAGAGTGTAAGGACCATATAAAAATTTAAAAAGCGTATTTTTTTTTTTAAATGAATAGCAGGACAGTTTCATCGTCATAATCTTAATTAGAACCACATTTTGGACACTTTTACAATGTACATTCCTTACGTATTTCAGAAAGAAACTAGTCGTATCTGCTAATCCCAAAACTTTCTTCTATCTCATACAGATTTCGCATACACTAAAACGAATCAGCACCCATTTATATCAAAGTCTAACTGAACTAAAGTTTTATTAAACTCCGTACATTAGTTCTTGGGATATGACTATCGCTATAATCGTGTAAATCCTGCAAAATGCAGCATAGCAGCGCCACTTGTTGAGCGATTTAGACCAAAACCTAATCAACAACAACTTATGTCAACGACTAACGAAATCTGAAGTTTGATGAAAATCCGTGCATTAGTTCTTGAGATATAGCTATCGTGATAATAATTAAAAACGTAGCATAGCAGCGCCACCTGTTGGGCTATTTACACCAAAACGGAAGCAGCATCTATTTATGTCATGGTCTAACAGAATCTGAAGTTTGATGAAATTCCGTACATTAGTTCTTGAGATATAGCTACTTTAAAAATTGAGACAAAAAGTGGTATAGCAGCGCCACCTGTTGAGATATCTACATAAAAACATAATCAGCGTCTATTTATGTCAAGGTCTAACTGAACTTGAAGTTTGATGAAAATAAGTGCAATAGTTTTTGAGATAGAGCTATTGCGGAAATCGCGAAAAATGCAGCATAGCAGCGCCACCTGCCGGGCGATTTTCTCCAAAAACTAATCGCGCATTAGTTCTTGAGATAGAGCGCCCACAAAATTTGTGTCACATGCAGACAGACAGACTCACAGACAGACATTTTCTAAAAACAGTCAAATCGTGTCCAGGACCTTCTAAAACGTATAAATCCATCGAAAACCGGAAGTCGAAAATTTTCATGAATCCAATACTTTCTTCTTGTAAAGATAGAAGAAAGTAAAAAAATTAAAGCGCGTGTCAATAATGTTGAGACGCATGTTATAGAAAGTGTTCGTAAACTTTTTCAACAATATATGAGGGAGGGGTGATTAATGCCTATTAAGGTGAACGCTTCTTGTGTATCTACCAGAGTCACAATCCACTTATTTAGTCAAAATTTTAGAGGGTGTCTCATTGCAAGATCATTAGTTTTAACGTTAACACTCATAACTTTAGCAATAAACGTTTATATTTTATCGAAAATTCCAACAGAAGTTGCAGGGTAAACGGAACTCTGGTGATTAAATCAACTTTAACACCTTGCATCAATTGAATTTCCTTGAGGTGAAAATCTTTTATCAAACGTTCAGATTAGGAAAAATAATGATAAAAAATTAAGCATCTAAAGACGGCTTCAGTAAAAATATCCCTCTCGCATTAAACAATAAATAAATATGTTCTTTATTTTAATTCCGATCCTTCTTTACCTCTTAGGCTTTGTTAAAAAAAGGCGTTCGTCTTGGAATTAGATTTCGTTCGCAGCTCTTTTTAAAAAGAAAACAAAACGGGCATGTAGCTTAAAAAAAGAATTATGAATAATTTTCTCTTTTGATTCAATTTCTTCGCATTAGCGACTAATTAAAAACGTAATTAACTTTCACGCTATTACTGTGCGGACGGCAGGAAATAATTTCCGAATTAGATTAAAAATTCATTTATGGTTATTTTCTCCCCCTTCGTCTTGTTTGTTTTTTGGTCAAAGGCAAGTGCAGAAATAATTTGTAAATTAATTTTCTGTTGTTAAAAAGAAGAAGAAGAAAAATAGATAGAAAAAAGAAGAGAGAAATACATTTGTATTGTGTGTGGTTTAATATGGACCGACCAATTAAAAAATGTCCCACAGATGCGACAAATAGCAAGCAAAAAGTGACAGCTATTAAATTTATTCTTGCAGGGGGTTAATGTGTGGATTTCTCTCTGTGCGATGTTTTGTTTTTGTACCAAATGCAACTTATAGATGGTGCTATGCTGCCTCAAACTGTAAAAATGTTCAAACTAAAGTAGAAAGATGGATCGAAAGTCACTCAGTTTTTACACTGCATCTTGTTTAACTGTTGAAACACACACACACACACACAAAATGTCCGAATTCTGATATAGTAAGTCTATTTTGAGCATTCTTTCAGTTTGACTCAGAGCAGCGCCATTTGACATTTGATAGTGACCAGGGCTTCAAAAATTTTATAAAATCTGGTAGCCAGAAAATAATTCTAGTGGACAGTAAAAAATATTTACCACCCCCTCCTTCCTCGTCATTCATTTTCAAAAAGCACAGCAGTTTTTATGAATTCATTGAGGAAAAATAATAACAGGCATTGTGTCAGGTTTCTTAGAATCAGCTGCAAGAGTTGAAAGCTATTCTTAAGGGATTAGCATATTGTATGTATTGTATTGTGTACCGTTAAAGGCGTCCTTTAGAAAATCTTAATCCGAAGGGTGGCGACTTGGACAGAATGAAAGAAGTATTTCCATTGCAATGTGGTCTTTCAGAGATAAGAAAGCGATTGCACTCTTTTGTTCAGGAAGACAGATCCGTCAAGAGGGAGGAAGGGTTGTCAAGGACCCTTGGAAACAGAGGAGAAACCCCGTAGAAAGGAGTGTGCTCTGCAGTTTACGAGAGAGAGAAAATTAGTTCTAGCGTAGGAAGCGAAGGTGTAAGGTCGTTCAGAGTTGGAGCTCTGAGATCGGAGTGAGTTCGAACGCAGGATTGGAGTGTGTGAGATTAATAGAAATCTCGGTTCTGAGTGAATCAACGTAGTCTAACGGTACACGTAAAGCGTTTCTATAATTATTTTGATTTAATATTAAACCGGATACTTTACCTCCGAGTTTAAGTGTAAATATTGTTAATAAAGTGTTTGTTTAAGTGTAATAGAAAGAGTTAGGTTTTTCTTGAATATACATCACGTATTGTGTCCGATATCACGTATTCATATCGGTGGTGGCAGCATATCAAAAGACCGGATTATATTTCGAAGTTGTGTGGACGGAGAAGTGGAATCCGACAATGTTGGCAGCGACGGGATTGAATCACCGAAGACCAGTGCCAGTTAGCCGTGTTACTGAGAGTTTGTGCCGGATCGTCTAGCGGAAGTGTTCGTGCCCTATCGTTGTAGACTAGTGCCAGATAGCCGTGTTACAGAGAGTTTGTGCCGGATCGTCTAGCGGAAGTGTTCGTGCCCTATCGTTGTAGACTAGTGCCAGTTAGCCATGTTACTGAGAGTTTGTGCCGGATCATCTAGCGGAAGTGTTTGTGCCCTATCGTCGTAGACAACCAGTGCCAGCTAGCCTATCGTCATTACAGTGAAGTGAATTAGTGGTGGTGTTAGTGTAGTGTTGTGCGTAGTGTTTTTTTGTGCATTGTGAAGCAAGGTGCAGTGATTGTGGCCCGAGAGTGCAAGATTTACCCTGTGGAAAAGTGAGCAGAGAATTGCCCCAGCGAATAAAGTACGAGGTAAGGTGTTTTGATCATTTTACTCTACTGACATTCTCGAACCTACTGTTTTTTATTGTGTATAATTTATGTTAATTTATGTGCAATATAATAATTGGTCTAAATCAAATGAGATATTAACAACCATTTTACACTATTGTTTTAAGAAAAGGATCTTATATTAATTACTAGAAGTGATTTTCTAATTGTTTTAAACGGATAAGATTAATGATTAAAATTAATGCATTGTGTTAATAGTTGGAAGGAATAATTGAAATTTCTTAAATTTAAATTATTATTAAAGTAATATTTAAATTAAGTGATATTGTTTGCTTTAAGTTTGAAATATTGATAGTAAATGAGGAAAGGAAATTTGTGTAGAATTTAAATTAAATTGAAATAACCTTCAAGGAAGAACTGAAGGCCCAGAGAAAAAAAAAAGTGCTGGGATTTACTTTTTAATGTGAGAACTAATGTTGAAATTGAAATATTTTATTGAGATTAAATTTAGGAATTTATGTGTATTTCATGCAAATTTTTGTTAGGTGGATATTTTTATGTAGTGATTGGCATCAGTGTTTTATTCAAATTGCAACGTATCAGTATTATTGTGTAAATTGTATTTTATTATTTATGATAAATTTAAAATCTGTATTGCATACTAATCAAATTGAAATTATTGTTACTTGGTTATTGGAAGCAAATTGTGGGATAACGTTGTTTAAGGAAATTTATCAATTAATTATTTATTTGAAATATGTTAAATAGTATAATATGTAGAGGTAACTTATGAGGGTAGGATTTGAGGAAGTATTAATTTGATATTGTGATTAAGTATTATTGTAGGGTGGTAATAATTATCGGTAGAAGGTATGGCTTTCTTACTAAAATTAAAAAGGGTGGATCTTCAGGCGACATGTGAAGAGTTAGGAATTGAGGTCTCGGAAGATGATACCAGGTTTAAGCTTAAGAAAAAGATAGTGGAGAGCGATGAATATGAAGAGGGAGCCGTTATGGAATTATCTAGCACTATTGTTACGGAACGCTTAGAACAAGAAGCATTAGTAGTAGAACGGGAAAAGTTAGAAAGGGAGGAAAAGTTACAACGAGAAAAGTTAGAAAGGGAGGAAAAGTTACAACGAGAAAAGTTAGAAAAGGAGGAAAAGTTACAACGAGAAAAGTTAGAAAGGGAGGAAAAGTTACAACGAGAAAGCTTAGAAAGGGAGGAAAAGTTACAACGAGAAAAGTTGGAAAGGGAGTTAGACCGTGAAAAGTTAGATAGAGAAGAAAGGTCTGAAAAATTGAGATTGGAACATGAGTTAGAGTTGGAAAGGATAAAAATTCAAAGTTCGGCAAATAATTCTAATGGGTCTAGAGAATATAATAATGAGAGTAGCCTAGAGAAATTGATTAAAAGTGTTAAAACTTTGTCTATCAAGGTCCCAGAAGGGACTGAGGGATGGAATCTGTTTTTTAGCAGTTTAGAACGGGCATTCCAAACAAAAAATGTACCGGAAACCCAGCAGGCCGAAATTCTGCTAAATATGCTAGGGGATAAGGCCGATAATTTGCTAATATACACGACTAGAGAACAAATTGAGAGTTATGAGAAGTTCAAGGAATTAGTTCTAAGGGAACACGAGCCGACACCGAAGGCGTGTTTGGAAAATTTCAAGAAGGCTAGAAGGAATCAAAATGAAACTCATGTATTATTTGTGTCACGTTTAATAGCAACGTGGGAAAATTACTGTAAGATTAGAGGTGCAGATACGTATGAGAAGGTTAATCAGTTAATTGTCACGGATAAGTTGTTAACTACGTTAGATGAGGAAACCGCGACGCATGTTGGATTAACTCAGCACAGTAATTGGTTAGAAGTTTCTAAAATTGCTAAGGAATGTGATAATTTCTTTGATGCTAAACAAAAATCTTATGCGGTAACTTATAAGGGTTATAAAGGTAAAGAAAGGTATGTGAATAATGAAGATTCTAGAAGGGCAAAAGATGAGGGATTTAGTAGTAATTGGAGACAAAATGGGAATAATGAAGTTAGTCCATTTTTGGGTAGAAAACCGGAATATAAGAAACCTAATGATACGACGCCTATCTGTTTCAAGTGTTCTCAACGAGGACATGTTCAGCGATTTTGTACAAAAGGAAATAATGAGGGAAGTAATCAAATTAATAACCGACAAGAACCAAGGGCTAGTATCAATAATGTCTCAGTGCGAGGAATTAAAGAATTACCAAGGGCAGCGAGTATGGCAAGAATCGGAGCAAGAGGGAATTGGAGAGCTAAAGTTATTGGAGAGAAGTTAAATAATCTCGAGAAAGTGGAAGTTAGTGTAAATGGGAAGATAACAAAAGGATTGGTGGATTATGGTTGCCAAATTAGCCTCGTTCATAAAGATTTAGTACCAGCAGAAAAATTAAGAGGGGCTGGTAGCATCTATTTACAAGGGATATTTGGTAAGGCAGTGAAATCGCCATTAATTCAGTTACCTTTAGCTATTCCAAAACGTGGTCAAACTAATGTAATTCATCAGGATGTACTTTGTGCAATAATTGATAATAGTAAGGAATAGGTAATTTTACATCCTGACGTGGCTAATGAATTGTCAGGGTTAAACAACGAGAAATCATTAAGAGAATCGGTAGAAAGGGAATGTAAGGAAGATAGTAGGAATAAAGTGAAAGAAGGGGAAAGGATTAGAAATGGTAATAATAATCGTTATGTCGTAGACGCGAGATCGGAAAATTTACAAAGTCAGGAGAAGGAAAAAGCCGAGGTAGAGAAAAGTAAGATTAATCAAGTTACGGAAAGTAGTTTAAATGTATTTCAGGAATCCCAAATGAGTTGTAAGGATTTAGAGAGAGCTTGGGAATTAGCTGAAAATGAGAACGGGTCTTACTATGTTGTAAATGGGTTATTGTATCATAAAGAGAAATTAGTAGATGAAACTGTAGCTCAATTAGTATTACCTAAAGTTAGAAGGGAGGAAATTCTAAAACTAGCGCATACCTCCTTACATGGAGAACATCACGCGGTTAAGAAAATGTTAGAAAGAATCAAGCATTCATTTTATTGGGAAAATATGGCGAAGGAAGCTAAAATATATTGCGAATCATGTGTAGAATGTCGATTAACGAGGGAAATGAATGGGAGTGATAAGGAGAAAGAGAAAACAGGTCATCCTGGATATATAATTGAGTTATTGGACGGGAGTAAGAAACTGGTGTATCAAGATGAAATGAGGGAATTTGTGGCTAAAAATAAAGTAGTCGATATTGTCCTTGATAGTGACGGGGAGTTTGAAGACCGCGGGAAAACTTGTTTGTTAGATAGAGAACAACCGGAAAATAAAGACAGGAAGGGATTCGAAATAAAAGGGTTAACCAATATTCAAGTTGGGGATATAAAATCAATCTTAAGGAAAAATAAGGAATTATTTATGGGTCCTATCGAACTGGTAGAAATGGAGAAAAATCGGATTGGTCGTAAACCGGAGAGGGGTAAGATAAGGCAGAAATTGTACAATGTCTTTATTACGTACAAAGAGGACTTGGACAGGCAAGTGCCTGATTGGTTAGAGGAAGATTTAATTGGGACATCAGAGGCAGAAGTTAGCCATTCAAGCGGGTGCATTGCGGAAAGGGATGTACCAATTAAGTTAACGAGGAAGGACTGGAAGGAAAAGGTAGTACCGCCTCCAGCAATATCAGCCTAAGGACTGACATTGAAATGACATAATACTAGTGTAACTTTATTTTATTTTTTTGTGTATTTATAATTGTATTTGCATCATGTGTTCATAACAGTGTATTAGCATATCGTGTAATTTTTTTTTGTAGTTATCACATTAGTATATGGTTCATTAGAGATGTCAGTAGTTAAATTTTCAGACACCTTGAAATATTTATGTAATTGTAGTAATGAAGAAACCTATCAAGGAACTGTTGAACTCTTCTCAGACATTACATAGTTTGAGGAAAATTAGCCCCTAAAAGGCATATTTTCCGCTAAGGTGGGGGGTGTCAGGTTTCTTAGAATCAGCTGCAAGAGTTGAAAGCTATTTTTAAGGGATTAGCATATTGTATGTATTGTATATGTATCTATTGTGTACCGTTAAAGGCGTCCTTTAGAAAATCTTAATCCGAAGGGTGGCGACTTGGACAGAATGAAAGAAGTATTTCCATTGCAATGTGGTCTTTCAGAGATAAGAAAGCGATTGCACTCTTTTGTTCAGGAAGACAGATCCGTCAAGAGGGAGGAAGGGTTGTCAAGGACCCTTGGAAACAGAGGAGAAACTCCGTAGAAAGGAGTGTGTTCTGCAGTTTACGAGAGAGAGAAAGTTAGTTCTAGCGTAGGAAGCGAAGGTGTAAGGTCGTTCAGAGTTGGAGCTCTGAGATCGGAGTGAGTTCGAACGCAGGATTGGAGTGTGTGAGATTAATAGAAATCTCGGTTCTGAGTGAATCAACGTAGTCTAACGGTACACGTAAAGCGTTTCTATAATTATTTTGATTTAATATTAAACCGGATACTTTACCTCCAAGTTTAAGTGTAAATATTGTTAATAAAGTGTTTGTTTAAGTGTAATAGAAAGAGTTAGGTTTTTCTTGAATATACATCACGTATTGTGTCCGATATCACGTATTCATATCGGTGGTGGCAGCATATCAAAAGACCGGATTATATTTCGAAGTTGTGTGGACGGAGAAGTGGAATCCGACACATTGTTTAGAATTGTTATAGTTTAGAAAGATAATATATAAACTTAAGTTTTCTAATGAAACTTATCAATATTATATATCTTTCAAAAAAAAAAAAAAAAATTCTGTAAAGAGTGAATTAACCGGCAATGCTCGGAAAATGCTGATTGCCGAATGCTTCAAATGCCCGGATAGTTGAATGCTACAAAATCCATATCTGCTGAGGAGCGCATGGACGAAATAGTGAAGCAGGAAAATAAGTTCTCGCCTATTTTTCTGTCGAAGTTTCAAATAATTCCGATTTGATTATTTTAAAATTTACATTGCATGAACTTATTTTTGCCAAATTAAAAACAAAAATTAAAAATATTTTTTGTGTGAATAGTTTCAAAGTTTATATTTCAAGAAAGCGTAGGTCAATTTTTGTACAAAAAATAAACAAACAAACCCTTTTATGCATCTATTCTGCCTCAGCATGGATTTATTTTAAATTATAATAAATATTTAGCAAATTATTGTAGTTTAGCGGGGTTTCGTTTTAAAAGTCCTGGAAAAAAGTGACGGGAGGGCGACTTTTAATGTGGCTAAAAGTAATTTGTTTATAACCTTAATAAGTGATAGTTGTAGGTATAAAGCTTTACATTGATGTATTCATGAGGAATTGATTTATGTCATATTCATGTCAGATATTGAATTTGGAGATTAATCTTATTCTTATTTTATATTTTATCGGATATAGCTTTGGAGAATAATATCAGTGTTTTATAATAAACTCATTTTATATTTTAACATGTCCGTTGAACTTTTTAATTTGAGTGTCCTATTATTTTATTAGATGAAAGTCATATATCACGGCCTACACTTATGATTGAAATGCTAAGCTTATTCATATCATATAGAATTATCTAGGGAAATCTTGATGGAAAAGAAGATTCACGGGAATACTACAGATATTATAACACCGAATAATTCATTGGGTAATATCTGATTAATTTAATAAAAGGGAGTACCAGTATCCCAACAATACATCTATATAAAACTCTAAGGTACGTGGCTGCGAAAGAGCGGTTGTTTCTCTTTTGCCGATGGCAATGAGTAGGATTTGTTTTCACTAATTTGCGAATATTAACACCAGTATTTGAGCTATCGATTTAAAACTTACCCCACATATGACCCCAAAAATGACTGATGTATTTTAAAATTCAATAACTTGCAAACGGTGACGGATATTAAAAAAATCTTGCAGGAGGGTTATGTATGATGTCAGGAGAGTTTTTTTTACTGTGATTCTTGATTTTAGTTCGAATTTCAAACAATAGATGGCGCTGACAGCGATTGGCGCTCAGTCGAGGCCGAAACCGACGCCACTCAGCATTGATGCACCGCGCGCCCCCTGAATACTAGGCCTGCGCGCTGATAAAAATGGCGGCTGTTGCAGGCGATTTTTTTTTCCAGCGTTTGAACGGTCCCTCAAACTTAAACACCAATAACTTCTAAATTTTTTCTTTGCCTAGTTTTTCTGAGATCAGATTTGATCAAATTTGATCAAATTTTCTGAGGTAAAATCAAATGAGAATTTTGTCATTTTGGGGACACCTGGTAATGTAGAAAGATTTTCTGCTACGAAAATACAATTTTTGTAAAAATCGGCCGGTAATTTTTCTTAATTTTTGCGAAAAAACTAGCTATTTTCTGAAAAGGAAATAAAAGAAAGTGGGAAGTAAAACAATAAAACGCGACACTTTGTTATCAATTAAAACATTAGCTCTGATAAGCACAGTTTTAGAACAGTTATTAACTAACGACAAGTAATCAAAAAGTATTTTTAAAACGCCAAGTAAATAATCTAAAATAGTCGGTATTAAAAATGACATGTATGGATAGTCCAGAGAAAATAATTTATTTATTGACACTGTGGAAAAATAATTATTTATTGATATTACAGAAATATTATTTTATATAAATGTATAAAGATATATAAAATAAATGTATAAAAAATAAATAAATAAATATAAAATAAATATATATATAAATATATAAAATAAATGTATAAAAAATAAATAAATAAATATAAAATAAATATATATATAAATATATAAAATAAATGTATAAAATAAACATATGAAAATATATAAAATAAATGTAAATTAATTATGTGAAAATATGTAAAATGTACAAAATAAATATATAAAAATATAAAATTATAAATTTTATTTATTTTGTAAACATTCTTTTATTTTTATGTATGAGTGAATTTATTTTAATGTTTTATAATGCCTTATACCCCTCACATAAACTTATATGAAAATAAAAATAGTACCTTCGTTCGTTCAGTGTGGAATAAATAGATAAAATGTGGGGGAGGGGGGGGGGGCGCTTTAAAATGAAAAAAAAATAGCCAACCTTGGTCACTAAAAAAGATTTGCTTAATAAATGCAGTGAACCTAAATATTATAAAATAGTAAATTAATGTAATAACCAATTTAAAAGATTATAATAAAATATATATTAGGCTGTATCAAACGTATTTTCGTTTTTTGAATGCTTTTATACCAAACCCTCTATCTGGCACTTTCTCACCCCTGTTGTTGAATATAAGATGTTATTTAAGAGAATACATGTTCCTCTATATTCTATAATCATACAAGCTTCTTTTTTTCATTTTTAGGCTACGTAAACAGTGATACAAATGTTGAGACTTTATGCATCTTAAGGCATGATTTTAAACTAGGCCTTAAAACCAATGAAGCTGTCCTCAAAATTCGTGCAGTTGGAGGCCAGGACAAGAGTAGTGTTCGGACAGTTCGAAACAAATCCAAACGTTTTAAGGAAGGGAATCACAGCCTTGAAATCAAACCCGGAAGTGACAGGTGAATTTTGACCAGTTGAAGAGAAAAAAAGAGGAGAATCCATTCTTTTCAAAAAATTTTGGTGCTAAAAATTAACAAAACTAACACATTCAACAAATGTTTGATACAGCCTAATAGTATGAGAAGCCTTTCTGTTCTCCATTGAAAAAGGTGACTTATATAATCATATTGATCCTAGACCTTTTATGTATGTTGTTGTTTCATATCGTCCATGTCCAGCGACAGCTAGACATGTTCCAGAGGTTTATATACTTGCAAGAAGTCCAGAAACCATAGAGGATCTTTATTTACGTCATCGTGGGTGAATTGGAGGCAGTCCAAAGTGTGGTCAGGAGAAGCATACCCAGAAGCACACACTTATTGCAAACCTGGTAAACCTTTTGTCCACCATAAAAAGCAAGTCCCCTTAAATGACCACTAGTAAATCTGGATAAGGTTGTCTGAGATTTTCGGTCAGAAGTGAGGCCCAAGGATCCGCCTGGACTCGATCTTGTGTACCATTCGTTTGCTGGAGGGACGTACCACTTAACATTCTTCCTATTTTTCCTAATTAATGATATTTCATTGAAAGTCCATACAGGGGCTTTTATGTATGTAAAGAATGGAAATGGTTAAGTCATAAAATATAGAGATTGAGTTTAAGAACAGTTTTTTGACTGATGAAATCAAATTAAAATGCCAGTGCCTGAGAGTGCGGGTCAAGGCAGCCAATAAATATCATTTCTAAAGTCACATATGAGAGGGTTACACTGAAAGAAAACTTATACCGCCACCAACTATAATGAATAAGTCATTTTCTAAATCCCTAAACTAGAAATATAGATTTCCGAGTTTATGCGAGTAAGGTAAACAAATAAACTGAACAGACGAAATGGTAAGAGATAGGTGATGAAAAGATACATTATATTATGACTCGTTTGAATAGCGAGAAATTATCACTTGGTTTCTAGAATAAATTCATAAACTAGAATTACAGTTAGTAAAACTAACCTCATGTGTTCATATTTATTTGCAGAGATTTTTAAATAAGTTTGACCAACGATAATATAGGAAAACGCTCTTGAATTTGAATAGGGGAGACTAGAACTCTCCAGCAAAGGGAACTAGAATTTATATAAGGATGACATGGGACTATTTTTTCTAGAGCCACAATTTAGTTTCTAGATGCCAGTGAGAGAATTTTTTTTTAAGTCGAAATTTAGTGATTTGAGAAATGAAGTATTTTGTGAAACTTGTGGTATTGCCGTTGCGTTGAGTGGTCCAACTTGTTTTGCCCTCTAGCGACTCCCTAAGTGAACTATGTGACTTATTTGACTGCCACACTGAACAGAAATTAATATACGTTCAGTGAAAATGTGGTTATCTAGATTTTTGAAAATTTTGACTTACTCCACTGTCATTCTAATCCGCTCATATGTCCATATATATTAGTGCTCGCGAATATACGTTTAATACGTTGAAAACGTATTGTAACCGGTAACGATTTTGGATAGGTATAATATGGAAAAAAGGCTTAACTACGTATACGTTTAAACGTATATTCGCTAGCACTGGTATATATACCACACCAGACTTGAAGTCGATTACAGAAAACGGCAATCGATTACGATTTTTTTTTCAATTTCCAGGAACAGATTATAATTTGTCTCTCTGTTTGTGAAAGCTATAGATTATGATTATCTCTGTTATTACAAATTTTTAGATTCAATTCATTCAGCCTCCAATTCTTATATATCCAGATTTTTACGAGGCGCATCGTCTATTACTTACAAGATACGATTGCGTTTATATTACAATTGATTTTTTTAAAATTACGATTATCGAACAAATCAATTATGATTTAATTTCGATTGAGCTAAATTTCGTAAATCTATACGTTACTAATACTTCAACCCTATTTACCCCCCCCCCCCCTTTCCCACCTTTCTCATCCCTCTTCCTAGCTAGTGATCTACTGAGGTAAATAGAGTTTGTTATAATGTTCAGTCGGAGCACATAATATTTAAATGGAAATCGGACCACAATATACTATAATCTTGTGCTAGGCAGAAATTACGATTATAAAGGCTTTCGGTACAAATTACACTGTGATTACAGTACAATAGGCTTACGGTTAGATTATTATTATAATCTTGGTAAAATTTCTTGATTATGATTACTTTGCGATTATTAAAATACGAAACTTTATGATTACGATTGTAGTGTAATTACACAATTTTTGTAATCGATTACAATCACACGACTACGATTATTACAAGTCTGTACCGCATATCTTCGTTCTGCCTCAAATATTTTTACATTTTTAATTTGTCTCGTTACTAACCCCTGATGTCTTCACCTCAATTTAATGAATCAATTAATTACAACATTCTAGGGCTGCCACAAGATTCCATCACCTTCCACTAATGCTTCTCTTTTTTTTTCCCCCCGCGCCAAAATTTCACTTCTCCAATAAAAGATGCATTCGCTATCTAAATATCCTCAAACGAGACATGGCAAAAATGCTCCCGCAGCCTCCCAATCCTCCAATTCTTATATATCCAGATTTTTACGAGGCGCATCGTTCGTTACTACAAGACAGGCAATTTTTCATTCGAAATGTGTGCTCCATCGATTCGCACTGTGGTAGAAAACCCGGCGAAACGATCGCTTTTTGCGAGCGTGATCGCTAATTGCGAAGAGCGTCCTGCTGTTTTCAACCGGAATTTTTATACCGAAAAATTGTCGCTGATTCGATTTTCCGGCGCGCCCTTCATCAACGGTGAATGTCGTTGTTCTTCAGGTATTTGATTCGGCGTGTGATCTGTGATTTTTGTGCCTCGCTCTAAGTGGATTATACTCTGCGCTCTGTTCTCTCTAACCTCCCCCCCTCCCCCTCCTAATGCTCCCCTACTGAGCGAATTGACACTCAGGCACGCCGGCCGACTTCATTTGGTGTTGTTTGCGCCCGACGCCGGGGCAATCAGCGCCCCCTGCTACGCCCCTGCACGGGGGTGGTGAAAGGTGGAAAAGCAAGGTTTGAAGATTTGGCGATGTTTCTCTCTGGGTTTTTGGTGCCAACAGAATGAAGAGTAGCATGAACACAATGCACTCTAATACAAGATCAGAATCAAAAGTGTTTTTAATCATTCTTATGCTGTAAAAGTAAATTCATTTATGATGACATCTATCTATTTATCGTCATTGAAAAATTTGTCTTTTTATGTACAATGTTTAAGGAAAGCACCTCAGAACTGACATTCAAATAATTTAGCCTTCGAAAATATGTTTCGTACATTACTTTACAAATTTTATTTCATTCATTACTTAACAAATTGTATTCGTTCATTTAATTGAAGTTGACACATTTAATTGAACACCTTTGAAAGAAAATCCACTGTCTTAAAAGTTCTATTATTATTGTTATTTTTTTTTTCATACGTACTGAAATTATTCTAATGAGAAAAGTGTAAAATAATCGAAAATGCACTTTTAGCAGTTACTGACCATAAACGGCAATTTATTAGATTTCCTTTGAGTGCCCTATCTCTGTGAAATAATTATAAATATTTCACTTACCGTTTTCTAAAGCAAACATGTTATATTGATCCTCAATCATAGTTTCGTTTAGTTTGAAACAGTAAACGTTACTAAAATGCTCTTCAAGTAATTACCGGCCATAGATCGTTATTGTATGGAAATTATTTTGGGCGGTGTTTCTTTATATCTTTATTTATTTATTTATTTATTTGTTTCTTTATTCTTTATTTTATTGTTTATGTCTTTATTTTTTACTTTATTTTTTCTTTCTTTCTTTCTTTCTTTTCTTTTTTTTTCTTTTTTTTTTTTTTGGTTTATGCCAACAGAATGAATGCAAACATAATGCACTCTGCATCAGAAACGATAGCAAAGAAGGTTTATTAATCATTCTTATGTAATAAAACATTATTTATGATCCGTACTATTACGGATCTATGGATCTATCTATGATCGACAAATGCAGTCAAAAGGTCGCTACTGGCGACCAAATCTTAGTTGGCGGTTGGAAGCATCAATATTAACCCTTTCTAAGGCATAGGAAGTATGTATTCTACTTAATTTTAATTATCAAAATCCAAATTTGCACCAGAAATTTTAAATACAATTTTGGTTTATAATGTACGTGACGAAAAGCACTTCATTCCTACAAATAACTTTGTTCTTAAATTTTGGTGGCATTCAATCATTTCAACATTCTAGCAACTGCATTAATTTGCCTTATAAGGGGTTAAATGATCATTCATTTGAATGGCTATCGATGGTATGGTATTTTGGCTAAAAATAAATTCCAGATAAGCACGTGGCAGTTTTCAGTAGCTAAGAAGTAAAAAATTAGAAAATTGCAAATTTTGAAGAATCACATAAGAGAAGTGTAAAAATCTTATCTAAAGTAAAGTGCCCTAAAATTGACAGTTTACGGATATTGGTCAGTGACGTCAGCGTTTTGCCAAAGTAATATCTGTCAAAATAATTTTATTGACGAAACAAATAATGATTTACAATTTCTTAAAGATATCGCATATGTTATACAGTCAAACTTTGTAATGCATGCATCGTTTTTTAGAGTTATAGAATTTTGAAGTTACATTGAAGAATTTAATTTATATTCCCTTTATAAATTAATCGGTAACTTTCTTGTTACAGCGTCCCCCACAATTACGATTATGCCAATGTTGTAGCTATGATTTCGCCAAAGATCATATACGAGCCATATACGTCATTATATAAACATTACTATGTCTTATATATGTCATATAATACATCATATACGTCTTATACACAGGTCATATATATATCATATATTCGTCATATATGACTCTAACTTGGTCATATATGTAATATACATCATATGTAATATACATCAAATGTAATATACATCAATCATATATTATTATTATGACATCTATGCTTTATAATTTGGCGATAAATCTTGGTCGGTTGGCGATTTATCCTTGATATGGGGGCCGCTATATGCGAAAGTACCTATTAAGAGTCTATTAAGAGAGTTGAAGATTTGGGGCAATTCGAAATATACTATTATTAAGCTCGTGATTATTCTCTTTCAATGAATCTATAAAACACTTCAGTGGTTTTCGAAAAGCTATGATTAAGTTAAAACAAGTTGGAAATTGTATGTCAAATATGTGACAAGTGGGATTCGTACTATAACTAGTCTCAGTGAAATAAATTATATTGTCTGTTATTATGATATGATTAATTTCCGTAATAAAATAAGTACATTTTAAGTTGGCAACATTTTATCTTTTGTTGACATTGACTGAAAATTCCAATGGGAAACTTAAGCCTAGCTTCGAAAATTTCAGAACTTGAAATCCATATTTAGACTCTTTTTCAATTTGATATCTTATTTTTCCGGAAACATCTATCCAAAAAAACTGTCGGTAGATTATAGGATTGTTATAATTAAACAATTTTAGTATACAAATTCGGTTTTTATCAGTAATACGGAAATAATGTGATTCCATCTTAAATAGGACGTAAGCACCATGGCAACCTAGAATCCTTACCTATCATGGGATATCACTGAATTAATTACATGTGATAGGATTTAATAGAATGAAGAAAACATTTATTAATATCTTTATAAGTTTTGATTCGATTTTCATAAAATTTGAAATGACTCGACAAAATCCTGCAACGATTATACATGTTAAATTTCTAACCATTCGGTTGGGTAGTTTTTGCGCTGTTATATGGGAAGAGACGGACGGACCAAACGACGACTATAGGTGCTACGTATTTATTTAATTAAGAACACATCTAAAAAAAAAAAAAGGAAAAAAAACTGACAATAGTGTGTGGGCGTGCGTGTATGCATGGACGGGGAGGATAAATATTTTTTTACAAGGGGACCAGAAATTTTATGAACTTACCTATGAGCCTCTTTCAACTATTTTCACTTTCCGAATAACATAGTGTTAATGAAAGTATTGTAATGATGATTAGTATATTTGTGCGTTTGTGTATGCGTAATATGTGAAAACGATAAATCTTAAACGGTATTCCGGATTGAGTTCCCTGGGCGAATATACTTATAGACCACTGTCGTAAGAACGTTATAGAATTTCACAAAAATCGGGCGACGAATTTGGTGCACCAAATCCGTCACCCGATTTTTACGAAAATGGTTTAAAAATGGATTAAATATGTTTAATCCCTTTTTAAACCATTTTTCGACTGATTCTATAGAGGAAATCCTCAAGGAAACGTGACAGAACAGAAGTATAAGTGATAAATATTGCAGCGACACACACACATATTTATAAGGTATCTGCAGGTAATATGGCCACGCTAATAGGTAGTATATTAATAACGCGGAGGTAACTTCTCCAATTTCAAAACGGACGGCGCAGCGTTCGAATCCTACCAATTCTAATTGTGTCAGAAGTTTATACACACACACACACGCATATATATCTAAGGTATCTGCAGGTAATATGGCCACCCTAAAGATGGACACTTTTAAACGGTAATGGTAACTGTTTTAATATATATATATAAATTGAATAACAAAGCAGACCCTTTTTAGCACTGGAAAAATATATTAAAAATTTAAGCTAGTCAAAATTTGTGCCTGTAGCAGTTTGTTTTAAAAAAAGCGAATTGATGAATGTAATATGGCTACATGCAGTTAATATGCCCATAGGTGAAATAAAATGAAAAGATTTATATTAAACGTTTAAAAAACAACAATTATTAAAAAAACCAAATTTATTATTTGAAAATTTATTAAAATAATAATAAAAAAAATAACCATGAAGAAAGTTTAGTAAAAATTTTGAAGCAGTTATGAAACTTTTACGGTAAAAATTGTTTTTAATTTTATTTTAATCGTACATGTAGGGCAAATAATTTTTTTATTTTTTTTATTTTTACTGGTAAGTCGACGATTTCCTCGTGCACATAATTACGACAAACAACACATAATCTCATATCTATAGCTTTTGCCACCTGCCTGGCCATACTGCCAACGCAAACCAAATTTATAAAAGTTCTCGTAATTCTGTCGGCACACTGCGATATTGAAATTCGTTTATGCAGTTAAAATCAGCATTCTACATTCTAAAATAGCATGTATAGAAATAATCATAAACTGTTTAAATTAGATAAATAACAAACCTACCAGAGACAAATTTATACATGCCAACGTAACTATAACAGCAAAACATTGATGTCTGCTCTCTAGTGCACGTGGTCTGAGAATGCGGCCAAAGCGGGGCTAAACCAACTTTTCTGACTTCCCGCGACTGGATTAAAGTGCCATATACATATTACGCTGTCGTACGTTGCACAGAAATCGTGATTATTTGTTAATTGTTTAATGGCAACGCCCGAATGAAACACATCTCATTGGTTATTGTGTAAAAATCCTTTGGCAGGATTTAGGCCGAGGTAAATTCTTCTTATATTCAGACATTTTGGAATACAAAATTTGCCACGGATTTAGTTTAAATAAATTAAATTTTCAACATATTTATAGATAGATATAAAACTAATGACTGTACTATAATGACTTCTATCACTTTCATTCAGAATAAACGAATTTGTTGAGGAGATTCAAGCCACGGGTTCATTTGGAAATCTCAGTTCGGGCATGCGGCGCCATCTCTCTGATATTTTTTGAAATACATGTTGTTAAAAATAAGGAATCCGGTGTCAATAGCAAATTTTCAATAGCAGCCTAATCTAGCAAACTTATCCCTCCACGATTTTTAAATTTTTAATGAGTGAAACATGCAATTTCTGCCAAGACTTTTTTTTTTGTTGTTGTTTAATGGCAATAATAAGTTTTATAAAATGCAAAAATGCATCACATTAGCATTTCACAAATCTTAATTTGTCATATATCAATCCTCGATCTTATACCGACATGCCATTTAGATTCAACCGTAAGAACTTTTTCCTGAACTTTTCATTCTTTAAAAAAAAGTGTAATAATTTCCCCTCACCGTTTCATTTTTTAAACGTAACTGTTATACTTTTGAAATTTTAGCTCTTATTTAATTTTTTGTTATATTTTTCAATTACAGTCTGCCCGGGCAACGCCGGGCGGGTCAGCTAGTTTTATTATTATTATTATTTCACTCAAACTAGCAACAGTATTACGAATTGCACATATTAACTGCATTGGCCATATTACCATCAGATACCTTATATAATTTTCTGGATATCTACGCCAGTGTTTTGAAAGTCAAGAATAGTCAAAAAAAAAAAAAAAAAAAAAAAAAAAATTGCCACAAAACATCTAAGCCTTTAACAAGTCTTCTGGTTCAAAAACGCGCTCCTATACGACAATTTATTACTATTATTGTTAATTTTTGAAATTTAAACGGACTTATGAGACATTTATATCAGGGAAGAAAAGGCATTTGGACTTAAGCGTGGATCTAAAATCTGGTATGTATAATTAATTACACATGTTCATTTTAACAAATGAATTAGATGACGGTCTCAATTTTCTTTCATTCTTTAAGGCATAGGGTATAATAATCATAATTAATAATTAATAATTAATTTTAAAATAAACCTCTTTTATTCGACCAAAAAACCAACTTTATAAAATTAATTTATATTTAAAATTTAGCTAATTTGTAATACTTTAAACAAAATCACATAAAAAGTTTTATATTAGAATAAAAATTACGGTAAAAATAACAAGAAATGTTCATCTTTAAAATCGTTTTATTCAAAAGGGTTATTTTGCATTTTGTCCACAGGATTTCGTGTAAATAGCCAACCAGATTGACATGAATTTTTAACATTTTGCATAGTAAATGAATGCGTATGAAATGATAAAAAAAATGTTAATCTTTCAGTTAAAATTTCTTAAAATGCATTTCCTTATGTTCTAAAAATGTTTCCAAATATCCGACTGTTATGAAAAATATATATTTTGCCCAGGGCAGAATACAAGATTTGTTTTGATAAATAGGCCATTTTCATTAAACGATATTCATCTAAAGTACATGAAAAAAGAAAAGAAAAAAAAAACAGATGATACGGCTGAATTATTTGACTGTTCTAGGAAAAATATACATCTTTGTTATTTATTTGTATATAGTATACTTAAATTCTTAAAATCAAAATTCATAAGGTTAGAGCTGTTTAAATATTCCTTTAACATTTTTTTTTCTAATGTTTTTCAAAATAAAAAAACTTTCAAACTTCCACTAATTTTAACTTTTCACATCGCAAAAGTATCCAACTAAAATAATTGCTTATTGTAGTGGTGGTTTGCCACCCTTTAAGGGGGTTGGACACATTGACATCTAATATAAATGTTTTCTTCAAGATAGGGTTACTTATCCGGCGTCTATTTGTATGATATGTCAATGGTTGGACAGCGAGATTTAAAATTTCCTTCACTAATGTTAAACCTATAAAGCGTGTAATGCGTTCCTATTTTTACAATATTTCTTCAGGAAATTAAGATTTTTAACTTATTAATTTTTCTGTGTGCTCTTCTTGAAAGATGTCTCACCCCCCCCCCCCCCCCCCCCCTGGTTGTCAAAATATTTCCAAAATATATACCTAATTTATAATTTCATGTGTGTTAAAATCTTAGCAAATCTTTTTTAGAGATTAACACTTTTCAAATAAAATTATAAGTAGAAATTTTAGAAATAGTTTGACAACTAAGACAAGTTGCAAACTGTACGTCAAACATGACAAATGAGGTGCGTTCGTACTATAACTAGTTTTATAAATATTCAGATCTTGCTTCAATAGCTGTTGCACTCTTATGCAAAAATGCATGAATACAAAATTTATTTTATGTGCAGATTTCCATATTATATTAGATATTTATTTTATTTTATGAAATTAAGTTTCAATACACTTTTACAAACAATTAATTACAACTCTGTTACATTAAAATTATACTATGCGCAAATATCCAATACAAAGACAATGTTAAAAAAAAAAAAAAATCATCGTTATTATTTCCCTGAAAAAATGAATTATCGTCTCTTATTATGATATGATTCATTTCCGTAATAAAATAAGTACATTTTAAGTTGGCAACATTTTATCTTTTGTTGAGATTCACTGAAAATTCCATTGGCAAACTTAAGCCTAGCTTTGAAAATTTTAGAACTTTAAATCCACATTTAGACTCTTTTTCCATTTGATATCTATTTTTTCGGAAACATCTATATCCAAAAAACTGTCGGTAGATTATAGGATTGCTACAATTAAACAATTTTAGTATACAAATTTGCGGTTTTTAAATTAATTAATATGGAAATAATAGGACTCCTCATCTTAAATAAGAAGTAATCACCATGGCAACCTAGAATCATTACCTATTATGACATATTATTGAATTCATTGTGAATGTTAGGATTTGATAGAATTTAGAAAACTTTTATTAATATATTTTTAAGTTTTGATTCGATTTTCATAAAATTTGAAATGATTCGACAAAATTCTGCAACGATTATATAAATTAAATTTCAAACCATTCGGTTGGGTTAGTGTTTGCGCTGTTATATGCGGATAGACGGACGGACCAGATAATGGCTATAGGTATATTTATATAATTACGAAACGCACCTAAAAAGGTGACAACTCACCTTTCATGACCTTTCAGGTTTCATGAAGATTAGTATATATAGAAAAAAAATAAGTTGAAAGCATTAATTTTCTGAGGAGATATTTTGAAAATATGAATGCATCATAGGTTTAACATTAGCGAGTGCATATTTTATTTTGAAAGTTTGAAAAGAGGAACTATATGATAAAACTTTCAATGATTATAATGCTTTTAATGTTACAATACGGAGCGACATTCTGATATCGTAATACTAGCGGAATCTGTATCAACTGTGAGTACACCAAAATTATAAAAAAACACACATTTTGTTTTGACAATTCACACATAAATAATAAAGAATCATTTATTAGGAGTATCTTAACCCTTTTCGGCGCGGAGTAAGTCTGTTTTTAAACTGATGAAATTATCGACTGACACCAGAATTTACAAAAGAATTTATTAGAAAATAAAAACTTGCTTATTTTCCCGTAGTTTATAAAAGGAAAAAAATAATTAAATATTTTTGGTGTCGTTTGTCAGTTTTGGAATTAAAATTAGGTGTCCTTTTTTGGGGACACCGCCCGCTAAAGGGTTAATAATACAATAAATGCCGTTATGGTTGTGGCGCTAATATTTGTACAAATTAGACGCGTATGAGATTCCACGCACATACTTCGTGTTGATTACAGAAAACTGTAATCGATTACGATTGTGATTACTTTCAATTTCCAGGAACAGAATACGATTATGTCCCTGTTTGCGTGATAGATCTCTAATAACCAAATTTTTAAATTGTAGAATACGATGGCGTTTGTGATTAATGTTTCATTACTAAATTACGATTATTCAACAAGTCAACTATGATTATATTTCAATTGAGTTGATTTCGTTTTCGTAAAATATCTATTTGAAATCCCCGAATCAATCTTTTCCAATCCCTCTCCCCAACATTTCAGGATGAGCTTATGTAGTAAAGACAGAATGTTATAATGTTTATATGCGAGTGAGAAAATACGATCCTGTAGCTTTTCGATACAGATTACAGTGTAATTACATTACGATAAGGTTACAGTTATTACTGTAGTTGTAATCTGAGTGAATTTTGTTGATTATGATTACTTTTCGTTTATTGAGAAACCGAATTTCATGCTTACGATTACAATGAGTTTAAATAATGCATTTAAATTATTTTTTAAAAACGACAAACTTTAAGAGGTGGTGGAAAATACTCCAACAAACGATATTTAAGGGTCGTTATTATTATATATATATATATATATTTTTTTTTTGTGAAAAATGTACATATCTTAATCCAAGCCGAATATACGGATTCTTGTTCACAACTTTAATGAGGCTTTCCTAGCGATATTTTAAACAGACTTTCTGTGACATCATGAGAAAAGCTAGAAATAACCACTATTCGCGTACAAACAATACTGAGCAAGAAACTCCATAATTCGGAATGTAGCTAATTGTACATCCCGTGTCAATCAATGAATTGCAGAGCCCTTTCATCCCTTCCCATGATGTCACCCTCTTCAAGCAAAGCAAAGTTATTCTGTTAAAATTTTCGATAAAATATCTTCATTACTGTTAAAATTATGAAAGAAAAATCGTATTTGGCTTAGACTAAGACACTGCAATTTTCACAGAAAAAAAAATGGATTGCGACCTTGCTTTCCTATATAAAAATTGTTTGTTGCCTTTTAAAGTGTTTCCAATCGTTTCAGATTTGCCATGTATTATTTCAATATTTGTATATTGTATATTTTGTAATATTGCAATAGATTAGGATTACACTATTACAATAACTAAACGCAGTGCCAGATTAAGGTATTAGGCACACGAGGCACAGGCTTTCCAAAAATTGAAAAGCCTAAAATCTATAAATAAAGTTTAAAAAAAAAAAAAAAAAAAAAAAAAAACTCCAAAAAGAATTTAATTATTTAAATGGTTTTATGTTATACTGTAAAAGAATGCGAATACTAGATCATGATTAATTTATGACGGAGAAACCTTTTTTATGCAGTGAATAATCTCCACGTGCAGCGAACGATTGAAATAAGAACATGTTAAAAACCAGACCCCAATTACCAATAAGTACTTCAAGTGCCGCAGCTGAAAAACATAGTGAACAAAACCAGAGACTGTCGAAACTAACTAATTGGAGAAACTCTGCAGACCTCCCTCCTTCAAACTACAGCTGTCTTATCCCGCGCGTGTGCACAGAACTTAAAAACATTCCCTTCAGTTTCCAAAATGTTTCTGAGCAGTTAAGACGCTCTTGTACATATATGATGTAAATATATTTAATATAATGTAAAATTGGAGCACTTATACGCAGCCTCCAAACGCGACTTAAAACATGTACATCTAGCCAAGAATTATATTATATTCAAAGGAAAATGAATCTTCTGTTTATTTTACACAATTGTTATTTTCTACTAATACTATTTATTATTCTTCCAATACAAGTGAATCAATGAATCAGATAAATATCGCTACAACACTTTGGATTACTACTGTGGGTATATTCAGCGCAAAAAGGAAAATCTCAGGTAAGCTGAACAAACTTCTTTAACATATCAAAAGATGAAAATGTATACTAAATTTGAAGACTGATTTAACTATTTATAAAAATAAGAAAATTTATTACGCTACCGACGGTTCCCCTAACAAAGATTATGAGACTGATTCTGAAAAAAGAATATTATCCCAGTATCAAAAACGATAATTTAACAAATTTCTAAAAATATAATAATAAATAAAAGAACACTAAAAAAGTAATAATGAATGCGATAAAAGAAAATACTCAATTTATTGAAAAACTCAATTCTACAAATTATAGTACATGGAAGTTCAAGATGCAGATGTTCCTGATTAAAGAGGAACTCGACGATATTATAGTACAAGATCCACCAGCTCCACCCGATCCCGCATGGCACAAAAAAGATCGCAAGACTAGAGCTTTAATTAACCTAAGCATCGATGATTCTCAAATCGTAAATGTAAAAAACTTAGATACTGCCAAATTAACATGGGAAGCTCTGAAAAATATACATGAGAGAAGCAATTTATCTAGTAAGCTTTACCTGTTACGAAAATTATACAGTACTAAATTAGCGGAGGGCGGAAACATGATCTCACATATCACTAATATCTTGCAAATTATAGATAAACTTAATGCCATTGGAGAAAATATTAGCGATTCACATATTTCCGCGCTATTTCTGTGTTCTCTTCCCCCCAGTTACAATACTTTGATAACTGCGTTGGAGGCGAGACCGGAAAATGAGCTCACCCCTGATTTTATCAAAAACAAATTAACTGATGAATATAATCGTAGACATGAAATGTCAGAACAATCACATAGCGGATATAACAACAATGAGAGAGCATTTAAAACAAATAGGAGATATACACACACTGAAAATAGAAGAGAACAAAAATATTGTAACAACTGCAAAATGAAAAATCATTCGACTTACGAATGCTGGCACTACAAGAGCAGAAACACGGTACAATCCGGAAATCCTCGTAACAATCAATTCAAAAATAAAAAGAATTTCTCATCTTCATTATGTTATGAAAAAAACGAAACTCATAGGGAAAACAAAGTTCCAAACGAAAGAAAATACGCAAATGATCAGACGCAAAATAAAGCATTAATCACTCAAAAAGTAGGCAAAAATAACTGGATTCTCGATTCAGGATCTACCTCGCACATTTGTAATGATAAAAGCCTATTTAGTAAATTTATTGATTATAATAAAACTTCAGTAACGATCGCGAATGGTAATAAACTGACAGCGTTAGGTTCAGGAGAAGTTTTTATAAAAACATTAACCCCCGAAGGAAAAGAAAAACTAACGAAATTACGCGAAGTGCTTTATGTCCCAGACTTAGAGTCGAACCTAATTTCGGTTAGTAAAGCCGCTAAAAACGGGTGTAAACTAATCTTCGACGATAAGAAATGCGATTTGATCTTTGATGAAGAAATATATAATAGGGCGAAAAATGAGAAAAACTTATACATTATTGAGGAAATAGACGATGTGGAAGAACCACAAAATTATGTAAACATAACGTATAACTGTGACAGCAAACAATGCATAGATCTCTGGCATCGCAGACTAGGTCACAGAGATTATGACGCGATTAAATCAATGATAACAAATCAAATTGCGGACGGAATAAAGATAGGAAAATGTAAACATCAAAATAAAACATGCGTAACTTGTATCGAAACTAAATTAACTAACATGCCGTATCCTAAATCAGCAACAAATCGAGCTACTAATATTGCGGATTTGATCCACAGTGACGTGTGTGGACCTCTAGATACACCGACTTTAGGCGGAAAAATTTATTTTATGACTCTTATTGATGACTATTCCCGATATACTACGATATATTTATTATCTAAAAAGAGCGAAGTTGCTGAAAAGATAAAAGAGTACGTAACGATGATATACAATCAGTTCGGTAAAAAACCTAAGGAAATTAGATCTGATAACGGTCGTGAGTATGTAAATCAAGAGATCGATGAATACCTAAAACAGAACGGAATTTTACACCAATTGACTGTCCCGCATAATCCGAGCCAGAATGGAGTTGCGGAGAGAAAAAATAAAAGTTTATTAGATATGACTAGAAGTATGCTATCACAAGCAAAATTAAGCAAACATTTTTGGGGTGAAGCCATAAACACTGCAACATATTTACAAAACCGACTCCCAACTAAAGCAAACAACAACAGAACACCTTACGAATTATGGAAAGGAATTAAACCGAATTTAAAACACTTAAGAACATTCGGTTGTAAAGCGCTATTTTACGTCGATAAAGTAAATAGAGGAAAACTCGATAACAGGGCTCAAACCGGAACGTTTGTAGGTTATGACACACGATCGACTGGTTATAGAATTCACACACAAGGAAAACAAATTATAATAGCGAGAACGGTGAAATTTCTTGAGAATGAAAATGTACACTCAGATAACATTGAGGAGATACAAATCACCACAAAAACATCCGATGACAATACACAATTACCGGATAGACATGAAAATCACTTAGAAATAAAACTTGACAGCGAAGAGACACCATCCGTGCCCAAACAGCAACCAATTGAACCAAGAAGGTCTAATAGGACAAATAGAGGCGTTCCTCCTGACAGATATGTTTGTCTCATAAATAGTTCATCTGAAAACATTCCCGAAAATTGGGAAGATATCGAAAAAATGAAAAATCCTAATGATAAACAAAATTGGATAAAAGCAACACAAAATGAAATCCAATGCCTAAGAAAAAATAACACTTGGACTTTAACAGATCCACCACCCGGAACAAAAATTATCGGCTCAAAATGGACTTTTAAACTAAAAAAGGACAATTTAGGAAATATTCAAAGCTATAAAGCGCGTCTAGTAGCACAAGGATATAGTCAAAGATTCGGGATTGACTATGATCAAACCTTCGCACCTGTAGTTTCGCACGCTACAATACGTGCATTTCTCATCTCTGCATTGCACAAAAATTTGAACGTGAAACATATTGACGTTACCACAGCATTCTTGCACGGTGAATTAACTGAAACTGTTTATATGAGTCAACCAGACGGGTATATTAAACCCGGCGATGAAAGAAAAGTTTGTAAACTTCAAAAAGCCATCTACGGTCTTAAGCAAGCCGCAAAGGCCTGGTACACCAAAATATCGGAAACACTCACAAACAATAATTTCATACAGAGCAAAAATGATCCATGTCTGTACTTTAAATCAAATCAAGAAAATCCGATATACATCATCATTTATGTAGATGATATCCTGATAGCAGGAAAGGACAGTGACATCGAAGAAACAATAAACCAACTTAAGAAAGAATATGAACTAAAAAACTTAGGAGAAGTGAATAATTACCTAGGAATAAACATTAATAAAATCAATGATACATATTACCTAAATCAAAACAATAAAATACAGGAACTAGTGAAAAAACTGAATTTAAACGACATGAAAACTCATTACACACCAATGATTGCTGGATTCAACAGACTTGAAGACGATGATAATCTTTTACCTAATAACACGAAATATCGACAAGCCACAGGCACATTACTTTACATATCAACAATCACGCGTCCTGACATATCCGCAGCAGTCAACATATTATGTCGTAGAAATGAAACACCACGCCAAAAGGACTGGACAGCAGTGAAAAGAATCATTTCATACCTTAAAACTACAGAAAATTTGAATTTAACTCTTAGCGCAAACAGCAAGCCCATCCTAACAGCATACGCCGGTGCAGACTGGGCAGGTGACTTGAAAACACGTAAATCAACATCAGGAAATCTATTCATGCTAGGAAAATCGCCGATTTACTGGATTACAAAAAGGCAAAATTGCATTGCACTTTCGTCAGCCGAAGCTGAATACGTTTCAGCTAGCAACGCAGCACAAGAATTAACTTGGATAACAAACTTGCTTAACGATCTCAACATTCCACAAAAATTACCCATCACGATTTTTGAGGATAATATGTCCTGTATAAAAATGACTGAAAACGATAAAGATACTAAGCGATCCAAACACATCGACATACGTTTCCACAACATCAAACTTATGAAAGAAGAAGGAAAAATCGATTTACAATACTGCCCCACTGAAGAAATGACAGCCGACACTCTCACGAAGCCCACTCCCAAACCTGTGTACGAGAAACACCGTAAGAAACTGAATCTTCAACCATTCCCCACACAGGAGATTACGGGGGAGTGACGGAGAAACCTTTTTTATGCAGTGAATAATCTCCACGTGCAGCGAACGATTGAAATAAGAACATGTTAAAAACCAGACCCCAATTACCAATAAGTACTTCAAGTGCCGCAGCTGAAAAACATAGTGAACAAAACCAGAGACTGTCGAAACTAACTAATTGGAGAAACTCTGCAGACCTCCCTCCTTCAAACTACAGCTGTCTTATCCCGCGCGTGTGCACAGAACTTAAAAACATTCCCTTCAGTTTCCAAAATGTTTCTGAGCAGTTAAGACGCTCTTGTACATATATGATGTAAATATATTTAATATAATGTAAAATTGGAGCACTTATACGCAGCCTCCAAACGCGACTTAAAACATGTACATCTAGCCAAGAATTATATTATATTCAAAGGAAAATGAATCTTCTGTTTATTTTACACAATTGTTATTTTCTACTAATACTATTTATTATTCTTCCAATACAAGTGAATCAATGAATCAGATAAATATCGCTACAACACTTTGGATTACTACTGTGGGTATATTCAGCGCAAAAAGGAAAATCTCAGGTAAGCTGAACAAACTTCTTTAACATATCAAAAGATGAAAATGTATACTAAATTTGAAGACTGATTTAACTATTTATAAAAATAAGAAAATTTATTACGCTACCGACGGTTCCCCTAACAATTTATTTATTTATTTTCTAGAATATGATCTCTTTAGCAAACCGCTCAGTCTTTTAACTTTACTGTCCCATCTTTATCATTTTAAAAAGCCATTAAGTTTTTTGATCTAAAATCGATTTATTCCAGTTCGTTCTTATTATTAATGTATCCGGCCATCACTGTGTGTATGTACTATTTATTATACATAAATCTCACACTCTGTTAAAAAAAAAAAAAAAAAAAAAAAGTAAAAAAAGGCCTGATTGTGACATTAAAAATGTCTAAGAATGTCTAATAGTTGTATAGAGATATATGCATGAAAATTATTTCATGTTACTACATATAGTATACACATGGGGTCCCGGTCTCAAGCCTGTTCTGGGGCCCCCTTAAAATCAATCATAGTCGGGCCCTGACTATAAGTCTGATTCTGCAATCCTCTATAAAAAAAATCTGTAAAACAGATTTCCATCTTTTTCTCCTCTGAATTCGACAAGGCAAGTGGCCAACAGAAACGAATAAAAACCTTTCAGCTCAAATATCGCAACCTCAAAGTGATTTAAATTCATTTTTTATCGTTCATTCACAGCATGAATTCGCGGTTGTAACTTTGATTGTTGAAAACTGAGCCAAATGAATGAGGTGGGGGAAGGGGGGTGATTTTGGCGACCTCTGAAAAATCTGGCAACCCTTCCCGTTGCTCCTTCGACATTGGTGGTGGAGGTTGCAACAGATTAGACGGTCCATTTCACGCGGACGGCGTTTTCGCGAGTCCTCCCCCCCCCCTACCCCCTTCACAATCGATGGCTTGACGGGGGGCTGCCACATATTGCCCCCCTGTCGGGAGGGGTATAATCGATGCTCATCAGTGAACGTGTAGAGGAGAGCCAAATGGGCGATAATCTGGCTGTTCTCCTTGCCAGCGGAGTTCTCGGGGATTCGGAAAGATTGTTTGTTACCAACTATTTAAGATCAAGCGTTGGGGGAATTCTTTTTCTGCTTCATTCTGTGCTGCGATCAGGAGTATTTAGGTTTTTGTTTAGTTGTTAGATATTAAATATTAGGCGGGACATAGAAGTAATTCATTAGAGGACAAAAAATAAATTCGGGATGGTGCGTTGGCACGTTCAGAAAGATATCCCAGGTTCGACTCCTGGCCTGAAATTTTTTCACTTAGTTGTAATAAAAAATAAAAATATATATATATATCTGGTACGATATTATCAGTATATGATTTAGATAAAATTAATTCCTCAGAGGATAAATTGTTCCTTTTTTATTATTTTTTTTTTTCAAAGAATAATTTTAAAATGAAAACTTTATACACGGTCTGACGGGTCCGATGTTATAAGTATGAAGAAGTAGCGCTGGCCTTCAAATTTAACCATTCTCATTCATTAGGAACAAATGTATTTATTATTTTCTGTACGTCAACAACAAATATATATTTCTCGAATAAATGAATATTTCACAACAATAAATAAAAAAGAGGGTTCGTTAAGATTGTCAAACATCAATTGAGGTAAAGTACAGCTCTTATCAAAGTCTGTGCTCACAGCACGAAAAAGTCTCAAAGTCCACTCAAAAATGGGCGCGGGAGGGAAAAACGGCTCGCTTGCCGGGAGAACGGGACTTAAATGAACGGGAATGCGTATTCTCGCCTCCTAACGAAACAGGAACTATTTCTCACTGAGTAGACAAGGCTGGCATACATCAACCTTACAACATTATCCAGAGAAAGGTTTTTCCAACGGGGATCTAATATAATCGCCCAAAGTGTTCAACCGGAGCCACGACTCCGTTATCCAGATTCAGGTTGACTGAATCCTAATTCCAAACACCCTGTCCCTGAAATCATTTCTACCTTCTCATATATCTTCCGTTTTTCACCTGAAAACAATAGAAGTTTCTCCAGCCAATAGAAACTCTGAAAAATGAAGTCACCGAGAAAGTCTGCTATTATTGGAGAATGAGGATTTCTCACGGTGTCCTCTCGATTGTTTATTTCACTTTCGTTCACTTATACCTGTGGGGTCTGTTGGCATGATGAAAGATACGTCACCCGGTTCGTTCTATTATCGTAGCTTCCTCTAAACTTCAAGATGGAAGATGGGTTATGATGAATCGAAATGATTGATGTTTAGCGGCAGATTTGTGGGACTCTGCTGAAAATCCGAGGAAAATCTATTTTACATGGGATGCTCCTATGCTGGTTTTTGGGCTGCGTACGGGATTTCGAGTGAGATATTGGGGATTTATCGCAAGGGTGATTAGGAATTCCTAAGCAAAATTTTAAGGGATGATAGAACACACAGATAAGCTCGAAACACCATACAAAGCATGGTCGTAACTCAGGCAGGGAAGTGCTACATGGCGCTTTCTTATTGTGGAGAGAAAATCCTCTTTACTATATTTAGTTTGAATTGCAAGTACAAAGACATGTACATTTCTACATTTTAAAAGGGACAATCTCTAAATAATGTGTAACTGAACACTAACATCAACATATTGATAGAAACTTCAAGCCTAAATATTTGAATGTTAAAAATACATTTTAAGTCACATAAAGTATACTTTAGCATGTATTATTAACATCATTGAAATTTAGCGCAATTTAAAAAAGTAAAATTGTAGTTGCATTCTAATACAGTTTTGTGAAATAATTACCGTACTTAAGAAGTATTTTTTGCACTTCTTCAAAGGCAAATGGAATGTGCAAAATGCTTGATTTTTTATAAACATTCTTTGAACTTTTCACAATTTTTCAATAAAACAATCTGTTTATCTAGAAATAGACATATTTCGAAAAATAGATACTTAAATAAAGTGTAGTATTCTTACAAAAGTTTTTAGATGGGACTCTTTTTTTTTTCTTCATAACAGGAAAAACAATTTATGTTTTTTAGTTTTCAGGATGGATAATCTAGAAGGAAAAATAGTTAATTTAATTAATGAGAGAATAGCGGTATAATTTTAAAAGACTACTGTCGGAATATTAAATGTAATTCATTCTGCTATTATTTTAAATATTAAATATTTAAATACTCTGTAAATTGTTATTATTTCTCAAACCTAAGACCATGAAAGGCTCTTGTGATTTAACCTGCTTTGCTTAGCACGTATGCTTAATACTTCATTCGCGCCAATTTCGAATAAATTCTTCATTCACTTTGAAGGCGTTCAAACTAGTGGTTCTGTGACATTATTGTTTCTCCAAAATAAATTTCTCCCAACTTAAAATCTGTTGTAAAACATTTTTTTAAAGCAATTTGGTATCTGAAGCCAAAATTATAACCTAAAAAATAATATGATAAACTGGAACCTAATAAACTTATACATGAAATCAAATTTGGGTATCATTATTGAAAATTCTTCAAGTTTGTTTCTATTTCGATTTCGGATGAACCCAAAACTTATTCCGTTAGAGACAGGTTCCGATTTAACAAGTTTTATTGTATTTATTATTAATATTATTTAAAATATTAATAATTTACTTTATTATTATTATTATTATTATTATTATTATTATTATTATTATTATTATTATTAAAAATTATTAATAATTTACTTTATTATTATATATTTTTTATTATTATCAACTTATAAAATAAAATCTTTGAAAACGGAAGCTATCTATACAACGAAATCCTGCCTTAAACGGAAATATTCCATGATCCTGACGGAAGGAATACCATATATATCTACCTGGGAATGCAGAAACCTTTCTAAAACATAATTTTTCCGGTTTCTTGAGATTCCAATTTCACAAGTTTTATGCCATTATTATTATTATTATTATTATTATTATTATTTCCAGGCAGATATTCCGCATGTGATAAAGATAGATTTAAAATGCTTAAAATTATTTTAAAAACTATAAAAAAATCAGTAAATTGAAGATACAATTTTCAGACATATTGCGTTTGAAATAAAGTTTTTTTTTACTATTTGACGGTGTTAAATTCGAAATTGTGCAATGTTTAGGGGGAAAAAATGCAGTAAAACCGAAATTTATTTTGTCACGTAGTTTCTATCGTCGATATGATGTCAGCGTTACTCACGGAGATGTTTTTCTTTATAATAAATATTATTATTATTATTATTATTATTATTATTATTATTATTACTATTATTATTATTACTATTATTATTATTATTATTATTATTATTATTATTATTATTATTATTATTATTATTATTATTATTATTATTATTATTATTATTATCGCTACTACTACTAAAACTACTGCTACTATTATTTTTACTATTATTATTATTATTATTATTATTATTATTATTATTATTATTATTATTATTATTATTATTATTATTACTATTATTACTATTATTATTATTATTATTATTATTATTATTATTATTATTATTAGACTAAGTCTTACAAATATTTACTGATAGAATTTAACACAAAGTTAGATAAACTGTAATATTAATATTATTATTATTATTATTTTTGATATATAAAGTAAAACGCTTGAAAATGGAACCTGTCTATACAACGAAATCCTGCCTTAAACGGAAAATTTTCATGGTTCTGATGGAAGGAATACCGTACAAATCTACCTGATAATCCAGAAACCTTTCAAAAACACAACTTTCTGGTCCCTTGAGATTCGGTCTTTACAGGTTTTACTGATTTATTTTCATTATTATTATTATTATTATTATTATTATTATTATTATTATACTAAGTCTTACAAATAATTACGGATCAAATTTGACACAAAAGTAGATAATTTTTAATGTCCTTGAAAAAACAGTGATTTAATGCAAATCAAGCGCGGGTCCAACTAGCGCCTTAGCTATTTTTAACCCGTTGCCTGTAAAAGTTGTTTCTTTGCGCAGATCATCTTTGGGCGGTAGAACCAATTTCACACACATAACAGATTATGGAAAATCTGTGTTATTTCGTAAAACAATTGACAGATGGTTTCGTTTGCAATGTACTTTAATGATGTTACACTATTTGAAACATGTTGAAAATGATATACCTCACTGAGTTGCACTACACGATTTTTACTGTAGAATATGGTGTGCATGCATTTATCGTTCCTATACAGGGATACACAAAAACTTCGGTTACTGTACTTACTGTCTATGAGGTATATTTCTTGGAAGTGTGTTTTCCGCTGTGGTTTCTAAAGTTTTACTTTATTTATTGTTAGTACTATTAAAAATATTAATAATTTACTTTATTATTATTATTTTTATTATTAAAAAATAATAATTTACTTTATTATTATTATTATCATTATTAAAAAAATTAATAATTAACTTTATTATTATTATTATTATTATTATTATTATTATTATTATTATTATTATTATTATTATTATTATTATTATTAATTATTATTAATTTACTTTATTATTATTATTTATTATTATTATCAACATATAAAATAAAATCTTTGAAAACGGAAGCAGTTTATACAACGAAATCCTGTCTTAAACGGAAATATTTCATGATCCTGACGGAAGGAATACCATATAAATCTACCTGCGAATGCAGAAATCTTTCTAAAACATAATTTTTCCGGTTCCTTAAGATTTCAATTTCAGAAGTATTATGCCATTATTATTATTATTATTATTATTATTATTATTATTATTATTATTATTATTATTATTATTATTATTATTTATTATTTGTATTATAAAAAATAATAATTTACTTTATTATTATTATTATCATTATTAAAAAAATTAATAATTTACTTTATTATTATTATTATTATTATTATTATTATTATTATTATTATTATTATTATTATTATTATTCATTTATTTTATTATTATTATTTATTATTATTATCAACATATAAAAGAAAATCTTTGAAAACGGAAGCAGTTTATACAACGGAATCCTGTCTTAAACGGAAATATTTCATGATCCTGACGGAAGGAATACCATATAAATCTACCTGCGAATGCAGAAATCTTTCTAAAACATAATTTTTCCGGTTCCTTAAGATTCCAATTTCAGAAGTATTATGCCATTATTATTATTATTATTATTATTATTATTATTATTATTATTATTATTATTCCCATGTAGCTATTCCACTTTCACAGGTTGTACTCTATTATTTTATTATTATTATTATTATTATTATTATTATTATTCCCATGTAGCGATTCAACTTTCACAGGTTGTACTCTATTATTTTATTATTATTATTATTATTATTATTATTATTATTATTATTATTATTTCCCGGCAGAGATTCCGTTTTCACAGGTTTTACTCCATTATTATTATTATTATTATTATTATTATTATTATTATTATTATTATTATTATTAATGCCAGGCAATCGAACCCGGGCTATCCGGGTTACAGAACGTAAAAAAAAAATCGTTTTTAATTGAAAACTCTAAAAGAATATTTATATTTAGTATATTTTCTTTAGCATGACCATCAACTATACCAAATCCCATTTTTGTTACTTTCGTATAAGCTGCATGATAGCTGCCAATCGCGAAACATTTCATTACTTTTATAACAAACTTTGTCATTCTGAATATTTCAGTGTTTAAGCACAGAGTTCGATTACATATCTGTTAAATTTGTTATTTATTTATTTATTTACGTACGAAGTTTTACTTTCGCTTGGCAGTTTTGTTTTGGCAAATTACTCGGAAACAAACAAATGTCAAATTAATTACATTATTTTAAGTGCAAACTGGTTAATCTTCTGCAATCAGACCGCATGTGATAAAGATAGATTCAAAATGCTTAAAATTATTTTAAAAACTATAAAGAAATCAGTAAATTGAAGATACAATTTTCAGACAAATTGCGTTTGAAAGAATTTTTTTTTTACTATTATTTGACGGTGTTAAAATCGAAATTGTGCGATGTTTAGGAAAAAGAAAAAAATGCAGTAAAACCGAAATTTATTGTGTCAGGTAGTTTTTATCGTCGATATGATGTCAGCGTTTTTCTTTATAATAATAATAATAATAATAATAATAATAATAATAATAATAATAATTATTATTATTATTATTATTATTATTATTATTATTATTATTATTATTATTATTATTATTATTATAAATATTATTATTATTATTATTATTATTATTATTATTATTATTATTATTATTATTATTATTATTATAAATATTATTATTATTATTATTATTATTATTATTATTATTATTATTATTATTATTATTATTTTAATTATTATTATTATTATTATTATTATTATTATTATTATTATTATTATTATTACTATTATTATTTTAACTATTATTATTATTATTATTATTATTATTATTATTATTATTATTATTATTAGACTAAGTTTTACAAATATTTACAGATCGAATTTAACACAAAGTTAGATAAACTGTATTATTATTATTATTATTATTATTATTATTATTATTATTTACAAGATGTAAAGTAAAACCTTTGAAAATGGAACCTATGTCAATAGAACGAAATACTGCCTTAAACGGAAAAATTTCCTGGTCCTGACGGAATGAATACCGTACAAATCTACCTGATAATGCAGAAACCTTTCTAAAACACAGCTTTCTGGTCCCTTGAGATTTGATTTTTACAGGTTTTACTGAATTATTTTCATTATTATTATTATTATTATTATTATTATTATTATTAGACTAAGTCTTTCAAATATTTACGGATAGAATTTGACACAAAATTAGAAAAACTGTAATGTCCTTGAAAAACAAGCATTTACGGCTTAAAATGTGAAACAAGCACGTGTCCTACTAGCGCCTCAACTATCTCTAACCCGCTGCCTGTAAAAGTTGTTTCTTTGCGCAGATCGTCATATGGTGGTAGAACCAATTTCACACACATCCCATATTATGGTTGCTCTGTGTTATTTCGTAAAACAATCGACAGGTGGTTTAATGATGTTACACTATTTCAAACATGTTGAAAATGATATACCTCACTGAGTGGCACTACACGATTTTTACACACAAAAAGTTCGGTTACTGTACTGTCTATGAGGGATATTTCTTGGAAGTGTGTTTTCAGTTGTGGTATTCGTTTTTAAATTTAACTAATGTTTTATATTAATTAGTGTCAATTCTTAGATAAAATACAGGGCTGTTCAAAAGTGTTCAAGTACATTTCCGTTTATTGATGGAAATTGCTGAAAGTGAATTTTCAACTGTGTTAAGCGTTCCCTAACTGAATTAAATTTTAGCATAATAAGTAGTATATATACAAATCGATAGGTCATTTACAGGGCTCAACAAAATAATTTGAATTATTTTCCGACTATAGATGGTAATTGCTAAAATTGAGTTTTCAGATGTTTTATGCGTTGTACAAATTGTTTACTACCATTTTTAACCTTATTAAACGGTGAAAGTTTGCTACAGTGTTTTGAATGTGTTGGAAAGTGTTTCATAATCTATGCTTAATGCATAATTTTTCTTTCTTGTTAATTTTTTTCAATTCGTGAATAAATAAAATTTTTACTTTGAGTCCGAGGTCGTTGCGGGTCCGGGCTTTTGGGCTCGGGCTGTGAGGTTATGTTTTGTATTTTGAATGTGTTGGAAAGTGTTTCATAATCTATGCTTAACGCATGATTTTTCTTTCGTGTTCATTTTTTTTTTTTTTTTTTTAATTTTTGAATAAATAAAATTTTCACTTTGATCCCGAGACCGTTTCGAGTCCGGGCTCGAGCTCGGACTGAGTTTGGCTCATCTCTAATGCACACCATATTGGGTGTTTTGTGTTATTGTATAAAAAAAAATGACATAAATTATTCGCACTGTAAAAGAATTGCTGGTAATAAACATTTTTGTTTTAAATTTTTACAAAAAGATGATCAGAACATAGATTTTATATGACTGAACATTCTCGATATTTTTAAATTTAAAATGATGAGTTGAATGAGAAATGATGAGTAATGCTTTTTCTTTCAATTGCTTATATGCAAGCTAAAAATTGTTTTCTGTACTATTATATCTCATTTAAAATCTGAATTATTGCCGAAGTATTTATTTAAACAAAACTTTAATAGTGAGCCATATTACTACTACTTTAACATCGTTTCTATATTTTTCTTCTTCCTTTCTTTTTTTCTTTCTGTCTCCCCCTCCTTTTTTTTCAAAGTAATGAAACTTAAGTTTTTGCGCACTGTTACTCCAAAACCATTTAAAGAAAGTTCATAAAATTATACCCAATTTATATTTTTAGGTAATCTCGATGCTAAAAGTAAAAATAAAGCTGAAAATTTGAGATTATTATTTTTTTTTTTTAAACCGTTATGCTAATTTATAAATTTAATCAATTTTTTTTTTTTTTTGAAAAATTTTGATTTGACTTTAAAGTTAGAGGTACGAAAGTTTTATTTTAAGCAAATTTATATATATATATATATATTAATGAAATAACTTTTGGAATTTAATATTTTAACATTCATCAGTAGATTTAAATTTTTAGCATAACATAAAATAGAATATGTTTTTCATAATATATGAGATAATTTTTTATTCCTTTATGATTACTGTTTGAATATTAAGAATTACAATCTCGCCATGTTAAGATCGTTTCGAAAACCAAAAGTGCCGTACACTGTAAAAAAAAAAAAAAATAAATAAATAAATAAATAAAATCTGCAAATATACGGATGATTTTATACGAAATTTCTGTCTTAATAGGCAGAAATTTCAGGAAACTGTTTATTTTGTGTGGAAATCGTAAATTTTTCCGGAATAAACGGAGCATTTTCGTTTTATTTTTACTCGTTGAATGTTAAAAACGGAAAGGTTCCTTTCAAAAAAGACTAATGGAAATGTTCCTTTTCAATTGAGAGAAAATGAAAAAATTCCAGTTAAATTTTCATAATTGATGTTTTGGCCTATAACCTAAGTCGTTGGATGTGGCCACATGTGGTATAGAGGGCAGAGTATTCATCCTCTAATGGTGAGTACTGAGGTTTGAATTCTGAGAAAGGAAAAGGCGATAAAAAACGTGTGAGAAAATATTCAATACAAATATACCTGTTCCATGTAAATATGCATCAGTATTATTTACATATACAGTATTATTTATACATACAATTATTATTTAGATTTTTTTAAACTATTGCACTATAGCTCACATTAATTTATAAAAACAGAAATTTTTCGTCACCATGTATAGCGGAAAATTTCCATCTTGAAAACGGGGAAATACCAAAAACGGCAGTTTTGTGGGAAAAAATGGAGACTAGGAGGCATTTTTGCTGCCAGCGCATTTTTCCTTTGTTCACAGAACATTTGAATAGGTAAAGTTGAAGTAATGAAGGATATTCTTGGAGATATGTGCTTTGAGTACAGGACATTTGAAGGACTCTGACTTATGTTCACGTTCGAAGAAAACCTAAGTAGTCTCTATATTAACAAACAATCAAATTTTATTATTTTTTTTAAACTAATAACAAAATTGACATTACACTGTAAAATAAAATTCCCCCCAAAAAACGGAAAAAATACTGGCAGAAACAGTGCCGTGTATTCTCCGTTTTTTTTTTTTTTTTTTTTTTTTTTTTTTCCACAAAACTTCCGTTTTGGTACTCCCTCGTTTTCAAGATATAGAAATTTTCCGTTTTTCAAAACGGAAAAGTCCCGTTTTTAGAAATAAATTTGAGCAATTAAGCAATACTATTTAAAAATAAATATATATCTAACAAATACTAATATACACTGAGAGCACTTTTATACGGAATAGGTATTTGTATTGAATATTATCGTCTGCTACATCATCTGGCCACATCCAGCGACTTCGTTACAGGCCAAAACATGAATTACAAAAATTTAACTGGAATTTTTCCGTTTTCTCTCCATTGATAAGGCACATTTCTGCTTGTCTGTCGTGGAAGGAACATTTCTTTTTTTAACATTCAACAAGTAAGTGTGATAAAAAGGAAATTTCCCGTTTCTTCCAAGAAAATTTACGACTTTCACTCAAAAAAGAGAAAGTTTTCGTTAAAATACAGAAATTTAACATAAAATCACCCGTATATATGTGGAATATTTTTTACAGTGTAAGAATTGAACTATACATCTTCGAATCAGCCTTAATATAGTAAATTCACTCAAAGTTTCAACGTTTAGTTGCTTACATAGTCAATTTACAATTGACTTACACAGATTCTGTAAATTGATCTACTTCTGGGAGTGATCCCTAAAAAAAGTGAAATCCATTACTGTAAGGTTCAGATTTAATACAAATTGTATTAATGTTTTTTTCAATAGGAAATATAGAAAAACGCGAATAAATTATTTAAATGTTGAATGATATGACTGAGAACATTGTTAGACATGAATAATTTTTATCAAATTAATATATTTTTTTCATTGATCGTAATGAATTTAATATTAGGGGGTGATATTTTTACATCCACATAATTTCAATTCTTCTCTACTGAATAATTTGAAATTTAGTACCTGAAGCCAAAATTATACCGTAGACTGGGTATAATTTAATATACGAATTTCGGTATCGTAATTGAAAAATTTGAAATTTGTTTCTATTTCAATTTCGGGATGAATCCTAAACATAGTCCGTTATGGACTGGTTTCATTTTCACAAGTTTTGCTGTATTTACTATTACACTGCAAAAAACCCCCGTGAAAATACAAGCGATTTTCCGTAAAAGTTTACGGAAAAGTTTCATTTTTCCAAAACAACAGTCAATTTCCGTAAATGAGAGTCCAAACCCGTAAATATGCAGAAAGTTTTCCGTAAATTTAATGAATTTTCTCCGTATTTCTTTCAAAACAGTACAATGTCCTTATTTCTTCCAAAACAGTGAAATTTCCGTAAATGATGTTTAGAGGTTTGCGTACAGAATTCGCTTTGTTTGATATGCGAAGTAAGATTATGGTATATATTAGAATTCTTCATTGACCCAGGCCGGGCCCAACCAGCGGGCCTATTTTCTGTCATTAGATTCGTAACCAATCCTGGAGCTCATTCTAACCGGAACCGTGTCTGGACGGTAATTTTTTGTGAAAATAACAGTGGTATTTTTATTTTTTAATGAAATCTTTAGAAATTTGTTTTATTTTTATAAATTAAAGGAAAATATTTTTTTTACATCTACTCTTTTCTTCTTTTTATAATGCTTCAAAATTATGATTATTTTTCACTGAATTTTTAAATTTTTATTTCAACATTTTTTAACGTGAAACAATATTAGGTTATTTAAGGTTTCATAAAATAATATCTTTGCATATTATCGATGTGTAAATTGGTATTAAACTAAACTGATCTGACTTATAAATTTATGAATTAAACTAAAATTTATAAATTTATAAATTATAATTTTACAATGTTTATAATTATTTCTTTAAATTTATAAAAATATGTAATAATTTTTTCTTTACATTTATAAAAATAAAGTTTATAATTCTATAAAGTTTATAATTTATTTATTTTAGTTTATAATTTTATAATTTAAAATAAATTAAGTCCAAATTTAAACTTACCTATCACAAAGTCATTAATTTCAAAACGAACTCTAGAATATATTTTTCTTGTTTTAATATTTTTAATACTGTTCAGTTTAACAGAACCGTACACAAAGCTCTCAGCTTAGCTCAAATATAACAATTTAATTTATTATAATTTTTTTCATTTACATAAGTTTTTTTAAATTAGAGATTAAGAAAAATTTTTTTAATAGCATGTAATAAGTACGTCTGCTTAAGATAATTATTGTTTTTGTAGGAATTGATAAATAGATCATCAGACAAATAATTCAAAAAAGTATATGTTCGAAAAAAGAAAATGATGGTACTATTGCAAAAAGAAGCAATCATTATTCTTAATACAATGTTTTACGCATATATTACATAATAAGTTAAAATTTATCTCTTATAAGGCATCAAATAATAAAGCAATATATTGAAAATTATGAAAAAAAAAATTAAAAACGTTGGAACTCTTGAAAAAATCAATCTACCGATGAAACCTTAAGTTTTTGCACCATAAAAAGCGACTAAAACTGTAAGTAACAATATTTGAGAAAGGGCATGTCCCAGAAATTACTTTATTATTATTATTATTATTATTATTATTTTCAGTATATAAAGTAAAACATTTGAAAACGAAACCTGTCAGCAGAACGAAATCCTGCCTCAGGCGGAAAATGTTCATGGCCCTAATAGTCCAGGCATTTGGTAGAAAATAAAGGAAAGTTTTGGTGTAGTTTTTTTTGTGGGGTCCCTTTATGTTTTTCGGGTCGCTGAACACGAATCCGAAGTTTTCCAACAAAATTTTTTTCGGGAAATATGTTTTTTTTAGAAAAAACGTGTAAAAAAACGGACTTTTTTCCGTTTTTTCAAAATAATTCCAAAATTATAAATTTTAAGTGAAAGTCGGCAATATATGAATTAAAGAAAATAAAATTTCTTACATTTTATGTATTGAAAGTTTTTTTTCTCTGATCAATAGTTTAGCCGTGAGAGTGCCTCAAAAATGGGTGGAAAAAACAAAAAACTGTAAAAAAAACGTGAATTACGGTACTGTATGTCAATGTAACATAGAAACTAATCCTTTTACGCAAATGTTAACTATTAATGTTACTAAAGATTATATGTTTGACTATATTTTATGCATTTGAGGTAGAGGAAAAGTGCGGATCCGACACCAGGGGAAGGTGGGAGCAGTGGGGCAGATCCAGCTACTCTCATGAGTCAAAGTTGCTACTTCTCCGGAGAGCTCGTATTCTAAGAGGCGGTAACATTGTAGTCCAGTAGAAATAGCATTTTACCTTACAAAAATTCGGGTAGTTCTGATTTTTGGGTATGTTGTAAAGGTTGACCCTCTAATAAAAAACCAAGTTTTCGACCTTCTAGACCTTGTGCGTTTTTCACAATATTGAAAATACCAATATTTTTCGGCACTTTTTTCGATTTTTCTTAAATAACTCAATTTTAGTGCATTTTACAGACAAAAGCAGAGTTACCATTTTGTAGAGCATAAAATTATCTACAACATGCAGTATTCAGGTTTGTAAATTGTCCAAATACGGGGTAAGATACGGAGCCAGGAAAATAGGGTAAAATTTGGAAAAAATGTAAAAATTCACAAATGACGTTAGTTTTTGCTTAATAACCTACTTTTAGTGCGTTTTAGAGACAAAAGCACTTTTACCATTTTGTAGAACAGAAAATTCTCTACAACATGCAGTATTCAGGTTTGTAAATTGTCCAAATAGGGGGTAAGATATGGAGCCGAGAAATAGGGTTAAATTTGGAAAAAAATGTAAAAATCCACAAATGACGTTAGTTTTTGCTTAATAAATTACTTTTAGTGCGTTTTAGAGACAAAAGCACTTTCAACATTTTGTAGAGCAGAAAATTTTCTACAACATGCAGTATTCATATTTGTAAATTGTCCAAATAGGGGGTAAGATATGGAGCCGGGAAAATAGGGTTAAATTTGGAAAAAATGTAAAAATCCACAAATGACGTTAGTTTTTGCTTAATAACCTACTTTTAGTGCGTTTTAGAGACAAAAACACTTTCACTATTTTGTAGAGCATAAAATTCTCTACAACATGCAGTATTCATGTTTGTAAATTGTCCAAATAGGGGGTAAGTTATAGCAAAAACTAACGTCATTTGTGGATTTTTACATTTTTTTTCCAAATTTAACCCTATTTCTCGGCTCCGTATCTTACCCCCTATTTGGACAATTTACAAACATGAATACTGCATGTTGTAGAGAATTTTATGTTCTACAAAATGGTGAAAGTGCTTTTGTCTCTAAAACGTACTGAAAGTAGATTATTAAACAAAAACATACGTCATTTGTGAATTTTTACATTTTTTCCAAATTTAACACTATTTTCCTGGTTCCGTAGCTTACCCCCTATTTGGACAATTTACAAACATGAACACTGAATGTTGTAGAGAATTTTATGCTCTACAAAATGGTGAAAGTGCTTTCGTCTGTAAAACGCATTAAAAGTAGGTTATTAAGCAAAAACTAATGTCTTTAGTGGATTTTTGCAAATTTTACCCTATTTTCCCGGCTCCGTATCTTACCCCCTATTTGGACAATTTGCAAACCTGAATACTGCATGTTGTAGAGAATTTTATGCTCTACAAAATGGTAAAGTGCTTTTTTCTGTAAAATGCACTAAACTTGAGTTTTTTTAAGAAAAATCGAAAAAAGTGCCGAAAAATATTGTTTTTTTTTTCAATATTGTGAATACATGTTACATCGACATACAGAGTCGTAATTCCCGTTTTTTACAGTTTTTTGTCTTTTACACCTCCCAATTTTACAGTATGAGCACTCCGGCGGAGGAGCACCTTCGACTCATGAGAGAAGGTGGAACTGCTCCACTGCTCCCACCTTCCCCTGGCGCAGGATCCGCACTTTTCCTCTACCTCAAATGCATAAAATACAGTCAAACATATAATCTTTAGTATCATTAATGGTTACCGTTTGCGTAAAATGGTTAGTTTTATGTTACATCGACATACACTACCGTAATTCCCGTTTTTTTACAGTTTTTTGTTTTTAACACCCTTTTTTGCGGCACTCTCACGGCTAAACCATTGATCAGAGAAAAAAACTTTCATTACATAAAATATAGGAAATTTTATTTTCTTTAATTCATATATTGCCGACTTTCACGTAAAATGCACAATTTTAAAATTATTTTGAAAAAACGGGAAAAAGTCCGTTTTTTTACACGTTTTTTGTAAAAAAAAACATATTTCCCGAAAAAATTTTTGTTGGAAAACCTCGGATTCGTGTTCAGCGACCCAAAAAACATAAAGGGACCCCCCCCTAAAAAACTACACCAAAACTTTCCTTTATTTGCTCTTTTTTATCCCCTAATGCCTGGACTATAATGGAAGGACCTGATAATGCAGAAACCTGTCTAAAACACAACTTTCCGGTCCCTTGAGATTCCGTTTTCTCAAGTTTTACTCTATTATTATTATTATTATTATTATTACTATTACTACTATTATTACTATTATTACTTTATTATTATTATTATTATTATTATTATTATTATTATTATTATTATTATTATTATTATTATTATTATTATTATTATTATTATTATTAATATTATTATTATTATTATTATTATTACTGTTATTATTATTATTATTATTATTATTATTATTATTATTATTATTATTATTATTATTATTATTATTGTTATCAGACTAAGTATTTCAAATATTTACGGATCGAATTTGGCACAAAATTAGATAAACTCTAATGTCCTTGAAAATCAATGATTTACAGCATGGGGGTCCTATCCTGAACTCGTTGCCTGTAAAAGTTGTTTCTTTGCGCAGATCGTCTTTTGGCGGTAGAACCAATTTCACAAATTATAACAGATTATGGGTGCTCTGTGCTATTTCGCAAAACAATTGACAGAGGATTACGTTCCTTCAGAAATTATTCGCACTGTAAAAGCATTGTTTCTAATACACATTTTTGTTTTCCATTTTTACAAAAAGATAACCAGAACAAATTTTAACTCTCTGAACATTCTCGATATTTTAAATTTCAAATGATGAGCTGGATGAAATGATGAACAATGAGTTTTCTTTCAGTTACTTATGTGCAAGCTAAAAATTGTTTTCTGTTCTATTATATATCATTTAAGGGGACTCAGTACCTCTCATTTTGACAGGAAATGACAAAAATGTCAAATGTCAAATTATGCTAAAATGAACCGTAACATCTCTAAAACAATGTGTCCAAACTTCTTGACGATCTGGTAAAGACTAAAGGAGATATTGTTAATTTCACGAATCTCTTTTTATATCCCTCTTTTGTAAATAAAACGTTGAAACTCATTTTTCTTTGCTCGTATTTTTTTAATTCTCTATGCAATCAAAATGTTAAGGGTTCCACAATAATAAAACATTTTTTTTTTAAAGGTATTTTTAGATTCTGTGAGAGATAATTAAGTATCGATTTTTTTTATATATCTTTGAAATTTTTGTTTAAAAAAAAATCTGAACTTAAATATATGCGAATTTTATAGGGTTATTTCATATACATCCGATTATTATTATTTTTTTTCTTCTCATGTAATTTTTTAATCAAAAATCTGATACATAGGTTTGTAGAACAAAGTATCCTGAGTATAAGATTTAAAAAAATATATCTAGTTTGAAATACCAGAATTGGAAAAGAAAGAAAGAATTTTTTTTTATTTTTAAAAATTAAATATTTAATTATTTAAATAAAATTTATTAACAATTGAAGGTTTTTTTATTATCTCCAAAATTTTTAATATAGGTGACATTTTTACAGTTTTATTTATTTATTTTTTTGGTGCCGAGTCCTCTTAAAAATTTACTTTATTACCGAAATATCGATTTAAACAAAACTTTAATAGTGAGCCGTATTACTACTTAAAATTTTAAAGTCTTTTCTTTCTCTTTTTCTTCCTTTTTTTTCTTTCTTTTTCTTTATACCCTGATTAAATTATTAGATACTGTAAAATTAGGCCTCAGAAATACAAGGTTACAATGCTCGGTACACGGAGATTGATAGGGGTCTTCCTGGATCGTTATCAAGCTTATTCTGTTGCCCCCTTCCTCTGTGCTCAGATCAAAAAGTGTTCTTATTCATGATTCTTTGTCCCTTTGCAGATAAGTCACAGTTAACCAATTGTAATAATCATAATATGGTACAATTTTGTAAAGCTTCTAATATAGTTTATTGATCCAGTTTGTGCAATATGGAATACATCTCGGACAAAATAGTAATTATTTACACATGTGCCTAAACCTCCATCGATCTCATATTAATAAATATAAAAAAATCTAAATTTCAGACGACTCATAATATTTATTATTTTCATTTTAAAAAAGCATGTCTTTAATAATATTACCATTAAAATACTAAATATTAAATATATATTATCATACCTATATATATATATATATATATATATATATATATATATATATATATATATATATATATATATATATGTGTGTGTGTGTGTATGTATATGGCGTATATATATATATATATATATATATATACAGAGGGTGTTCGCACATTTTTTAGACGATTTCGGCGTTGTTTTTTTAACGTTTAAAATATGAATATTGTTTTCTGAAATAATTTATATGATAAACTTGTTTCGTGATTCTAATTCTGCGAATTGCTTTCGATGGTAGAATGTTTTTTTGTAAAATTTACAGGGTTATTGCTTCCCACGCCTCTTTAAAAACTTTCCAGATTCGATCAATCGTGGTGGTTTTGCGCTTTGAATGAGCTCTTTTCAGCAGACCAAATGCACAATAAACCATAAGAGAAACGTCAGGTGACTTCTTAGGAATATGTTGAAAGGTATAAATGCAGTACCTGTGTGAGTTTATAATGTTTTCAACGAACACAGCGGTAGTTTTTGAAGTATGAGCGGTAGCTTTGCTTTGATGCAGTTTCACCCTTTAAAAGTCGTTGAAATAAAGAAAATAGCATTTTTTTCTGTAAACATAGGATGTAAGACATTCCTTAATAATATAATGAATTTATTGTAACATTTTTGTCCAATATTCTTATTTTTATTTTCCCATTGTAAGATAAATTTGCGACAGTCATAAATCTTTACCTGAAACTTCGTTTTCAGCCTTGAAATGGGCTCTTTTTTTTAATGTATTTTTTTTTTCATTTTGAGTTTTTTTACTAAGAAAAAGTACTGATTTTCGGGATAGCTCTTTCCAATTAATACTGATGTTTATTTTGAACTTAGAAATTTTTATACTATGCGCTTTACAATCATTGTAAATTTCCGAAAAAAAAAATTTCTTTTCGAAAAACAAAAAAAAGTGATTCACAGCTTGTTCGAATGCGACATCTTGATAGAAGAATAAATTTGAAAGCATCAGATAATAATATGAATTACAAATAATAAGTTGTTGAAAGAAAGTTTTCCTCTAAAATAATTCTATTTTTTAAAATCATTTATCAAATTTGTCTAAAAAATGTGCGAACAACCTCTGTATAGTATACATAAATATATATTGTATATATAAATATACATATATATTAAATATATATTATCCTTGGGCTAAATCAGTTAGTTTATATATATATATATATATATATATATATATATATATATTTTAAACATACCGTTTATTCAAGTTTAACTAATAATGATAACTATAAAAAAAATCACGTTTAAATTTCTCAAACATAAAAAAAAAAACTATAAGAAACAGAAGAGAAAAAAATTATAATATATATTATATTGACAATATTGTAATAAAGAATGAAATCTGTGAAATTGGAGCACAATATAATATAAAATGTTAGTGATTAAAAAACATATATTCAGTATTAAAAAAAATCTTAATCAATATTTTTAAATGCTCAATATTCATCACATTTTTATGAAACTTATTTTGGTGTTCTTAATTATAGAATAATTTACCTACTTAAGGAAAAACTTTCTACTAAGCCTAAATATAAAACTAACAATACTCAACTAAATTAATTTTTCTAATCCAATTATAAATAAAATAAATGTACAAAATGTTATTAATAACAAAATACATTTCCAATAAAAAATTTTAATACTTACAAAACTTATAATCATCTTACTTATTTTTAGTTATATAATATTTTGCAAAACAATTAGACTCTTCAAGTAATTCACCCTGTGGTTGTAATGACTCACAATATAAAAAATATATAAATACCACACATGGATGCATTATTCCTGGTGATCTTAATACTATTAGAACAAAATAATTTAAAACATCTAATGCATTATGGTACTAAATTCCGCTTTCTATACAAAAATAATATTAAAACCATATAATTATTATTTTATTCAAGATTTAGATTTATTTATCTGCAAAACTGAAATAGATTACAATAAACCAATTTAGTTTTTCAATTGTTGGTTGATGACGGCCGATTATCAACACGAGGGATATAGGCCCTGGGGAGAGTGCCCTCCGTGGGGCTCTTTCTAAGGGATCCTGACCTGTATTTACGGCAAGGTTCGAAGAAAACCACGGAAAACTCCGAACGGTTAGGTCGACGAGCGCGGCAGGGATTTGAACCCAGCGCCTCCCGTCTACCAGCTTTGAGAGCAGAGCCTAAGTTTTTTTTTAATGAATGGGAATTTACAGCTATAAATTCCTTAAAAAATGAAGTATTAAAAAATATACAATACATTAAAAATGCAGATAACAAAGACATAAACAACTACATCAAGTCTCTCAATATAACTTTATTATCCCTTATATAGATAAATCATCAAACAGTTATGTCATTATTTAGAAAGAATATTATAAACAATTACTTCACGTTGCTATTAATACTAATATATATACATATACATTTTAATAAAAACACCATTAAAGTTTTTAATTAATAATAGAAAATTATTAAGTTATCATAAATTATTAAAATTTAATTGCAAGAACTATAATTATCCATATCTTGTTATACCAAAATTTCACTAAAATCCGGAAAAAAATCGTAATGTAACTGTTGATTGTAATGTATATAATAATGCTCCAAGTAATTTATTGCTGAATAGTCTCACTGAGATATACAATATAACAATAAAAATAACAATTAATACTGCTTAAAAAATAGTTTTCAGCTTATAAATAAATTACAAAACGTAATTTTCGCAGGAAAAAAAATGATTTTCAATACAATCAAATATTTATAGCGTTTGCTTTTTTAAGAAAGTACAAATCTCAATAAATTAAAAAAAAAATACATTTCAGCTGGATTTTTTAAAACATTATTGAAATTTATCTTATATCACAATTATATTATTTATAATAATACAATTTATACACAATGTCAAGAAATTTCTCAAACAGGTCCAACTTTAAGTTTACTTTCTTATCTTTATTTGTATTACTACGAAAGGAATTCATTAGGTATAGTAACAATGATTATGTTTACATTCAATATATAGATGATGTAATTATTTTTTATTTCAATGTCTCTTAATATCACATCGTTAGGAACTTAATATCCCACACAGCTTACATTAAGCCAGAATGATATGATTTATAAATGCAATGAACCTTCTTGATTTAAAATTAAAGCTTAATAATAAAATTAATGTTTAATAATTCTGTTAAAAGAACTGATTTTCCTTTTAGAGTAAATATTTTTATGTATTATAATTCATGTTTACGTAAATCTGCTTATAAAAATAGTTTACTTAATTTACACAGAATAAAACACTTATGACTAAATGATAACAAAAATAAAAACATTAATTTTATCAATAATCAAGCTAAACTATATGGTTGTTTAAACGACATGGTAAACTTAATAATTAATTCATTTAAGTAATAGAGTGTTTGTAGATAAAAATATATAAGATTAGAGGAGGTTGGGTTTTTGATTTGTATGGCTAATTATTATTGTTATTATTATTATTATTATTATTTGTATTTTAATTATTTTTACTTGTTTTCAATTAACTCCATTTGTTTGTAATGTAAATACTTAAATACTTAAATTTTACTTTGGTTTTAAATTATAGTTTATTTTTAATATCTTTTATTGCAAATTTATTTTATTACTTCATATCCCAACTAAAAATCTAACTGTACTACTTCTGCTTTCTTTTTTAACCTACTAATCTCATTTTAAAGTAAAGTGGATAACATCTTATGCAATTTTATCTTTAAATATAAATCGTAAGGCTTGGATTGGGTTGATTTATGACGGCCAATTATCAACACGAGGGATATAGGCCCTAGGGGGAGTGCCCTCCGTGGGGGTCTTTTTAAGGAGTCCTAACCCGTATCTACGGTAAGGTTAGAAGAAAACCGCGGGAAACTCCGAACGGTTAGGTCGACGAGCGCGACAGGGGTTTGAACCCAGCAGCTCCCGTCTACCAGCTTCGAGAGCAGAACCTCTCAGCCACTGGTGGGGCTATAAATCGTAAGGTATTTTTAAATCTTTTTTCGATTATTGATTTTTAAAATTAAATTTTTGTATTTATTTAATAGTTAAAGTACTATTAATATTAATTGTATAAATGCTTATTTCCTAATTTTCTTCTTCTCTTACTAATTTTAACTTTTCTAGTTTAATATTAAGTTTAAATTTAAGCCTAAAGATGACATCACTTTTGTTGTATTTTATCTAATAATTATCCATTAGAATATTTATCATTCCTATTAACAGATGACAGCACTAATGTTATATGTATTAATTTAAAAATTATCCATAAAGTAGTATATATATTTTTAATGCTTCGCTTACATACACTCTAAAACAAATCCGTGAAAATACAAAAGATTTTCCGTACAATTTTACGTAGAAGTTTCATTTTTCCAAAATTACAGTACAATTTCGGTAAATGTCATTAGTTCCATTAAAGAGATTTCATTCCGTAAATATGCAGAAAGTTTTCCGTAAATTTAATGATTTTTTTCCGTATTTCTTCCAAAACAGTGCAATTTCCGTAAATGACGTTTAAAGGTTGAGTACAGAATTCGCCTTTTTGAAATGCTAATTAAGATTGTTGTATTTACTAGAGTTCTTCTAGGATATAGGCAGGCCTAGCCCGGCTCGACCCGCTGGCCCGTTCTAACCGAGGCCATGTCAATTTATTGTGAAAATAATAGTAATATTTATATTTTTTAATGAAATATTCAGAAACTTATTTTATTTTTATAAATTACAGATTTTTTTTTTTTTTTTTTTTTTTTTTTTTTTTTTTTTTTTTAAATCTACTTATTTTTTTCTTGATAGTATTTCAAAATTATTTTTATATTTTTTTTTCACTAATTTTTTTTTAATTTATCTTTTTTAATGTGATGCAATATTGTGTTATTTAAAGGTTTCATAACATAATATCTCTGCAAATTATAGCTATGCAAATTGGTACTAAACTAAACTGATTTGGCTTATAAATTTATGAATTACGCTAAAATTTATTATTTTATAAATTATAATTTTACAAAGTTTACAATTTTTTCCTTAAATTTATAAAGTTAGTTAATATTTTTTCTTTACTTTTATAAAAATCAAGTTTTTATTTTTATAACGTTTTTAATTTATTTCGTTAGTTCATATTTTTATAAATTAAACTAATTTAATTTAAATTAAATCAGTTAGTCCATATTTAAACTTACCTATCCCAAGGTCATTAATTTCAAATTTCTCTCTCTCTCTTTTTTTTTTTTTTTTTTTTATATTTTTAAAATTATTCAGTTTAACAGAACCGTACGCAAAAAGTACGTATTCTCAGCATAGCTGAAATATAATGATTTAATTTATTATAAAATTGTTTGTTTGCATAAGTTTTTTTTAAATAACAGATTAAAAATAATAATAATAGCATGTAATAAACAATTCTGATCAAGATAATTGTTGTTTTTATTGGAATTGAAAATTAGATAATCAGGCAAATAATTTTAAAAAAGCATATGTTCGAAAAAAGAAAATGTTGGTACCAGTGTTGAATTAAGGGGGTGGCCCGGAGGGGACATTATCCGAACTTTGAAATGCCCCAGAAGATTTGAGATTTTATAATTTTAATGGTCAAAAAGTGCAATACCCCCCCCCCCCGGAACTCTATAATGTCCCCTCCGGAGCCACATAAATCTCTCCTGGAGAAAAATGTCTGAATTTCACACCGGTTGGTACCGTTACAAAAAGAAGCAATTATTCCTCTTAATGCAGTGTTTTATGCATATAATACATAATGAATTAAAATTTATCTGTTATAAGGCACCAAATAATACAGCAAATTATTGAAAATTATAAAAAGAAAATACATTAAAAACATTGGAAAAATCCATCTACAGATAAAACCTCAAGTTTTTTGCATCATAAAAAGTGATTCAAATAAGTAGCAGCATTTGAGCGAACATCGCAACTGGTCATAGCGTGGTGGTTTAAGTCATCAGGTTAGTACACGGGACATTGCGGGTTCGATTCCCGCTCGCGGCGGGTGTTGGGTAATTTCTATAAACTCACTCAGGAATGAAAAAAATAAGCAGAAGTGTATCTGCCCGTTATAAGGTTGTCCTCGCGAAGCAACTTTTTTTTTCTGGTCCTATAAAGGTTATTTTAACGACATAATTTTTTTTAAAAAATACGGAAGATATTAAAAAACGGAAATTTAAAAACGTAAATTTCAGAATTCACGGAAAATTTCCTGGAATTTACGGAATTTTTTTTCCCGTTAAAATACGGAAATAGTACTGGCGTCTCGATTGCCAGTACAATTTCCGTATTTTTCAGGAAATTTTTTTTTTACAGTGTATATACAGGGTGGTCATAAAAAAAACTTTGCCGATATATCGAACTCTAGCGGCCGGTCCGTTTAACCAATCGAGATGAGATTTCAGATATAGTTATTCACAGGTATGAGCTCGGTATGTTGTGAACGGCAACAAATTGGCGCTTACGGTTACGGTTATAGCTACAGAAACTCGAAATTTTCAAATGGCAACACCCATTTTTTTCATCACAAAATGCTCAGCGCATGCGAAAACCCTAAAGAGCATTGGAACGGTACGTGTATCGCAATAATCGGACGCGTTATGCACGCACAAAAACAGCTCTGCGAACGACCAAAAAAAAAATCACGATCAGGGCGCACGAAGGAAATTTGCATATGACAGAGGCAAAACACCAATCACGGAACTCCGTTCGCCAGATAGTTAGTAGAAAACGGATAAAAAGTGGGGTGGGAATGTTAGTTCTTCAGTCGGGAGCACACACATGCCGACGAAACGACTCTTCTAGCGACAGTTTGTGGTGAAATGGTAAAACTCTATTATCAAAATGGGATGAATGCTGCGAAAACCTTGCGTGTTTACCGTCGAAACCATCGCCAAATACGTGGCCCATGTAGCCCACAAGCTCTTCGTGATTTAGTTAAGAAATTCGAAGAAGCTGGCTGCACCTGTGATAGACCGCGATCAGGACGACCAACTGTTCCTGAGGATACTGTTATGGAAGTGCATCAGGACACATGCAAACTGCAAGAGGTGCATCTCGTGTATTGGATATACCGAAATCAACGGTCCTAAAGCTATTGCGCTCTGTAATCCGCATGTTTCCTTACCGGTACCAGCGCGCCCAGATGCTGGAAGTGGGGGACCATCAATAACGTATAGACTTTGCAAATGAATTTCTTATCCGATATGATGGAGATAACGACTGGCCTCTTCGCATATTATGGACGGACGAGGCACATTTCACATTAACTGGCAACGTCAACATAAAAAATTGTGTGCACTGGGCCGACATGAATCCACACACTGTGGCACCAGTACCTTTATACGCGGTGTCAAAGTTACTGTGTGGTGCGGCATTGCAGGCACAATTATTCTCGGACCGTACTCTTTGAGGAAGCAACACCAACGGGATTTGTAACTTGCTCTGTAACTTGCTCTGTAACAAGCTCCCGCTATACTGCAATGCTGCAAAATTACGTCATACCAGAATTACTGCAGCGAAATGCACTGAATGACTTCGTTTGGATGCAAGATGGTGCACCTCCACATATAGCGAAGTCTGTTCGCAGGGTCCTGGAACAGCATTTTGGCGACCGTGTCATCTCACGCCATTTTCCATTTCCGTGGCCTCCGCGATCCCCCCGACCTCACTCCTATGGATTTCTGGTTTTGGGGATATCTCAAATCTCGAGTGTACATGTGCAATCCGCAAACTTTGCCGGATTTGAAAGATTCTAACAAACGTGAGATTGCAAACATCCCTCATGCGATGTTACGTTCGGCTGTATTGTCCACCGTCGCCCGCATGCAATGTGTAATTGCCCGTGATGGCACCCATGTGGAAAATGTGTAATCAAAATAAAAGTTTTCTTTTATCCGATCTGTGTGGTAATCAGTGATTGGTGTACTGGCTCTGTGTCATATGCAAATTTTCTCCGTGTGTCTCGATCTTTTTTTTTTTTTTTTTTTTTTTTTTTTTTTTTTTTTTTTTTTTTGCCGTTTGCAGAGCTGTTTTTTGTGCGTGCATAACGAGTCCGTTTTTTGCGATACACGTATGGTTTAAACGCTGTTTAGGGTTTTCGCATGCCCTGAGCATTGTGCGACGAAAAAAAATGGGCGTTGCCATTGGAAAATTTCGAGTTTCTGTATCTATAACTGTAACCGTGAGCACTACTTTGTTGCCGTTCACAGTATCCCGAGCTCATACCTCTGAATAACTATATCTGAAATCTCACCTCGATCGGTTGAACGGACCGGCCGCTACAGCTCCATATATCGCCAAAGTTTTTTTATGACCACCCTGTATTTTCTTTTCTTTCCTTTCTTTTATCTTTCTTTCTTTCTTTTTTTTTTTTTTTTTTGTGTGTGTGTGTGTGTGCGTGTATGCGTGTATGTTATTGTGTTGTTAAATTAAACAGTTTTTTCTTATAGTTTTAAAATTTATTACTAATTTATATTATCTTCAGTTTAATTATTTATCTTTTTGGTTGCTTCATTATTTTGTTAAAATAACTGCATCCTCTTAACTGATTGATAGCATATAATCATTCAAAGTGCTTGTTATAATATTTGACTCTGTTCATAAGTTTAAAACTGAGTTTAAAAAAGATTTTCCTTAAGTGAAGACTTTTAATGGAAACACTTATATCTTCATTTTATACTTTACATTCAATGCATTATAACGGCAATGATAGACTAACTCGGCTATTCGGCTATCTATTATATGAAATAATGCATTTTTGCGACACGTGGATGCCCTTGCCAACTAATGATTAAACACCCACCTATCGCTTTGTTTTACATTTTTCATCATATGATTTTTATATTCCATTTCTGCTCCAATTTATGATTAAATCCCTTTTATTTCATTTATTGTTTGGTATCATCTAACTTTAAAATATTTTTATGATTATAAATATATTAAGATTTCCTGGTACGTTTTATTTATTATGATGTTTTCTATATATATAATTATCCGTTCATATATATTGTCGATTTTAATGAGATTTAATAGTTATTATTCACAAAAGTTTTATATATATTTTTATATATATATTTATATATATATATATATATATATACATTTTATTTTCAAAAATGTGGAATTTAGTTATTATGCTATACATCTCTAATGCTAAAGAGATTTAGAATCTAATAACGTTTTTCATTTTTCGATTTAAATCTTGAGTTACATTTGATTGTTGTCTCATATCAACTTTTTTCGGATTGTCGTTTTCCGAAAATCCGCTCAAACTATCCACTTTGGTATAGTATTTTCTGATAGATAATGCTCGACTTTATCGGAATTATTGTCTGTATTGCCTTTATCGGAAAATGGAAAACGTTACTCGATTTCTTAGTATTTGAATAACAGAAATCTGCAGATTTTCTGCATTTGAGACTAAATATGAATTCGTGAGTGTGTCAAAAAAGTATCCAGTTTCAATTCAGGAACAGCCATGATTGGACTAAATCATTAATAAGAATTAAACGTTCTCATTTATTTTATTTATTCTTTTCTTTTTTTCCAAATCATGTACCAAATTACATTTATATGCGTGTTTTATTAACAATCAAATTTAAGGAGAAAGGGTTGAATTCACTTTCTTTCTCCTCCCTTTCCTGCCAGGAGAACTTTCTGCGCGCAATCAAGCTCTTATCGTCGTACGAAAGGGGAAAAAAAAATAATAATAAAAAAAAAGGAATCATTTTTTTGCTAACGTGGAATGCGGGAAGAATCGCTCTCAATTACTTTTAAAAAAAAGTGGTGGAGGGCGGGATGAAACCCCATTTCTTTCGGTTGTGTCCATAAAGAATCGAGATGTCTGGAAGAAATGGCCTCTTCCAGCATCAACTTAAATTCCATCACTCGTCCATTCTCCATGCTACCCCCCTCTCCAAATCTTTTTGGGGGAACAAAAGAATTCCCCCCTCCCTCCTTCAGGGAGGGGGGGGGGGTAGGAGAGAGAACCAATGAAGGAGAGATACAAGCGGTCCAATCAGCTGGCCCCGGGATCGCGGCAACTCATTCAATGCGGGTGCGGGGGGAGGGGAGATAAAGCGAGGAAGAGGGGGGAGGGGGGTGTTGTGAGCGAGCAAGGAGCTCATTGAATTTGGCCGAAAATGGGCACTTAGATTTAATTAAGCGACATTTGACGTCGTGAATCGATCTATCCCTATCTCGCCGTTGCGCTAAGTGGATTAACGGGTAATGTGGGGTTTGCCTCTGATTACGCGCTCCGTCGGCCTCTCTGTTTGCACACCGGTTCACAATCAGGCTCCGTCCGGCCAATTAGAAAATTACATTAAATATGTCGTGTTGAATTGCGCCTCGCTTCCAAGAAGAGAGAGAATTGAGGGACCGGCCACTCTCTGCGAAGCGACTCTTATCTGAAGGGTGATGATGCATCGGCAGAGCCCGATTTAGATTGTCTGGTGCCCAAGGCCTACCAGCTTTTTAGTGCCCTCCTTAAATCAAAATAGTAGTTAAAAATGTTTTTGGGAGTATTTAGAAATTTTCCTTACATTTTATAAAAATGCTCATGAAATTCAGGCTAACTTAAATTTTCTTTTGCTATTGGATACTACAATATACTTAAATATATCTTCATCTTAAATATTTCTTATAAAATTAAGTCCCATAAAAAGTATTTTGTCTACAGCATTCTTAATTTAAGCTGTTTTTAGAAAACTGAAAAGTACAGGCAAGGCACTTATCTATTATTTAGATATCGGAGATTGAAAAAAAAAATTCTAAGTGATTTAAGAATTTGTTTATTAATAATTTTACTCATTTTGGGGTCCCCATCTGCAGCGGGCCAAAGGCCGTGGTCTAGTTGGCCTGTGTGGTAATCAGGCTCTGTGCATAAGTGTTGGGAAATTTGTCAGCCCCAGTTATATAGCTGTTCTCGAAAAAATATTTTTACCCCACTCAACAAAGCGAAACTTTCTGTCATAGTCATTGGTTCATTTATAAACGTAAAAGCATGGCACTGACAGGCATAACTATTGAAGTGATTTGGAATCGGGTAGATTTTTTTTTCTCACTTTTCGATAAATGGATTACATCTTCAGTTATAAGTAATGATGATATTGTACGATGATCTTTCATGGGCTGTCTTGTCCGGAAATTCCGTTCAAAGCAACAATTTTGAAAAAAAAAAAAAAAAAAAATATATGAGATATCCTTTGTCTTAATCAAAAAATGGAAAACTCTATTCGTTTTCAAAGTTTGTTAAAAGAACAACACCTGCAGATTTTATGCTTTTACAGATTTATGATTTGGAATCGATTGGGATTTTTTTAACTAATTTTTTGATAAATGGATTACATCTTCAGTTACGAGTTATGATGATATTTTCTGATGATCTTCCATGGGCTGTCTTGTCTGGAAATTCCATTCAAAGCAACAACTTCGAAAAAAAAATCTGAGAGATTTTGTCTTTATCGAAAAGTGGAAAACTCTATTCGATTTCAAAGTTCCTTAAAAGAACACCTGTTTATTTTATACTTTTACAGATTTTATGATTTGGAATCGATTGGGATTTTTTTTTTACTAATTTTTTGATAAATGGATTACATCTTCAGCTATAAGTTTTGATGATATTTCATGGGCTGTCTTGTCCGGAAATTCCGGAAAAATTCCGGATTCAAAGCAACAACTTCGAAAAAAAAAAATTCTGAGCGATCCTTTGTCTTTATCAAAAAGTGGAAAATTCTATTCTATTTCAAAGTTCCTTTAAAAAAACATCTGCAGATTTGATGCTTTTGGAGATTTTATGATTTGGAATCAAACGAGATTTTTTTTTTCTCATTTTTCGATAAATGGATTACGTCTTGAGTTATAAGTTATGGTGATGTTTTATGATGATCTTTCTCGGGCAGTTTCGTTCAGAAATTTAGAACAAAACGACGAGTTGGACAATTTTTTTCTGAAATATCCTTTGGCTTTATTGAAAAATGGAAAACTATTCAATTTCAAAGTTCCTTAAAAGAATAACACCTGCAGATTGTATGTTTTTTTGAATAAAAAATGAACTCAGGAATATGTCAAAAAGTATAGTTAGTTTGGATTTGAGAACAGCCTTAAGACTCATTATCAGTGAGACCAGACAGCAAATTCCCCTCTTCTTTAATTATAAGCAGATCCTTTTTATTTATTGAAAAACGGAAAACTCTATTCGATTTAACCCTATTTCTTTAAAAGATACATGCATATTTTATGTTTTTGCGAATAAAAAATGACTTCAGGAATGCGCCAAAAAGTAGCTAGTTTGGATCTGAGAACAGCCTTAAGACTCGTTATCAGTGAGACCAGTCAGAAAATTCCACTATTCAGTGTTAAAACTATAAATATAAACAGATCCTTTGTATTTATCGAAAAATGGAAAACTCTATTCCTTTAAAAAATACCAGCAGGTTTTATTATTTTGTGAATTAAAAATGAATTCTGGAATATGTCAGAAAGGTGCTAGTTTGGATTTAAGAAAACCTTAAGTTTGGTTATCAGTGAGACCAGTCAGAAAACTCCCCTCTCAATCTGATTAATTCTATAAATCTGAACTGATCCTTTGTATTTAACGAAAAATGGAAAACTCTATTCCTTTAAAAAATACCCGCAGATTTTATACTTTTGCGAATAAAACATGAATTTTGGAATATGTCAGAAAGTAGCTTAGTTTGGCTTTAAGAACAAACATCCTTAGGACTCGTTATCAGTGAGACCAGTGAGAAAATTCCTTTCTTCAGTGTTAAATCTATAAATATAAACAGGTCCTTTGTATTTAACGAAAAATGGAAAACTCTATTTCATTAACTCTATTCCTTTAAAAAATACCTGCAGATATTATGCTTTTACAAATAAAAAATGAATTCCGGAATATGTCAGAAAGTAGCTAGTTTGGATTTTAGAACATACAGCCTTAGGACTCGTTATCAGTGAGACCAGTAAGAAAATTCACCTCTTCAGTGTTAATTCTATAAATATAAAGATGAATAAAGAAATTATTTTTCTAAAATAATGCAACAATGCAAGAGTAAATTCGCCAAAAACACAAAAACAAGCGGCTACGAATGCGCGAGAAGTTGCTTCTTTTACAAAAATATGGTCTTTGCCGTAAAACGACTTTTACAGGCAACGGATAGCAATTATATTTTTCAACTCGACAGAACTTTTCCTCTGCTCGTTGAACAAGACCTTGCGCGTGACACCCCCACTCGTACTATTTCATTGTACTAGTAAATGGTATAGCAACCCATTGTGTTGTATTTGCACGGCATGAGAACTTTCGATTTTTTGGCGAAAAAAGAAATGTAATTTAATTCTACATTTTGAAAAGGTTTATAATATTAATTTTATTATTAGAAATTATGTTTACAGTGTAATATTAATTATATTTACAGTTATAAATATATATTATATATTATATATTATATATTATATATTATATATTATGTATTATATATTATAATATATAATATATAATATATTATTATATAATTATATTATATTTTTATAAATATTATATAAATATTAAATATGTAATTTATAATATTAATTTATATTATATTATTATGTATTAATATTAATATTATATATATAATATATAATATTAATTTATATTATAATATTAATCATTATATTATTATTAATAATATAATATATAATATTAATTTACATTATATTATTATATATTAATATTCATATTATAATATTAAATAAAATATTTTGATATTGAATTATATAATTATATAATATATAATATATAACACATAATATGTAATTATAATATATAATATTAGTTAATATATTAAATATTTATAATATATAATATTAGTTAAGATATTATTAATTTATAATATAAATTTTATTATTAGAAATTATGTTTACAGTGTAAATTAACTGAAAGTTAGCAAAATGAGATTTTGAAAGTTACACGATTTTAATCCAATTATAGTAGCATACCTTTATAAGAAAATGACGACATGCAGACAATTAAATTGCATTGGGCTATGGTTGGGTTGCTATGGTTTAGTAAAAGAAAAAAAAAGTTTTATCTGAGCATACGTATTGTGTTGTCCTCTAAAAAAACCCCCACAGTGAAATGTTTCCTAAAAAAACCCCACTCTAATACTACGTCAAATATTTCACTAAAATCATTTTTTTTGTTTTGTTCTGTTTTTATGCATCAATTAGAATAACAAAAATAGCTAAAAATACCTAAGGAGTGCTTATTTAGTTTAAAAATAATTTAAACTAACAATTGCATAATTCTGGCAAAACATGAGGTTCATTTTTACAGATTTTCTTGTTATAATAGAATTTTGGAATAATCTACATCATTTTTAATTTTTTTTTAATCATTAATATGTAATAAAATGCTTCTTTTTCAGCTGATTATGTCAGGTGTGAGTATTTTTCAGGTAAGATAGGTGGAAAAGTGTTTTTTTTTTTTTTTTTTTTTAATTCCCTTACCAATTTGTAATAAAGTGATAAAATAAAAAATGTTCAACATTAAAATCTTAGTCAGAACAAGCTGTGAAAATTTAGCCATGTTTAATTTTTTAAATTCGTTATTAGACTTTATATAGAGACAATTTGAAAAAATGGTTTTTTTTTTAGAGGACAGCACAATATCTATTTTGATTTTCAGATTCCATGTTCAAAAATTTCATGTTCTATTACAGTTCCTTTATTTACATTTTAAACAAATTAGGAAAAAGTTTCTTACGGTTCAATAATGATAAAATCCTTTAGTTTAATCATAAAAATTTTGGTAAATGTAGAAGTAAGTCATAAAAATATTCTTCACGTTAAATATTTTTTAAAAGAATGTAAACTAAAAATCATTAAATCGATTTATTCAAACAACAAAAATAAAGATATTTGTTCACAATTTCGGAGAGCAGACGATATCCCATTAGTTACCTTTTTCTGTTTTTTTTTACACAAAAAATGGAGTAATTTAGTTGCCATCTTCTGAGAAAATTCGTTAAAAGTTACAAAAGAATTATTATCTCGGAAATTAATTAAAATTTAAAATTATGATATCTTATATGACAATCCTCGGATCTATGCGTATAACTGGTTTTAATTTCATCGCGCTGCGTTTTATATTCTGGAAGGAGCAGTTGTGAAATACAACCAGACAGTCAGATTTTAATATAATGGATTATGAATGCTGGTATTTATTCTTTTAATACAAAATAAATTATTTTCTCGTGAAATCATAACGATTTAAAATCACCATGAAATAAAATTTAGGGCTTATTATACAGGGCCCCACAATTACGATTATGCCATGTTTTGTAGATACGATTTTCCAATGTCGTCAGCAAAATTTTATAAACATCATATATACGGCATATCTATAAGCCTAACGTTCATATATGATACTGATTTATACATATATGGCATATATAACTCATATTTACTTCATATATACGTCATATGTGTGTCATATAGACATCATATATACGTAATATTTACATCTTATATGTCGTATGTATGTTATATATACATCATATTGGTCTGATACACATGTCATATGTATACGTCCTTTATAACGTGGTCATATACATCATAAAATGTCATATACGTCATATGCATAACAAAATTTGGCGGTACATCTTCGTCGTTTGGCGATTAATCCTCGGAGCCGCTGTCAGAAGAAAGTATCAAAATTTATTCCATTTATTAATATCAAAATATTAAACAACCTGAAGAAAAACCTTTTAATTTGCATGGAGTATCTCGGTTCAGAACGGTTCTAGTGGTTGCAATATAACTATCGCATCAGGGTGAGAATTTATTTTCAAATCAACAGTTTATTTCTACAGAGTGCATCTGAACTGATAGCCAGAATCGTAACGGGTAACAGTAAAATGCCAAGAAATATATTTTTTTTCAATAAAAAATCAAACTCATACAAAAATGCAGAGTGTTAGATACCAGGCTGAACCCGGATATTTGTCTGTAGCTGCAAGAATATTGAAACTACGCTGTTAAAAATTGTGTGCTGCGTTGAACCAATTTTTGGTGCTGCAGCAGCTGCAACGATAAAGTGGTGAAACCTCGTTCCAGTATTTGGAGCAACCGAAGCTCCAAATATTAGAACGAAATTTCACCATCATATGCTTGCAGCTGCTGCAACACCAACGCAGCACAGAATTTTTAACATTGTATATTAGCGAAATCTTCATTAGATTTTACTTTGCTTCCAATGAAATGTGATGAAATCACAAGCAGTTCCTCATTTACGGCAGAGCATTCGAGGCACGGACCCAGGGCTACCGAATTTCAGGGGCCCCCAAATGCCACTGAAGATTTTTCAATTATTGACCAAAATCTGATGAAGTTTTAACTATTAAAAAAAAATAACAGAGAAAAATCTGTTTGTGGTTTATTTTATTTAAAAATAACTTTTAAGGGGCTATTTTACTCAAGTGAAAACACCCGCTTGCTAATGTTAATCCTAAGGGAGACATTTTAAAAAATATCTCGTTTGCACTTGACTATTTTTTTAATTTTTTTTTAATTTAATTTTTTTTTAATTTAATTTTTTTTTTTTTTTTTTTTTTTTTGGATAGTTGAGGTTAATTACTACAAAAGCCGTTTTTTTTTTCTTTTTCGATTTTGTTTACAGGTTTTTTTTTTCCTTAAGGCAGATGTAAACATTGGTTCAAGGTGCCCCCATAAGCATCTGTGCCCAGGGCCTCCAAATTTGTAAATAGATCCCTGATCACAAGAACTGCTATAAATGATCACCATCCGCATCCAGCACAGAACGAGATACTTCAAAAATTGGAAGAAGGACTGGCGGACAGTGCATACACTATTAAAAAAAAAAAATCCGTGAAAAAACGGAAAATGTACTGGCAGTTAAGTTGTCGTCTATTCTCCGTTATTTTTCACAAAACTTCCGCTTTAAAAAGTAAATGTAAGCAATAGCGCAATATTTTGGCAGCGCAATATTAGCGTAGGTATTTTTTACATTGCGTATTACCACACCCGTTTTTTATCGTCTTGCCATATTGGAGCCTCGGGACTTGCCATTAGAGGATGAATGCTTTGTCCCCTCCCACCAACTGGTTACATCCAACGACTTGGTTATACACTGTTAAAATTTTGCAGCAAACTGTCCAGTCATTTGATCCTTTTTATATAAAACTGTTACATAACCGCGATTTAACTTTATTCTGACCATAATATGGGCAATAATATTGTCAGAATAGAGTTAAATTACGGTTATGTAACTGTTTTCTCTAAAAACGGTCAAATGACTGGACAGTTTGCTGCAAATTCTTAACAGCGTAGGTCAAAACATTAAATAAGTAAATTTAACTAGAATTTTTCCGTTTTCTCTCAATTTTGCGTTGGAAGGAACATTTTCATGTTTAACATTCAACGAGTAAGGAAACAAATACATTTTTCCGTTTATTCCGAGAACATTTACGATTTCCAAACGCAATAGAAAGTATCTGTTAAAAAACTGAAACTTCACATAAAAGTATACCCGTATATATACGGAATGTTTTTTACAGTGTGTTTTATCACTGATCCAATTAAAGTGCAATTCCGTAATTTCCCTCGATATTAGGAAAATTCACAGAAACCACACATGCTCTTGAAAATTCAGCCAAAATGTCTTCAAGATATCCAGATCCCGCCAAAATTGTGTAGCTTTCAAAAATTTTTTTATTACTCTTTTGCTTATTTCTATTGGTTTAAAAATTATACAAGATTTTATAAACTTTTGAATTTTGTAAAAACGTGCAAAATTGCAATTTTCGACCCTCTCTAATTAAAATAAATTTATAGGATAGAACTCTTTTTTGCAAATGGATTTCAAAATTCTTTTCTATATAGAACTCCTTCTATTTCCAAATACAAAACATGCGAATAATTAAAAATGGTGCAGCAACAACAAAAACCAATAAATTAATTAATTAATTAATAAAATAAAGTTTTTGTCTGTATGTGTGTGCGTGTGTCTTTTGTTTGTTGGCGATGGCTAGAAAAATCGATTGCATATTAGAGTTTTGCATTTTTTTTTCCGGATAAGTAAGAGTATCAATATTTTCTCTGAAATACAGCTAAAAGAGGGGGAAAAAATTCCAGTGTTGCTTTCTGAAGTAACTTTATTTATCGTCAGAAACCGTTACCCTGACGACGCAGGTGATCTCGTGGTCGAGAGCTTTTTTTTTTTTTTTTTTTTTTTCATTCGGGGCTTGAAAAGAGGTGGTTTGGCTTCTTCGGAAAGAACAGTGCATCAAAAATTGATTATCATCAATGTATGGCAGTGCAAATACCTTATATTAACCTTATATCATGCTTATTCTTTGACGGCAACTGTTTTTCAGTGAACGAAATTTTGAACTTATAAAAAATCTAAATTCGCCACCAAGGAGTCTGGTACCTTTACTTGTTAACGAGAATTTTTCTACATTGCAAGTGTCTATCAAAATGCAATAATTTATCAGTTTTACGAGACACAATTTCAACCGTTAAGGAGGGAGACACGCACGCACACATCCAAGAAAATGCAAAGGAATGTCCTGAGCTCTTGAAAGAATGACAGAAAGAAGGGAGAGATAAGGACGTTTAAAATTCAGCCTCTTTGTAAGATTTAAAACTGAGCCATGGAAAGTAAGAAACATGGAAGGAAACCTTTATTTATTTAAATCCAGACTCTGAATCATATTAAGCATAGTTTCCATGTCTCTTATTGCATGGTTAACATGAAAGGGATATGTGAAATCAGTAGCTCGATAATTACAATCTCTATTTCAATGATAGCCGAGTTTTTCCGGAAAAAAAGGAAGTGATAAGTTGCATTACTGTACGTCGTCCATATCCTTTTGAAGTACTAGTTCTTTAGAGGCTTTGACTTCAGTACTGTGATATTGTCTAGAGGAAAGACCAGTCTAAAGATAATGACACTGACAAAGGTCAGATTGAATATTTTATGTTAACTTCGTGGTAATAAATTAATTTTAGCATTGAAATAATTAGGGCAATTAATAGTAGTAATTAGTTTAATTGCGTGTGCGTGTTTTAAAGATTTTTGTTATCTTCAAAAGTAATATGATGACTTTTATATTTTCCTTGCTTTTCGTTTTAACAGAGTTATAGGCTGTATTCTGTATTCTGTATCAGACAATGTAATTAACAAAATGTATACACAGGAAAAAAAAAACACCTAATACTTGTTTAAAAAAAAAAAACTGATTTGGGTTGAAAGATTCTTAGGTATAAGGTTACCCAATTTGGGTTGAAAGATTCTTAGGTATAACTTCTTAGGTACATTCTTAGGTATTGGAAATACCTTGGATTCTTAGGTATTTCTTAGGTATTCCCAAATTGGGTAATCTAGATTACCCAATTTGGGTTCATGTCATGACCCATGCCTGTTTTGGTTACCACGGTATATCCATTTTGGGTATCTTAAGACCCATTCTGGACACCACCCAAAATGGGTATTTAACAGTGCCCAAAATGGATACATATAGAGGTAACCAAAAAAGGCATGGGTTATGACATGAACCCAAATTGGGTAACCTCATACCTAAGAATCTTTCAACTTAAATCTTTTTTTTTTTTAACTTGTTTTAGGTGGTTTTTTTTGTGTGCACTTTCTAGGTGATACTTATTTTATTTCTACTTAAGTAAATTTTCTGATTCAATATATATATATTTAATGGAAAATTCCCAGAAGATTGGCAGCTATAGAACGTTGAAATAAAAAAGAAAAAAAAGGGGGGGAAAGAGAATGAAGCCCTTTAAATAATGCATTGTAATTAGCATCTTATGCATAATCTTTTTATGTTTTGAAGAGCAAATTTTTTGTATGAAATTGATCGTACAAAAACGGTGAAGAAATAAGATTATACGGAATCGATAACGTTCAATGTTTTAAACTTTTTTTGGAAATAAAAATCAACTTTTTTTTTCTCTTGTGAAAAGGTTAACAAATGATCCAGTTAATAAGTCCTTAATTAGCTAATCTTTAATTCAAATATCATTCCATTTTCAAGAGAACTGTCATTAGAGATTCTCCAACCTTGCTTGAAAAGAAGCAAGAACGAAAAATCATGCGTCAAGCATAGATTATGAAACATTTTGCAACACAATCAGAATACTGTAACAAAACTTCACAGTTTAGTAGGGTGAAAGATAATGTGTAAAGTAAACAAATGAAATTAAATAAAATCCCCCTCTCACGGATATCCAACCGTTAAGCATAGGAACTTTTCTCCACAATGGGAAATGTACATTGAAAATTCATATTTTCATAAGGACTGACTATGATCGGTATAATTCTTAATAATATTCTATTATTATTGGAAAGTGTTTCATAATCTATGCCAGGTACATGATTTTACGTTCTTGATTTCTCTCTTATGAAAATATTAACAAATGATAAAGATAATAAGTACATAATATAGCTAATCTTTAATTTAAACATCATTCCCTTTTCGAGGGAACCATTCTCAAACCTGGCTTAAAAAGAAGAAAAAAAGGGTGGCAAACGAAATGTCATTTTTCACCCCTATTTCGTGAGATATCCTATAAATTAACAACCAGGAAAATTAAAAAGGTTTAAAAAAATAAATAAATAAAATTATAATAGGACGGATAAGTGGGTAGATGTTAGATTACGGAGGTGTGGCGGAGTTGTCTGGAAAATATGCATGGTTAATTTATTTATTAAAAAAAAAGAAAAAAAAAGGGACATTTTGATTTACAAATTACGTTTGCTAATACATATTTTATAATGGACTATGATTTGTTACTTTTATATGCAAATTAATGTAGTTATATTTACATATTCATTAATTCATTTTAATGTATTCATATTCATTAATATTTAATAATGTTATCGATTAAATGTATTTAGATTAATGTCCACTGTGGACAATATCATATTAACTTCTAATACAATGTATACTTTCTTAAATGCTAATATAATACATTGTATTAATATACTATTGTAATTAATAATAGTAATTGTATTGAATAATTTATCAACATAATTTTATTTATTATTTCATTATATTTATTTATCATTTAACTATCAGTTATCATTCTTTAGACGGTATTTGTTTTTATATTTAACTAATAATAGTAATCAAATGCTTTTATTAAATCATAGAATATTCACTAATTTTCCCATAGATGACAGCACCTTATTAATTCATTTGAAAACATGTTTGGTGTTCTATTTTAAATTTTCTACAGAGTGAGCTGATTCTATATTGGTTTGTGTTTGGTTTTTCTGTACAATAATATTCCATGGTCAATCATCTTTTAAAACTTATTTTGGCAACATGTAATGATTTTCTCCAATTCATTGCCTGTGTTATGTGTTGACTCCTGTTTGAATCATGTATTCTATCTGGTAACTGTTGTTTTCTTTTCCCTATATCCTTTTTAATCTTGTTGTATTTTGAACTTTATGATTATATTTTACATTTTTTCTCATTTTTATGGGTAAGGTTTCTTTTCTTTTTAATATTGTTTTTATTTTTTGAACTTTATGATTTCTTCACAGTTTATTTCTCTATTATGGTGTGGTAGTCCCAAAATCCTATTCTTTAGCAATGTTATGGCTAATATGATGATGAAACCACACATTTTATTTGTGGTAATTTAGGCATTTGGGACCTGAAGATTCTGTCTAAATTCCACAAATTTCATTTTTTCAATTTTTAATTTAATTTCTTCTTCTTCTTTTCTTTTCTTTTTTCTTTTCTTACTATGTATATGGAATCTATATTCAGAGTGTTGGGGGACACTATTGTTGTCAATTAATTATTACATTCTAATTCATGATTTCATAGTTTTTGTTGGTGTTTCGGTATATATATATATATATATTACGATTTCTTAATATCTGAATAAGAATACCTACAAATTTCATGAAATTGTAAATAAAAATAGCTTCAGAAAGTAGTGAGTTTGAATTTTAAAACAGGTTTAACGACATTTAATATTTTCCCTCAATATAAAAAATCGTCTCTCGATATTCCGAAACAGGTGTTAATGCCTAAATCTCTCTACCAACCCCCCCCCCCCTTCCCCCCTGTACCGAAGAATAAAATATTATTTTCTCAATCTTTTTTTTTCCTCTCTTATGAAAAGATTATAACAAATGATCCAGATAATAAGTCCTTAATTAGCTAATCTTTAATTCAAATATCATTCCATTTTTGAGGGAACTATCATTAAAGATTTTCAAACCTTGCATTTAAAGAAAAACTTGTGGCAAACCAAATGCCACTTTTTCCATCCCGATTTGGTGAAACATTCCTATGATTTCAGAATAAAGAAGATTAAAGAGGCTTTTTTATTTTTAATGGAAAATGCGAAACTTTATTCGATTGCTTAATGTCTGAATAAGAATTACTATAAATTTCATGAAATTGTGAATTAAAAAAACTTTATATGAAAGTGTCAGAGAAAGTAGTGAATTTGGACTACAGGCTTTTTCAATACAGGCTTAATGATATTTATTATTTTCTCTCGAAATAAATTCATCTCTCGATATTCTGAAAAAGTTCTTTATAAACCTTTTTTTTTTTTTTTCGAACACTGTACCGAAGGAAAACATATTATTTTGTCAATTTTTTTTCTCTCTTATGAAAAGGTTAACAAATTATCCAGATAATAAGTCCTTAATTAGCTAATCTTTAATTCAAACATAATTGCATTTTCGAATTGGAACTATTATTAGGGATTCCACAAACCTTGCATAAAAAGTTAAAAAAATAAAATAAATAAAATAAAAAAAAGAGTGGCAAACGAAATGCCACTTTTTTCAACCCTATTTCGTGAAACATTACTACGAATTTACAATTGGGAAGACTTGAAAAATAAAATTTAGGAAAATGAAAAACGCTATTTGATTTCTTAAAATCTGAATAGAAATAATAATAATACCTGCAAATTCATGAAATTGTGAAATTATGAATAAAAATAACTTTATGAAAGGCTATTAATGATATTTATTATATTCACACAATACACAAAATCGTCTCTCGATATTCTGAAAGAGGTCTTAATGCCAAAATCTTTTTTCATACTGTACTAGAGGATAAAATATTACTTTCTGAATCTTTTTCTCTCTGTCTCTTATGAAAACGTTAACAAATGATCCACATAATAAGCCCTTAATTAGCTAATCTTTAATTCAAACATCATTCCATTTTCGCTAGAACTATCATTAGGAATTCCTCAAACCTTGCGCATAAAAAGAAAATAAAGAAGAAAGTGGCAAATGAAATTGTCACTTTTTTCAACCCAATTTCGTGAAACATTAGTACGAATTTACAATCGAGGACTTGAAAAATGAAAAACGCTATTATATTTCTTAAAATCTGAATAATTATATTATTATTACCTGCAAATCCATGAAATTACGAAATTATGAATAAAAATAACTTTATGAAAGGCTATTAATGACATTTATTATATTCACACAATACACAAAATCATCTCTCTATATTCTGAAAGAGGGTTTAATGCCTAAATCTTTTTTCCTATGTACCGAAGGATAAAATATTATTTCCTCTCTCCCCCCCCTCTCTCTCTCTCTCTCTCTCTCTTATGAAAAGGTTAACAAATGATCCAGATAATAAGCCCTTAATTAGCTAATCTTTAATTCAAACATCATTCCATTTTCGCTGGAACTATCATTAGGGATTCCTCAAACCTTGCATAAAAAGAAAATAAAAAAGAAAGTGGCAAACGAAATGCCACTTTTTTCAACCCTATTTCGTAAAACATTCCTATGAATTCACAATCAGGGAGATAGAAGAGGCCTCTTCAAAAACAACAACGGTTTTAAAATAAAAACCGCTCTCTCCATCACTATCCCCTGGTTTTCTTTTTTCATTTTTTTATACCAACTACTAAAAAGTTTCTATCTTGCGTCTCGATATCGTTAATATAGGAGGACAGAGGTGTCTTTTCGTCCCTCCTGATTCCCCTGATTATGGATGTTTCGGACGAAAATTGAAAGGTTTGTTACCCCCTCCCGCAGAAAATTGGGAACAGGCGGTGGTTAATTCGAGAGTATAACCTCGTCACGGGGACACTGTGTTTGCTGAATGAATACTCTCTACCCCACAGCTCATCACGGTGAGTAATCTGCGAGAGGAAAAGCGAGCGGAACAACCAGGGGGAAAAAAGAAAAAAAAAAAAGGTGACTTTGAATATTGAGTGGGGTTGAACGGTCCATGTTAGAATCGGGTGCAGCAGTTTTATATGCGCGGCATTAGAATAATAAAAAAAATTATCAAAAGTGGTAGGGAATGTTTTTCACAGTCGAAGGAACAACTCGAATGATTCGTAAGTTCCTGACCCTCCCGCAATACATTCTCTGATTCAATTAGAGGTGGGAGGAAGCTAAAGATGGCGCGCTTGTTTCTCCCTCTCCATTAGCCGAATTGGATTCTCTTTTCGCGGATTTTTTTTCTCCTTTTTTTTTTTCGAGAAAATAACTCTCCTCGCTTTTCCAAAGATGCAGCGACATTCTTTAACTCCCCCCCCCCCCCCCACACACACACATCTCCTACACTTCCTCTGGGTTTCATAGGTTTTAAAACAGAGAAACAAATGTCTATGAAAATTTCGGTCGAGATTTCTCCGCTCGTAGTATATTTATTCCATTTCTGGGTTTTTGACTACGAAGCGAAATACTCGTTGCCACAGCGTAGATTGGAAATCTAATTGAGTGAGGAAATGAAATGACTTAACAAATAATTAGATTTGTTAATTTGCCTCCGATCTTTTTCATTCAAACTTCATTTGAGAAGCGTTAATGAGTTTTTGTTTGTTCTCCAATGTGTGTGAATAAAGGTGTAATCATTGTTAAAAATGTTAATTGTGTTAAAGCTATGGTAGGTTGTTAAATATTTTCTAGAAAGTGTTGCGTAAAACTTTAAATTGAGTGAAAAAAAAATTAAAAAGTATTTAGCAATTTGGAAATCAAAGAATTGTCTCGATTTTTTTTATTAAATTTTTTATTCCAAACATTTTGTTTTTGTCAATGGGGTACATCCGGCTAAGAAAAAGAGAGAGAGAGAGAGAGCATCTCATAAATTTTAATTCAAACAGAAATAACCATTCAACTGGAAATTATGCTTTCTTTGAAATTATGTTAAATAATAGGATAGGGTTAATTGCTGGGTCTTTATTCTGAAATTGTGAATTTCAAGAACAGAATTTTAACCCAAACTCTGAAAATTTTAATACAAACACCTGATTTTGACATCATATTTGAATTTTTTGGTACATTTTACCGTAGGATACCAAACGGGAAATCCTTCGGTCAAGTAGTTTAGGAATTACGAAGTTTGAAAGTTTGAAACTCCTAAGGTTAAATTCATTTGTAATCGTTGCAAAACATATTGCAATGCGGGTAGTTTTTTAAGCGTAACTCAAGAAGTAATCGGAGGTATAAACTGCACTTTTGGATTCGTATATTTAAAGCTTTCAGAAATCGATTTTTGTTAAAAAAAATTATAGGTTGCAATTCATATTTTTTTTTTTCAAAAACTAATTTCAAATATATATACTATCGTAAAAAATATAAACTCTAACCAATGAATTTTTAAACACAAATCGGTTTCTAGAAGCTTCAAATATGCAAACCCAAAATCTGCTCACTCTGTCGAGCAGTTCTTGAGTTATACTTAAAAAAAGTCTAACCGCATTTCATTATAATTAAGCATAACTCAAGAAGTACTCGGAGGAATAAGTTACAATTTTGGATTCATTTCTCTTCATAAAACTATTTAATGTTAAGTCCAAAAGGTATTATAAAGTACTGAAATAAAAAAACAAATTTAAGTGGTGCCGAGTTCCCTTAATGTGAAAGGAAAGACGAAGCCACTTCTGAGGTCCTATCTATATAACACGCGTCGAAACCGGCGTCCGGCTATTGGCACGCGTTGGTCGCATGCCTGGAGTCAACAACGCCGTCGTTGGGTGCGTTCGTTAATGGAAAGGCACACTGGGCGCAGAACGCGATGTTAAATAACATTTAAGCTAGTTCTGACACTCTATTAACAAAATAAACTGAGCCACGTGCGGGAGGTTTACTTATTCATAGCTGGGGAACGGTGAATAAAAGTAATGTTTTTAAAAAATGTAAGCTTCTAACAAATCTCTCATAGGATTTCGAAGAAATTAAAACGGAGCCATCTTAAAAGATGCGAGAATTGGTCTGCGTATAGTCCAAATTCTTTCACAACAGTCATAAATTATTTATTTGGGCCTTCTTTTCCAAAGATTCTATAGCCAGTTGTGGTGTTTATTATTGCTGTTCAAGTGTTTCTAATCAATGTACACAAAATCAACAAAAGAAATTCTCCCCAGGGGAGGTGATGAACATATGAGGGATACTCCTCCACTGTCATCGCACTGTCTTGTCGTTCGACAAAAGGATGACCCCATCAAACAAGCCGAAAAGAGTTTCGCATTCCGTCGCGTTAGTCTTAGGCCTTAGGTAAAATTCTTCGTCAAGTCATAAATTATTTTCTTGGTGAAATCATTGGTCATAAAATATTTGGTGAAATTATAAGTCAGAAATTATTTCCTTGGTGAAGTTATTTAAGACTCTTGACGAATTATTTTTGTCAAGAGTCAAATCAGTCGTATCAGTCGATTTTGTCAAGAGTCAAAAATCGAATTATTTTTGTCAGGAGTCACACACCGATTTATTTTTGTCAAGAGTCATCTTCGTCTTGGTGAATTATTTTTGCCGTCAGGAGTCATAAATTATTTCCAAATTCTTCGCCAAGAGTCATAAATTATTTCCTTGGTGAATTATTTTTGTCGTGCGACAAAAGGATGACTCCATCAAACAAGGCCAAAAAGTCCCGCATTCCATCGCGTTGGTATATTTCAACCTTTAGATTGCTAGGCTTAGGCCTTAGGCTAAATTCTACGTCAAGAGTCATAGATTATTTCCTTGGGCCTTCTTTTCAAAAAACTCTGTGGTGAGCTGTGAATTTTATTATTGCTTTTCAAAGGTAAAGAAGCAAAGAACCCAAAATATTAAAAAAAATCTCCCCAGGGGACATAATAACTCTTTCCCTTGGACGTCGCAGACCTGTTGCCATAGAAATAATCAAAGCTGCCAATCGACCACATGAAAAGAATCCACTTCGTTCTTAGTCAGTTTGTTTACACCTTGGGTACAATTTTTTTTAAGCGAAAGATTTGTTTATTATTTTCAATGACCGAAGAAACGTGTAATTTCTGATAAAAGCACCGTGGTATGACCAGAGCCTAATTATCACGGGGTCCACATTTTCAAAGGCCCCCAAAATACATTTTTTACATTCTCTCTAGACAAAAATGAATGCAAATTTCCATTTATTTTTTATAGAAAAACTGAATTTTCCCATTCATTAAACAATGAAATGTATTTTAAACTTAAAAATTCTGATTCATTTTATCCCTTAGATTTAGAGTTTTACTCGCTCTAAATAGCATAGTACAGACGATTTTACCTTACCATAATTTTTTAATGAATTTTTACATGCATGTCTATAATATGTTTTTTTCCATAAAGCTGTGGTTTAAATTTTAATCTGCACATAAAGCTGTTTGTTATGTTCATACTGCAATTTTCATGAAAAAGGGACCCCGACATGACCTGTGTGTCCTGTGTCCCACCTTAGAGTCACAGCTGTTTCGGAGTCTCTAATAAAGCTCCATCATCAGTACCAAAGTTAAAAAGATTAAAAACAGATTTAAAAGTTTAGGCCATTAAGTATGCTTGCGTCTCCGCACGCGGCCAAGATGGAATGGCGATGAGTGTTTCAAAACAACAGCGGAGTCATCTTGGCCCCGTGCGGAGACGCAAGCATACTTACATGACCTAAACTTTTTAAATATGTTTTTAATCTTTTTAACTTTGGCAGTGATCATGGAGCTTTACAGGCTACGAAACAGTTGTTTGCTACTTTATATGTATTTTATTTGTGCTATTTTTTACGTTGATCATTTATTTTAATATAACAGCACAAAGTACGTCCTCCCATTTTAAGAAACATGTGTCTTTCTTTGAGTGTGGATGGGCATCTACAATTCCTTATAGACTATCGCGTTGCTACAAAACAATGATATTAATTGCATAGCTATTTATTGTATTATTTCTATAATTTAATTATTAATTTTCTATAATATAATTAATAATTTTCTATAATATAATTAATAATTAATTTTCTATAATATATATTTCCATGTTTAATAAGAAAATGTTGTGTTCATTTATTTTATTTTAATTACATCGTGGTGATTGACATCTAATTTAATTTTTCACATTAGAAATTCCTATTTTAAACATGTGCTTTGTATGCAATTTCTCTTAGGATAGATTATAGACCAGTTGTAAATTGTACGTCAAACGAGACAAATGAGATGCGTTCGTACTATGACTAGTTTTATGTGTATATAAAAAAATCATCGGTATTATTTCAGTGAAATGAATTATATCGTCGGTTATTTTGCTATGATTAATTTCCGTAATAAAATAAGTACATTTTAAGTTGGCAACATTCTATCTTTTGTTGACATTGACTGAAAATTCCAATGGGAAACTTAAGCTTAGTTTTGAAAATTTCAGATCTTGAAATTAATATTTAGACTCTTTTTCCGTTTAATATCCATTTCTCCAGAAATATCTATCCAAAACTTTGTCGGTAGATTATAGGATTGATATAATTAAACAATTTTTTACACAAATTCGGTTTTTGAACTCAGTAATACGTAAATAATAGGAATCCATCTTAAATAGGACGTATTCACCATGACAACCTAGAATCAATACCTATCATGGGATATCATTAAATTAATTGCGTATGATAGGATTTAATAGAATTAAGAAAACTTTTATTAATGTCTTTTTAAGTTTTGATTCAATTTTTATAAAATTTGAAATGACTCGACAAAATTTTGCAACGATTATATAATAACAAATTAAATTAACGAATATTATATTGCAACGAGTATTAAATTTCAAACCATTCGGTTGGGCAGTTTTTGCGATGTTATATGCGGACAGACGGACGATCGAGACGGCGACTATAGGTGCAACGTATTTATATAATTACGAACGCACCTAAAAAGCCTCTTTATAAGCACTTAGCTCTTATAGCACATAAGATAGAATCGTGAAACAAAATTTAAACTTTTAGGGGGGTTACATAACTATAACATTTGCGAATAGCTATTTTAGAAGCTTTTCACACAGCCACATTCTAAAAAAGCCAAAAAATCACATCTTTTCTAAAATATAGTACGGATCTAAATAAATTATAGGAAAATAATCAAAAGTGTTAAGGTTTTCCAGAGCATATTGTTTAATTGTATAATTGTCTTTTACCAATCTCTCTCTCTCTCTCTCTCTCTCTCTCTCTCTCTCTATATATATATATATATATATATATATATATAGGTTAATTATTAGCTATGTGGTATTCTGATTACACAATATCATTAATTATCTCTTAGTAGATTTTAGTAGAATGATATTAGAACTTGATATGTTTTTGAAATTCATAGATATTATAATTATATATATATATATATATATATATTACAATTTTGATATTTATTTTGAAATAATAATTATTTTATGTACTTTTTAATTTTAAAGAAAAGAAAATGATAATATTATTATTTTATATTACGGATTTATAAAAAAATGGGCCTTCATTACTAATTCATTAAAAAAAAAGAAAAAGGAAAAAAAAAGCAGTTTATAGGCATAAAGAAAAATTTCACAGAGTTCATAGCAATTAATAATAATAATAATAATAATAAATAATAATAAAAATGTTATAATAATGAAAAACAAATAATAATCATTCAAAGTTTTTTTATTTTTTTTAATAACAATAACTTTTGGTAATATATACAATGTTTTTATTCAATATTCGTGGATGTGGATATGAGATTGTTTTTGCCTTCACTAAATGATTCTTTGAGGTAAAACAACTTTTACAGGTATTGCGAATAATGTAACAGCCGTAGAGATAATAAAAATGCTACTAATAAATAAATAATAACGATTCAAAATAAATTAGAAATAGTAAAATCTGCTTGTAAATAATTAGCGTATATTTTGTTGGTGAGTTTTAGTATGCTTTGAAAAACGTTTGAAATGTTTTCTTCATTCATTGGCAAGTCTTTTAAGTTAATACAAGAACTTTTATACGAGAACGAAAAAACACACGCACTTCTGTGTAATTCCATGTCGATAACAAAAGATAATAATCAATAAATTTTAATAAAGTAAATATATATATATATATATAATAATTTTCCAAAAAAAATTAAGAGATGATAGCTATTTTATCATTTTATAAAAGTTTCATATTTTTTATCAAAATGATACTGTAAAATTTCTTGTTCTTAAAATACTATGGTAAGTGAACATTTACTAAAGTAACTAAAAATGCCAAAAACGGATATATTTTTTATTTATGAAAAAATTTATAACAATAACACTAATCCATATTAAAAAAAAAAAAATGATAACTGAAAATATTTTGCATAGATAAATAATGTACTATGGACTTGTTTTTAAAAGCGTCGTACTTTAATGTCCCTTCATTCAAGCGTGAAATTGTTACTTCTATGTATTATTAATTCTTTCATCTGCATATTTTTTCAGTTTTTTAATAAATTCTGAAATTCAATCTTGAAATCTCTTAAATCTTATATGTAATATTCAACTAGAAAGATTTTCAGACAAATTTATAAATTTTTGACAAGGCCTTATAATTTTGAAGGTAACAAAAATTTAAAAACAAAAATTGTGATAAATGATGTTACATATTTAATTTTGCATGTCAAACATATTTAAGATGTTTGTAAAATAAATAAATAAATAAATAAATAAAATAAAAAATAGCCCTAATTCGCGTTCTAATAAGGATAGGACGATGAAATTTTGATAATATTGTTTAAAGCATATTGATGACTTTAGTTTGAAAATCTCAAAAGAAACACATTTTCATATAATTTCAAAATGTGCTAGATTTTCAAACGCCTTAAAATGAAAACATTTCACTCTCGTTCTTCTTCAACTTGTTTTCAGTACACGTTAGTGTGTATTTATATGTGTCTATTCCAAGGAAAAAAAATTGCTTAAGTACAATACATAAAGAAGGAAAGAAAAACAAATTAAAATAAATTAAAATCAATTAAAATTCAAACTGCCGTTGCAGCATTTCAATATTTACTGCTAATGTTTTATACACGGCCATAAATGTACGCCAATTTGGCATAAACCCCAATTATATTCAAGCTTCCTCTAGCGAATCAATGTTTATCAAAAAGTAATACAATTCCGAATATATTCTGATTCACCGGATCTTTTAACCAATTCACTTTAACTTGATATTAATTTTACGTTCAACATAAAATTAAATTCTGTCATTTTGTTGACAGATTTCAGTTTAACACCAAAGTAACCCGTATTTAATCTGATCTTATGATTAATCTGCTGTTTTTCTTTTCAATTTGACCGGGACAATCAATTGTCAAATGTGATAACTTTTGCACAAATTATCACTTTTGAGATAGATTAAAAAAAAAAAATCATGCTTGAAAATTATTTTGAAAAGTCATAAGAAGTTATGAAATTGAGCTACAATTCTGAAGCAAATTTCATCCGAAAGTACATTTTTTACCTTATTCGATAATGTAAAAATTAAAATTATGCATAATTTGAAAATCGTGTGGAAGCAATAAAAATAAAATCGAAAGCGCAGTCCATTGGCACCATCGTTATACATTTCTAAAAATAGCATCCGTATATAAGGCTATGAATTAATGTAGATGACAAAAAAAAAGTCCAATTGTGAAAGAAATAGGACTTGTCGCTAAAAAATGTTGTGGCATTTAGAAAATCCAAATTATTTTTAATTATATAGATATAAACTTTCTGTACAATTAAACCATTGAAACATAAGATATTGACCAAATAATATGAAATCACTATAATAAATAGTAGAGTCAAAATACAAAATAAATTATGTTGTCCTATGAAATGAAATATGTAAAATTCAAATGAAAAACGAGTATAAACACAGATGAAAGCTTATACTGTAAATCACGTCTACAAGGGCAGAGGATTTACAAATATAAGCAAAGAACAGTCGATTTCTACAGAGATACTAGCTTTAACCTAAAAGTTGTATCTCTCTCTGCCTGATTGACTGTGGAACAAGATTAATAAAAGAAAAAAATGAACATTGAAAAACAAGAAATTTTTTGAAATATATTACATCGAATGTAACAAAGGATGTGAATTATCCCTTACTACACAGCGCACAACTTACAGAGCGGAAAAATGTCCGCACCAGGAATCGAACAAGGAACCCTTGGAACCCCCCGAACCCTGAACCATTTGAGCTATCCGGGACGGAACCAAGGTTCCGGGTTTGTTCCTAGGTCTGGATATTTTTTTCACTGTTGGTTGTACGCTGTGGAGTAAGTGATAATTCACATCCTTTGTTATAGTCCTTTCCAGCTCAGCGGAAAAATTTAATTATATACGTATATATATTCACCGATACTGGGATTTAATTCGTCTCATGCACGCCACAGAAGATGTGTGCCCCTGATTGACTTTCCATCTTGTGCTGCAAAGTTGCTGCTTTACCAACATATATGAGTGAGAAATGCAAGACAGGATGTCGTCCGGATAGCTCAAATGGTAGAGCATTGGTGCGTGATACTAAGGGTTCCAGGTTCGACTTTTTTCCCTCTCTTAGTTGTACGCTGTGTAGTAATTGATAATCCCCATTCTTTGTTATATTCATTAATTTCCAGCGTAATTTTCAGCTCAGCTGAACAATTCAATTAGATATATATATAATACCATTTCCATGTTTTACGTTATATGTGGATAATTAAAAATTGCTGGTTTTTAATTACGTATTTTGAAAATTGGCTTATAATTTAGAAATGATAAATATTGAGGAGAAAAAAAAATGCACCTGCGAAGGTGTTATTTTTCCACAGAAAGAGGCTAAAGATAGAAATGCAGAATCAAAGTTGTAAAAGAGAGACTAGAAATCAGTCTCAAGCTAATGCAACTTTTGGTGTGAAAAGGTCTTCTCCACCCCCTCAAAAAACATCCACAGAATCAGCTCGTGAAAAAGATGCCCCCCCCCCTCTCTCTCTAATGAATTCTAAACTTCATTATGATTGTAATGAAATCCAGAGCGAAGCGCAGACAATTGCCCCGCGGCGGTGTTTGCCGGGGCCACGCGAATGACTTGTCGCTGCCGACCGGCGTCATTAAAGCGTTTAACGAGCCAATTATGCGCGTGGTCGACCCTCTCACCCCCCTCTAGCCGAGCGCGCACACATATACCCGCTAGGAAGGGGGGGGGGGGGAGGGTATAACCCCCTTTTCTCTCTTTTCTTCGGCGATCAACACGTCCGCGCGCCGACATTACCTAATTAGCTAGTTAATCTGGAGCGAGCCGGCCGGGAGATGATCCAATTACCGCCACCACCCCATGTTTGCGGAAGGGATGGTCGAACCCGGACGCCAGCTGCACGCACCACCCCTCAACCACCCCCGCACCACCATCAACACTGAGGCTCAATTAATCATGCGACGGAAGTCTCCTTCTTTCTACTCGCTTCATCGCTGAAGATTCTTTTTTTTATTATTATTATTCGAGAAAATAAAGGAAAGAGAAGCCACAAATTCGAGCATCTAAGAGAATTATCTTCGGATATGGAGAGATGATCTTAACTCTAAGCAATCGGAGTATAAGTTGGTGGGCAAAAACCGCGGTTTAAATTACGAGAAAGATCATACCGTTTCGTTCTCAACACTCTTGATTCGCTTTCGATTTTCTTTCCAATAACTCTGTAATTTTATTTGGAAAGTATTTTTGGGTACAGTTAAACAGGCTAAAAGTTTTTAGCTAATAGTTACGTGAATATTTCCATGGCTAAATTCTTGAAGATTGTATATTTTAGGGTGATATCCATACGATTTTATTACTTTTCACTTTAATATAAAATAGATAATTTTTTGCAGTTTTGTAGTAATTTATTTATCATGGAAGAGAATTCGCTTAGAATATAGAGATGATCTTAACTCTAAGCAATCGGAGTATAAGTTGGTGGGCAAAAACCGCGGTTTAAATTGCGAGAAAGATCATATCGTTTCGGTCTCAACACTCTTGATTCGCTTTCGATTTCCTTTCCAATAACTCTGTAATTTTATTTGAAAGTATTTTTGGGTACAGTTAAGCAGGTTAAAAGTTTTTAGCTAATAGTTACGTGTAGTTTTCCATGGCTAAATTCTTGAAGATTGTATATTTTAGGGTGATATAAGATTTTATTATTTTTCACTTTGATATAAAATTGATAATTTTTGGAAGTTTTGTAGTAATTTATTTAGCATGGAATAGAATTCGTTTAGAATATAGAGATGATTTGAACTCTAAGCAATCGAAGTAAGTTAGTGGGCAAAAACCGCGGTTTGAATTGCGAGAAAGATCATATCGTTTTGTTCTCAACACTCTTGATTTGCTTTCAGTTTTCTTCCCAATAACTCTAATTTTATTTGAAAAGTATTTTTGGATACTGTTAAGAACATCAAAAGTTTTTAGCTATTAGTTACGTGTATTTTTCCATGGTTAAATTCTTGAGGATTGTGTATTTTAGGGTGATATCCATACTGTTTATTACTTTTCACTTTATTATAAAATTGATTTTTTTTTTCAATTTTATAATTTATTTAGAATCTAAGAAAATTAGCTTCGTATGCGGAGAGATAATCTTAACTTAGAGTAATCGGAATGAAGCTGGTGAAAGAAAAAGATCACATCGTTCCATCTTTTTTTTTTCTTTCCATTTTCCATTCAGTAACTATGTAACTTTAAATGTTTTATTTGAAAAATACTTTCGCATTTGGTTAAGTAACAGTTAAATGTTAGTTGAAAATTTTTTTGCTAATTTTTACTTGGATTTTGTTATGGCTTAATATTTTAAAGATTCGCATTATGCCTGTAAAAGTTGTTTTACCCCTTGATACTTCAAGAAGAGGCAAAAACAATCTGCCATTCATGTGAGTTAATTGTTCGCATACAACTACTTTGAATTAAAGCCACAGATTTATTATTTTTTAATCATTATTATTATTATCATTTTTTAGTTTAAACGTTTTGAAATTATTTAATAATTTATATAATAATTTATATAATAATAATTAATTAAATAATAATTATTTATATTATTTAATAGTAATAATAGTTATTTATATTATTTTATAGTATTTATATTGTTATTTATATTAATTATTTATGTTATACATAATTTTCTATAATAATTTTATTATATTTTCAGTATAATTTTACATAGTACAAATAAATTGAAATATAATATAACAAAATATAATAAAATTCATATAATATTTTTGTTATAATTTTATAGGATTTATATAATGTATTATAATACATATTATTTGTGTTAATAATATTATATTATTAATTATTCTTAATAATATTCTTAATATTAAATTATTTATATTAATATAAAATTATTTATATTAATATATATTATATACTTATTTATGTTAATTTATATAATAATTATTTATATAATAATTAATAATTTATATTTATCAATTTAATTTTTTAATAATTTTTTAATAATTTTTTAATATCATTTTTATTATTTTTTTTACTTTTTTTTAAAAAGTTTTTCTTCTTACTCCTTCTTTTTTAATAGTTATTTGTTACTTTATTTTACAATTATAAAAAAAAATACACCTGAATCTTTAGCAGATTTGTTATGCCTGTAAAAGTTGTTTTACACTTAGGAACTTCAAGTGTGTGTGTGTGGGGGGGGGAGGGACAACCTTACGTTCATGTGAGCGAAAAGTGTTTCAATTAAAGCCTCACATTTATTGTTTTTAATCATTATTACTATTATCTATTTTAAATATTTTGAATATATTTATTATTCATATTTTTTACTGTTTATTTATTATTTTCTTTTATAAAGATTATGAAATTATACGTATATCTGTAACAGATTTATCCTGCCAGTAAAAATTATTTTACCCCTAGAAACTTCAAGGAGAGTCAAAAACAATATGACGTTCATTTGAGCAATTGACCACACGCAACTATTTTGAAAAAAAAAAGGCCTCACATTTGTTATTTTTTAATCATTATTATTATTATCATCTTTTTGTTAAAATGTTATAAAATTATTTAATAATTTAGATTATAATTAATTTTATAATAATTATTTATATTATTTATATTATTATATAGATTAAATATGTATATTATTTATAATATATCATAACAATTTTATTATAATTTTATATAAAATATAATACAATTTATACAATATTTTTATAATAATTTTGCATTATTATTTATAATATATTAAGAAATATTATATAATTATTTAACTATAGTATTAACTATAAGTATTAACTATATTAATTATTTATGTAATTATGTAATAATTACACATATAATAATTAACAATTTATTTAATTTATGTTTAATAATTTTATTATTTAATATATTTTTAATAGTTATGTGTTATTTTTTTTTACAATCATTAAGAAGTTATAACTAAATCTTTGGCAGATTCATTATGCCTCTAAAAGTTGTTTTACAGCTAGGAACTTCAAGTGAAGGCGAAAACAATCCGACCCTCATGTCAGCAAAAAATGTTCACACAAAACTGTTTTGAATTTCAATTAAAGCCTCACTTTTATTGTTTTTAATCATTACTATTATCTATTTTAAATATTTTGGGTGTCTTTGTTATTCATATTTATTTAATAGTTATTTGTTATTTTCTTTTATAAACATTATGAAATTATACGTATCGGTGACTGGTATATAACGCAACTAAGAGGGAGATGTAAATAGGGAAAATAGAGAAAAATACTTAAGATACGGTTTTCAGCATTGACTTTTCAAATCATTCGGAGGAATGGAGAGTGAATGGGGAAAAATTTGCGTTCTGATACATAAACCGATTTATCATGCCTGTAAAAGTTGTTATATCACTAGAAACTTCAAGGGGTGGCGAAAATAATCTGAAGTTCATGTGATTAATTGATCACACACAACTATTTCGAATAATAGCCTCATATTTATTTTTTTAATCATTATTATTATTATTATATTTTTATTTAAGTGTTTTAAAATTATTTAATAATTTATATCCTAATTATTTATATTAATTTATATCGGTTATATTAATTATTTATATTATTTATATACTATATTAATTATTGATATAATTTATGTACTATATTAATTATTGATATAATTTATAATAATTAATAATTTAATAATTTATAATAATTTATAATTTAATAATTTATAATAATTAATAATTTAATAATTTAATAATTTATAATAATTAATAATTTAATAATTAATAATAATTAATAATGTAATAATTTATAATAATTAATAATTTAATAATTTATAATAATTAATAATTTAATAATTTATATTTAATAATTTATTTAATAATTTATATTTAATAATTTTATTATTAGTAGTAATTATTATTTAATAATTATTTAATATTTTATTTAATAATTATTATTTAGTAATTTTTTAAATATTATTATTATTATCTTTTTTTTATGTTTTTCTTGTTATTCATTCTTTTTTAATAGTTATTTGTTATTTTCTTTTACAATCATTAAGAAATTACACGTGAATCTTTAGCAGATTAATTATGCCTGTAAAAATTGTTTTACACTTAGGAACTTCTAGTGAAGGCAAAAACAATGTGACGTTTATGGTGACAAAAAGTGTTCCCCCAAAGCTGTTTTGAATTTCAATTAAAGCTTCACATTTATTGTTTTTAATCATTACTATTATCTATTTTGAATGTATTTATTATTCATATGTATAATTCATTATTTTCTTTTATAAACATTATGAGATTACACGTATATCTGTAGTAGATTTATCATCCCTGTAAAAGTTGTTTTACCCTTAGAAATTTCAAGGAGCGGCAAAAACAATCTGAAGTTCATGTTATTAATTATTCACACACAACTACTTCAAAATAAAGCGTCAAATTTATTATTTTTTAATTATTATTATTATTATTATTATTATTATTATTATTATTATTATTATTATTATTATTATTATTATTATATTTTTGTTTAAGTGTTTTGCAATTATTTAATAATTTATATAACAATTATTTATATTAATTTAGATTATTTAGATTAATTATTTATATTATTATATACTATATTAATTATTTATATAATTTATACTTATTTATGTAATAATAAGTAATTTAATAATTTATATTTAATAATTTAATAATTTTATTATTTAATATTTATTATTATTATTATTATTATTATTATTATTATTATTATTATCTTTTTTTATGTTTTTCTTGTTATTCATTCTTTTTTAATAGTTATTTGTTATTTTCTTTTACAATGATTAAGAAATTACACTTGAATCTTTAGCAGATTAATGATGTCTGTAAAAATTGTTTTGCACTTTGGAATTTCTAGTGAAGGCGAAAATAATGTGACGCTGATGTAAGCAAAATGTGTTCCTGCAAAACTGTTTTGAATTTCAATTAAAGCCTCACATTTATTGTTTTTAATCATTAGTATTATCTATCTTCTTTTATAAACATTATGAAATTATACGTGTATCTGTAACAGATTTATCATGCCTGTAAAAATTATCTTACCCCTAGAAACATTAAAGAGAGACAAATACAATCTGACGTTCATTTGAGTAATTGTCCACACACATCTATTTTGAATTAAAGCCTCAGATATATTATTTATTAATCATTATTATTATTATCATCTTTTTGTTTAAATGTTATACGAATATTTAGTAATTTATATAATAATTAATTATATATTATGTATATTATTTATAATATACTACAATAATTTTATTTGAAATATAATAAAATTTATATATGATTTTTATTATAATTTTATTTTATTATTTATAATGTATTAATAAATATTATTTATATTAATATATATTATATAATTATTTGTAGTACTAATTATTTAATAATAATTTATATAATAATTTAATAATTTATATTTATTAATTTTATTATTTAATTTTTTAATAGTCATTTGTTATTTGTTTTGTTTTTTACAATCATTAAGAAGATACACGTGAATCTTTAGCAGATTTATTATGCCTGTAAAAGTTGTTTTACAGCTAGGAACTTCAAGTGAAGGCGAAAACAGCCCGACGTTCATGTCAGCAAAAAGTGTTCACACAAAACTGTTTTGAATTTCAATTAAAGCCCCACTTTTATTGTTTTTAATCATTACTATTATCTATTTTAAATATTTTGGGTGTCTTTGTTATTCATATTTATTTAATAGTTATTTGTTATTTTCTTTTATAAACAATTATTATTATTATTATTATTATTATTATTATTATTATTATTATTATTATTATTATTATTATTATTATTATTATTATTATATTTTTGTTTAGGTGTTTTAAAATTATTAAATAATTTATATAATAACTATTTATATTAATTATTTATATAATTTATATTAATTTATATAATAATTTATTTAATAATTTATCTTTAATATTTTTATTATTTAATATTTTTTCATGTTGTTATTTTTTTATGTTTTTCTTGTTATTCATTCTTTTTTAATAGTTATTTGTTACTTTCTTTTACAATCATTGAGAAATTACATGTGAATCTTTAGCAGACCTATAACGCCTTTAAAAGTTGTTTTACACTTAGGAACTTCAAGTGGAACTTCAAGAACGCGAAAACAATCTGACGTTCATGTGAGAAAAAAAGTGATCCTGCAAAACTGTTTTGAATTTCAATTAAAGCCACACTGTTATTTTTTTTAATCGTTACTATTACATATTTTAAATATTCATATTTATTTAATAGTTATTTATTATTTTCTTTTATAAACATTATAAAATTATATGTATATGTATTGTAGCATGAAAATCACCGGAACTAGGCAAGGGAAAAGTAAAAAGGACTTTGCGGTGCACCAGAGCATTAATTTTCATTTCATTTACGTCACAAGTCACACCGTTTCTTTGGCTGATCACCCAGCCTGATTAGTTCTCCACAAAACGAGAAGAAGAAACCAAGAAACGAAAATTTCGAGTTCTACGTAAGACACAGTCATGACTGACGTCGTCACGCTAGGTGAAAGAAAAGGCACTGCGATGTGCGAGCCGCGTATGTTCCTTTCTTCCATTCCGAAGAAGATGCCGCTTTCAGGGAAAGAACGTGGGGAAATCGTAAAGATTTATTACCTGAATGGACAAAATGCCGCAGAGACATTGCGTGTTTACCGCAGAAACCATGGATTACGGCGAGGTCACCCGTGCACTGTCAAAGCTGTACGGGACTTGATTCATAAATTTGAAGAAACTGGTTGCACATGTGATCGACCTCGGTCTGGACGACCTTCCGTTCCTGTGGAAGCTGTTGCAGAAGTCCATCAGACGATAAGCACAGTTCGTCCCGCAACTGCACGCGGTGTTTCACCTGTTCTGGATCTGCCGAATTCAACTGTAGGCAAGATTCTGCGCTCTTTTCTAAACATGTTTCCGTATCGATTCCAGCGTGTCCAGATGTTGGAAGCGGGAGACTATCAATTACGGCTGGATTTTGCAAATCAATTCCTTATCCAGTACGATGAAGATAGCAGCTGGCCTTTATGCATTCTGTGGACAGATGAAGCGCATTTCTTGTTAACTGGTAACGTGAATTCGAAAAATTGTGTGCACTGGGCAGAGAATAATCCACATGATGTGCATGCACGTCCATTACACGAGGAAAAAGTGACTATGTGGTATGGTATAACGAGTACGTTCATCCTCGACCCTTACTTTTTTGAAGAGGTTACTGCCTGTGATCTGCAAACGTGTACAGTAACGAGTGCTCGCTATCTGGACATGTTAACTCATTACGCGATTCCCGCATTGCAACGACAAAATTCTCTGTCTGAAGTTGTATGGATGCAAGATGGCACTCCTCCACATGTCGGGTCTTCAGTCAAACGTGTCTTAACTCAGCAGTTTGGTGACAGAGTTATCTCCCGTCATTTCCCGTTTTCGTGGCCACCAAGGTCTCCTGATCTGACACCAATGGATTTCTGGCTGTGGGGATATCTGAAATCCAAAGTGTATCAGTTTCGTCCTCAAACTGCATCTGATTTGAAAGATGCCATCAGAACTGCGATTCAAGAGATTCCCATTGCCATGATACGTGCTGTAGTGCTATCCACCATCAGTCGCATGCAAAGTGTCATCGTGTGTGAAGGAGGTCATGTGGAAAATTTGTGAAACACAATAAAATGCTTTATTTTATGCTGCTTCTCTGTCCTTATTGGTTGTCCTCACTTTTAGCCTATCTACCGCCGGTGATTTTCATGCTACATTTGCCGTTCCAACGCTATTTAGATGGAGATCACATTCCAATACAAAAAACTGGGTGTTGCCATTTGATTTTTTTCCAAATTTTCTCACTGTAACCGTAACTGTTTGAGTGGCACTGTTGTTTTCCATATCATTCTTGAGCGCATACCTCAAAATACCTTTTGCCAAAATTTCATTCCATTTCTGTGAATGGTATGATAGTTAGGGGACCAAATGTCTGGATAGTTTTTTTTATAATCACCCTGTATATATATATATATATATATATATATATATATATAATTTGGTCTTCTTTGGGATTTATTTTTATTTAATAGTTACTTTTTTTATAATAATTAAAAAAATTACAGCGTTAAAAATGACAAATGTTTCTTGATCTAATAAAATACAATATAACCACGAACGAAATTATACAGTAACCTCTTTCGAGCTATCCACGATTCCGTAAAGCGTCATTTATTTCAGAAACCACAAAAAGGAAATAAAATTTTGCGATTTAAAGAAACATTTAGAAAAACAAAATTTCATTTGCTATCACTTATTTTCGGAAACGTTTCCGAGTCATTTTTATATTATATTAATCAGGTTTCTCAACCCGGAATATAGGTTTTTAGGATGTTATCCATTCTCACGGAAACATTTTCAGCTGCGTTTATTCAATTCAATTAAACATTAATTTATTTAAAATATTTATTTATTTAACCTATTTTTATTTAAAATATGTATTTATTAAAACATTAATTTACTTAAACATTAATTAATTTAATTTAATTAAACATTTTCAGCTGCGTAATTGAATTTATACATGCAAGAGAAATAAAATAATATTAATTGTAATATTGATGTTAATGCTGTTAATTTATATGTTTGTCTGTAAAACACGTTTGTTGAACATGAAAATGTTTACCTGAGAATGGATAGCATCTGAAAAACTTATATTCCGGCTTGAGAAAACTGATTAATACACTATAAAATCTACTCGGAAACTTTTCCGAAAATCAGTAACAGCAAAAAAAAACTTTATTTTTATAAAAGAGTCTTTAAATCTCAAATATTTATTGGTTTCTGAGGTTTCCAGAGATAAAGAATGCTTTTCGGAACCGTGGGTAACTCTAAAGAGATTATTGCTTATGTTTTCGTTCGTGGTTACATTATATTTTCCTATATTAGAAAAGCATCTCTTTTTTTGTCAGTGTACATATAAATCTGTATAACATAAAAATATGTATCTTTAGCAGGTTTATTATGCCTGTAAAAGTTGTTTTACTCCAAGGAACTTCTAGTGCAGGCAAAAACAATCAGACGTTCATATGAATAAAGATAATGTTCGCATACAAGTATTTTGAATATAAACTTCACATTTATTATTTAACCCTTTCGCTACTGATTTTTTTTTTTTTTCAGTTTTTGGAAAAAAATCTCTTTTACGCGAATAAAATTAAAAATAACTACCCAAATCACAGAAATTAAGGTTTACAGAAATTTAACGAATATGTTATTTGCTGAAATCTAACGAAAGTACTTATTTTGCTTATTTTTCATATGACACTAATCTAAGGAAGATTTTTTTTAAGACTTTGGAAAATATCGTGTTACAACAAAATTAAACAAGCATAAGCATTTACTAGTCTTTTTTATTATTTATCACAAAGTATTAATTCGGAAAAGTCGTCCATAATTTAATTTTAAAGAGTGAAACGTAGGTATGATAAAAATAAACGTCAACGGCTTAATGATAATTAAGAAAATCATAATTTATATTATTAATACTAAATGCTGAAATATAGGTGAAGGCATAATATTAAATGTATAGACATACACTATCATTATTCGATGCTGAAATTAACAAAAATAATTGTTAAGATTAAATAATACTCAATAGAAAAGCATGTCCTTGATAAAGGACGCCAGTGACGTAAGGGTTAAACAATATATACATACATATTATCTATTTTTCAAGATTTTTTTTCTTTGAAATGTTCATTGGTAATATTTATTGTTTATCGACATTATTATCATTATCAAGAAACTATACCTAAACCTGTTACAGTTTTTGTTATGCCTGCAAAATTGCTTTCTCCATACTAATTTGAGGTGGAAGCAAAATAATCTATCTGGAAAAAAAAAAAAAAAAAAAAAAAAAAGTATTTATATATAACTTTTTTGAATAAAAGCTTTACATATATATTTTTAAATCTATTTTGCATTTTAATATAGTGTCTGTTTTTATAATGTATTTTGTGTTTTTATTAATATTTATAGTTATTTGAAGTTTCTTGATTATCATTGTATTTTATTAAAGTTAATCATTGCATTATGCATATATTTAAGACATTTTTATCATACCTGTAAAAGTTATTGCACACTAAGAAACTTATGGTAGAGACAGAAATAATGTTACACCCGTGTAAAGAAAATAAAATATTGAAATATAGCAGTTTTAAATAACACTTCACATTCAGACTATGATTGTTATTTGCAATTAATATACTCATCTTGTATTGTTAGTATCATTACATTAGTTTATTTTATTTTTGTATCATATATCCTGTATTTTTAAAGAAAAATACAGAATTTAAGAAAATCAATATAAATCACTGTGTTTTTTAGGGAGGGGAGGGTTTTATTTTATATTTTGAATAAAATTATTTTTTAATGATTTTTTGATTTTTTTCAAGTACTAATATTGAGACTTAGTACGTGTACTGATTTTCGTTGTATCATTAAAAACTGTTCAATGTTAAGAAATATCTAATGGAGGACGAAACAATCTCACCTATTAACACTTTGATTACGGCTTGGGACATCTACGTCCCAGTGGGCTATTTTATATTCATCTATATAATATCTGTATATATGATCTATTATAATCTATATATATCTATATAATATACTCATCTTGTATTGTTAGTATCATTACATTAGTTTATTTTTTTCTTATCATATCTCCTGTATTTTTAAAGCAAAATACAGAATTTAAGAAAATCAATAGAAATCACTGTGTTTTTTAGGGAGAGGAGGGTTTTATTTTATATTTTGATTAAAATTATTTTTTAATGATTTTTTGATTTTTTTCAAGTACTAATATTGAGACTTAGTAGGTGTACTGATTTTCGTTGTATCATTAAAAACTGTTCAATGTTAAGAAATATCTAATGGAGGAAGAAACAATCTCACCTATTAACACTTTGATTACGGCTTGGGACATCTACGTCCCAGTGGGCTATTTTATATTCTAATCATACCAATTTTAGAAAAGTAATCTCTGCCATATACTTATACTAAGATATTTTCAAAATAAATCTATCAGAAAGAACAGGTTTTGTAAATTGTGGTACGTTTGAATATGAAAGTAGTCGCCATTCCTGACTCGTAATCAAAGGGTTAATCAAGGAATGGTGAAACACAGTTGTGATGGCTAAAAACTTTATACATTATTAAATAAAACTGGTTTTTACAATACAGAAAAAATTACAAGCATATCTGATAGTTGGTTTTATTTCATATTATCGTTTATTAATTTTAATGAAGCATCTGTGGCATTATTCAGTGTACCTGTGAAATATCTACCAATTTTTTTTTTTTTTCAAATGTAGTGAGAAATATTCATATATACATGAAAGCAAAGAATGTATGAACAAAACTTCTTTCAAATAAAAATTTTATTTAAAAATATAAAATTGTTAATTTTTTTTATTAAAAAAGGCTGTTATTGTCCTTTTAGCCTATTAGCTTTATTAATTATTAATAAAAAATTTTATTGGGAAGAAACACATTAATTTCTAATATTTTTGTTATGCCTGTAAAAGTTCTTTTACCTCAAGAATATCAGTAAAGGGAGAAGCAATCACACATCTGGGTCAGTAATATCTGTGTCAAAGCCTTTTAGAGTATAATATTCAAACTTATAAAAAATGATCAAGGACGTTATTTTATATTTATTTTGGGTAAATATTACCACTTATTTTATATTTATTTAATTTACTGATGATCACACTTACTCTCGGAAGAATTGCTACATTTTGCAATTGTGATTTTTAGTTTCATGTGCCTCGACTCTAAATTTCGATGAAACAATCGATTAGAATCATTGAACATCTCTTTTGTAGAATTCGAGAACGAGTCGATGACTGACTGTATTGCTTTTTCTACTATTACGATTGTTTTGATTATACAATTATCGAGTTATGGCACATCACTAACTGAATGCTATATTAATATTAAGAAATAATGCATTTAGTGTGTGGCATTTTTTGTTTAGCTAGTAAAAGCTTTTTTGTCCAGTGGGATACCTTCAAAATACAACCAAAATGTTAATACATCATGACCAAACTGTAATTCTCATTGTCGCAATTGTCGTCGCATTATGTGAAAGATGAGTCGCATCCAAGTCACTGTGACGTTAATATGTACCAATCTATGACGAATTGCAAATTACTAAAAAAAATCTGCGGTGACTTCACAATATCAATCGAAACTCACAATGTAACAAATTAAAAAAAAAAGTCACATTTTGTCATCATTGGGGATGGCTTTTGACGTCACATAAGCTGGTTAAGTAATTTGAAACCCCCAATAATAATAATAATAATAATAATAATAATAATAATAATAAAACAATGAAACACACATATAAGTAATGTATGTTTCACCCATGAACTTTTCAAAATAAAACAACAATTTGATATGAAAGCTAATACATTATTATTTTTTTTTATTATTAATTTTTTTGGCAATTATTGTAACTTAATTTATGTTTGTTTTAAAGTTTTTTGATAAAATTTTAATGTTTGAATTTTAAAAAGTAACTCACACGATTGTTGTATTTTTCGTTATGTCTACAAATAAGTAGTGATCAAAAAGTCACAAAAGAAAAAAAAAAATATTTCGAAATGTATATAATGTAGTACGATACTGATTTAACATAAATACATAGAAATACATGGGATTTTTTTAATAGAAAAAAAAATAGTTCCCGAATATCTGCACTTCTCACCGACATAGTTAGCACTAAAGTAAATCCCAAAACTGCTGCATTCGCAATCATGTGACAGGGAAAAAAAAACTTTTTTAATGCTCTGTCGAGTTATCTTGTTTCGTGTGACGTCTTTTCTCGCTAATGGCATCCGTCAAATTAAACATCTGTAATCCTAGCTGCCGAATGCAAAAGGTTGCATTTCTGTTTCCAATGCACATATATATACTATATATAGTACAAACCATTTACTTTTTGATGATATTACTTGAAAAAAAAAAGTATGTATGTTGCAGTGCAGTTTTAAAGTTGTTGCAATACCAAACATGACCTGTGACATACCAGGAGTATGACTTTTTTCCTTTTAAGTGATAGTTTTATAGTTTTTCTGTAAATAAATGTAATATTGCATATATATATTACAAATTTTAAAATTCCATACCCTATTAAATTTATTGTATAAAAAATTATTTTTATTAATATTTCATTTACAACCCTATAGTTTATTAAAATATCTCCTTTCTTAAAAATATTCCATTACTGTCCACATTTAAAACACTTTTTATCCTATTCTACATAAATTCACTTTTTATTTCCAGACAAATAAGATGTAAAAATCACATTTCATAAGAATATTTCTTTTTAAAAAACCTCTTTTCTTATATTCTTTATTATATTAAATATTTCCTATTTATTCCCGTATTTAAATCTCTTTTGTTTCTTTTAATCTGTGTAAATTCATCATTACCCCTTTCCTAATAGTCTAAAAAATCATTCTTTTAAATTGTTTTGTTATCCAGAAACTTATATTTTCAATACGCAAAAGCCGGAAATTATTCCATTAGATTCCATTAGTTAGTTTTAATTTCTACAATGTTCTAGAAAATTCTTGTCCCGCCAAAAGCATAGGAGAGACGCATTTCTTCAATATTAATTCATAGATAAAAGATAATGCGAGGCGAAATGGGGAAATTGCACGTTTTTCAATTTAACTTGCATCTGATAGAGTATAAAAATACGAACATTTTGATACCATTTTTACATATATTTGAAACTTGTATTATAATTCATTAAATTAACTTTTAAAACGCAGTTTTTGTCGTGGCGGAAAAAAGCCGCGTCACGTGACAAAAGCTCTTCTGACGTCACTAGCCATGTTAACAAACCCTCGCTGTATTTCTTCCTGTTATTTTCTATGGGAGATGGCTTGCTTTACGCTTTTTTCTTTTCTGAAAAATGATTAGTATAACAAATTAAAAGTACTGTAAATTGCTGTAATGAATAAATAATACTGTGAATTCCATGTGAGATTTTTATTCCATCGCGTTTCTAAGAATTTTCATTTCCAGATCTCGGTGTAGAAATAAAGTATCGGTACAAGTTAATACTCGTACTACAATATTGTATTTTATAGAATAAGATATACTTTTTTTTTTTTTTTTTTTTTTTTTTTAACACAATATTTCAATGTAAGGGTGCTACGTATTTATCAGATCTTAAAAAAATGGTTTTGTCTTTTTTTAAGTTCATTGTAATCTGAAAGCTTACATGTATTTTTTTATTTGTTTTGTATTATTTTCTTGAATAATAAATTGTTGCATTCATTGTTTCCTGAAAAAAAAAATAATAATAACTGTTAACTTTTTCTGAAATGAATAATCTTCCTGAATATAGTATCCAACTTTTAGATACATGAAATAAATGAATGTCTGTGAATTTCTTTTATTATGATGTTAACATGATAGAAATGTTTTTGTAAACTTATATTCTGCTATTCTTCATTTGTATGTTTATTTATTGATTGAATCTAAATAAAATTTTAATAAATGTTTTTTTTTCTTTTTTGGAATATATGAATGAGAATAATCACATATGAAACAGAAAGAAATATTTATGTATCATACATATAGTCATTCATTTTATTTATGCATATTAAGAAGTGTCTTCAAGTAATCGATAGTTCATATTTGAAATGTATATATTCGTTATTCAGTAATCATAATGCAATTTTTTGGAAACCTCTAATTTTGATATCCATCCTTAATGTATAATTTTATTAATGAAAAAAAAAATGCAATCGCGTATGAAAAAAAATTTTAACTGAAATCATACATTCTGAGCGAAGCATGTTTAAAGAATTTTTAATAAATATTTTTACAATAGTAGCATAGCCAGAAGAAAAAAAATGGGGGGGGGGCGGGGGGTAGGAAAATGTTTTCTCTTAATATACAGAAATTAAAATATATTGGAGAATTCATAGTTTAGTGGGTTAGAACGAACCTCCCTTAAAATTCTTCTAAACACCCTTGGCTATAGAACTGTTTTGAAAAAAAATATTGTTCAATGTTATGTTTATGTTGTGTGATATTATTAAATATTAAGAAATAATATAGTGAAGGTTTGATAATCTTTAAATAACTAATAAATTTCTAAAATTTAATATAAATTGTTAAACAAATTCTTAAGCAAAGAATGAATCTTCAAAATATGTACCAATAAATAAAATATGTAATTAAAAATGAGGACTTTCTAATAACTTGCCTCTGTTACATATCAAACAGCACAAGAAATTTAAGCTGAGTATGCCAAAAATGGCAAGAATAAGGTCTCAGAATCTTTAACAGAATATTTTGTAATGAATTTGGTGACCGTAAATGATAAAGCACTAACTACTGCACACATAACAGATGCTGAAATTTTCCCTAGTGTTTCAGCTACTGACTATAAAACAAAACTAGTCGGATGTGCCAATCCCAAAACTTTCTTCTATCTCACACTGGTTTCGCATACACTGAAAAGAATCAGCACCAATTTATATCAAGGTTTAACTGAATCTAAAGTTTTATTAAGTTCCGTGCATTAGTTCTTGAGCTATGACTTCATAAAATCATGTAAATCCTGGAAAATGCAGAACAGCAGCGCCACCTGTTGGGAGATTTACACCAAAACCTAATCAACTTATGTCAACGTCTAACTGAATCTGAAGTTTGATGAAAATCCATGCATTAGTTATTGAGATATAGTTATCGTGATAATAATTAAACAAGTACCATAGCAGCGCCACCTGTTGGGCTATTTACACAAAAACGTAAGCAGCATCTATAGTCAAGGTCTAACAGAATCTGAAGTTCGATGAAACTCCGTGCATTAGTTCTTGAGATATAGCTATCGTAAAAGTAATGAAAAAAGTAGTATAGCAGCGCCACCTATCGGGATATCTAAACCAAAACGTAATCAGCGTCCATTTATGTCAAGGTCTAACTGAATGTAAAGTTTGATGAAAATAAGTGCATTAGTTCTTGAGATAGAGCTATTGCGGAAATCTCAACAAATGCAGCATAGCAGCGCCACCTCTTGGGCGATTTTTACCAAATACTAATCAGCACCAAATTATATCAGGTACTAACTGAATATAAAGTTTTATTAAATTTCGTGCATTAGTTCTTGAGATAGAGCGCCCACAAAATTTTTGTCACATACAGACAGACAGAGTCGCAGACTCCCAGACAGACATTTTCTAAACAGTCAAATCGTATTCAGGACCTTCTAAAACGTATAAATCCGTCGAAAACCGGAAGTCAGAAATTTTCATGAATCCAATACTTTCTTCTTGTAAGATAGAAGAAAGTAAAAATAGTTTTTTTTTTAAATATATATATATATATATATATGAAGCTAAAATTGGTGGCTTAAAAACAAAAAAACCTTTAACTTTTGGGGGGGGGGGGTGAAAAATATGAATAAATAAACATGTAAATGCTTTAGAATAAAAAAAGGAAGGCCATGACAAAAAAAACTTTAATTTCATGGAAACTTTTGAAAGATAGAGCAAAAAGGAATGTCAAAGAATGAATGCATTATTTTAAAGTTTAAAGAGAAATTTTTTACTCAGAAAATACATATTAAGTACTAACTAAATAAAAGGCATTTCTTATTTCTCAATATTTTATTTTATAACAAATATACTTTATCAGTATTGTAAAATAATTAAAATTTCATTTAAACTGAAATATGATGAAATAAGAAAATAATTCACTTCAAGAACAACAATCAAGAATCGCGTACTATTATTTTAGCTTTTAATCATTATTATTATTTAATAAATCAAAGTAAATGAAAAACAGAAATACATTACCTTTTAGATTTAACTCCTCGTATTTCTGAACCCATGAAATCAGAATTCTTTCCTAAAAAAGCAAATATGGAAAGAGCATCTATTTTTGGGAGATTGTCCGATTGCCCTTTCACATATCCGGCCGAAATCAACATTTTCTAATCAAAATTTTAATGAAAATAAAAAATAAACGATATATTTTATATTAAGATAAGTTAGATCTTATACTTTTTTCCAAATTTGAAGTTGATAACGTTAAATAAATTTTAAGAAACAGATTAACCCATTAAGGACTGAATAATTTTCTCTTTAAAAATTGCAACCCGAACTAAATTATCTTCATTGATGTTACTAGAGTGTGACTATACTATTTGTTTATATATCAGATGTCAGATTTGGGAAATTTGGCATGTGACCATATGGTTACGCTAGTCCTTTATATGACCAAAATAAGCAAAATGATGTTATTTTACTTACAGCTTACAACTGATTATAAACATGCCAACATAACATAAAAAAATACAAATTCAAACCTCCATGGACATATAAAAAAGCTATTGAGTATGATATTTAACAAAACATCCCATACAAAGTCGCACACCACACTTTTTACATTGTGTATATCCCATAGATTTACATAATTGTCCGTCACATTTTCTCTTGTTTTCTGATACATTTTCAACAAAATGATCCATTCGATCAAATCAAATATCAGTTATCACACGACCACTAGTTTGGAGGTTAATCGACGCCCTCCTCCTTTTGGAGTATTCTGATAATGAGTAAGGCACGTCTGTATACAGAAATCATACATACCCGTACAGAAATTGGGAAATCGTATACGATTTCCCACCGAAATTCAAGCTGCGATATGTCTGATCCTGTTTCCTTCTTGATTATCCATGAATTGTTGATACATACATCAAGCAACCAGGTAAATATGCACCACCATCATTTTTTACCTCGGATGCCAATTCTGTATGCGCCAAAATTGGCATCCATTTGATCTGTTCCACCCATATAGTTATTGTATTGGGTCATGGAATTCGGTCTAGGAATTTTCACTCTCTTCTTGGAAACTTGTGAATAGCAATCAGTCGTAGTGACAATAGATATACCATGAACATTCGAAGCAGCTGTTACGGCTGAGTTGTCCATCCATCTATTAACAATGATGTTTTCATCCTGGATAAAAACAGATTCATATGATCCCCTTTCTTTCTTTTCCATCGTCTCTGGCTTACTCAGAGGACACAGTTTGGCATTCGATTCTTACGTACGGTTCCAGTCCTTGTATAGCCACGTTCCTCGAGATGTATCAGGAGATCCATGCCTGTGAATAAATTATCAAAGAAAAATCTATATGGAAGTTGTCTCTTATTATCTGGCAAATCATTAATCATTTGCAACATTAGAGCAACCGCTTTACCATACTTTTCTGAGTCAAGTTTGGCATTGGGAATAGAACCTTGATAGACCTCAAATTTTATTAGGCATCCATTCTTTTTATTCAAGCTTCTGACATTGTATCCAAAGCGTATTGGCTACCTTTTATAAACTGTTTGCATCTGTGACGCCCATAATATTCAATCATGCTTTCATCATAGTTAATTTCACACTGAGGTTTGAAATTATGTACCAAACGTGATTTTATCTAGTTCATGAGAGGCCTAAGTTTACACATTTTGTCTGCCTCATCTAGTTTGCTATTATCAGCACAATGCAAAAATTGCATGATTTGATGCAATCTCTTCTCATTGCATTATAAACTATATTATTCCTCATGTCATCGCATGAATCCCAGTAACACTTCTTTCCTGGTAATTTATTGTAACCAGAGATAATTAGTATTCTCAAGAAGCACTTCTGCTGTTTGTTTTGTTTTATACCGCTAACCAGGCCCCTACCTGCCCGGTATGAATGCCTAGCTTAACGGGTTAGTACCTGGGTGCGGGGCGGAAATCGCCTGATCACAGCATGGCTGTGATCCACCTGACTATTGATTTGTTCACATCGCTGCTGTGCTTGCTCTCTTGTGATTTGCTACCGTTATCTTTGTTTGCCGGTTCAAGGTTTCTGTTTAACTTTGTTGAATTGACAGATTTAATAGGTCTCGTAATGTAGAACCTTGATCAGGTGACGAGACCCTCACCTGACTAGGCACCCTAGCACTTCTGCTGTTATGTTTGGACATGAGCAGTTTCTCCAGGTAGCATATTTATTCGATTCAAAACCAAAAAAGCAATAACATCACACCAATAAACATTTCAAATTACTCGGTACATGTTTTATTTCTACAGACAGAAAAATCAGGCGTTGGAAACAGTGGTTCCTTTTTCAGTATGTCATCTTGTATGCAGGCCCGTAGCTAGACCTTACTTCTAGGTGGGGCAAATATTTTTTCAGGGGGGGGGGCAGATTATTTCTTAATTTTTTTCACGTCTCTTATACCTTGAAAAATATGTACTGTACTGTTAATGTAATTTTTTTCTCATTTAAAACGTAAGATCTCTCCAAAGCCAGAATGAAATTTTTAATGTTTGTTCCAAGACACAATAAAAATATATCAAAGACACATAAATAAAATATTTACATTTACATAACGTAAAAAAGTTGTTTCCTTTTAATTAAGTAATTTAAATTTATGTAGGTTTTATGTTCGTTTATATTAATAGATGCATTCAAGTACAATTTATTAACCCTTTAGCGGGCGATGGTCACAAAAAAGGACACCTAATTTTAATTCCAAAACTGACAAACGGCACCAAGAATATTTAATTATTTTTTTCCTTTTATAAAGTATTGGAAATTTAGCAAGTTTTTATTTTGTAATAAATTCTTTTGTAAATTCTGATGTCAGTCCATTATTTCATCATTTTAAAAACAGAATTACTATGCGCCGGAAAGGGTTAAATGATGTTTCGTTATATTTACATCACGCAATAAAGATATGAGAAAGAAAAAACAGAATGAATAAAATGAATAGAACAAGTAACGAGGATGTCTTTACCGATAGTGAAAAAATATTTTTTTAAATTTTCATTTCATTGATGTTTTTCCAATACATTTTCATTAGATTAATTTTTAACACAATTATTTCAAATTGGTAAAGCAATCATACAAGTTGTAAATTTCCAACTGGACGAAAAATGTCCGGGCCAGGATTCGAACCTGGGATCGCTTGGCTGAAGCCGCCACGCTGTAGCATTGAGCTATCCCGGTCGAATCTGGAGGGCATAATTCATCCAGTTAACCTTATTGATCAAAGCATCTGGTCTGATATTTTAATCATGTTTGATTAAAATATCAGACCAGATGCTTTGATCAATAAGGTTAACTGGATGAATTATGCCCTACATTTTCATTGATTAAAGTCGATACAGATGTAGAGGAATTAACTCGAATCTGTTTTTCTTTCCACTTTGCCATGGCTTGGATGTGAGCTTCTGATTTTTCGTGTTTTGGAAAACCGCGGCCATTGTCTAAAGCATTTTTACAAGTTTTAAAACCATGTTCGGTGTATGCGGCTTCTTTGGATCCGAACCGGTTAAAATGTCTACAAGCATAACAGAATGCTGCGTCCTTTGCCACAGAATATTCCAGCCATTCAAATTGCTTATACCATGCAACTCGAAAAGAATGTTGATTTTTTCGTGGGAATTCCTTCAAAATAATTTGTTGAACTGGCTCGTCTCTTTTAGGCAAATCGAGATCGAGAATAATCTGGTTTACTTGTAGTAGGTCCAGTTAATGATAATGAATTTTTATCATTACTATTTGCACAATATTCAGGAGCAGGACTCTCTATTTTCTGTTCTAGTCGACGCTTCTTATACATAAATGAACGGATATCCATATTTTCAAATATAACTTGTATTCACAGATAAAGTAATCCGTTCCGTTCACAGATACATACTTATCCAAATATAATATATACAGCTTTTAAAACGAGAAACTTTTTTTTTTCACTGTCACCAAAAACTGGTTAGCATCTGGAAACCACAAAACTGTAATAAGGCAGAATGCATTATTTTCACAAGCGGATTTTCAAGAGTCACTAAATCTATTCCTCGAAATCGTTGAACGGGACACAAAAACATCCGGGTGGTCTTGCACAAACACAGGCCCGCTGTCGGCACAATCACAGGAGCAACAAATTGCACCTATATCGTCCCATTGTAAAATTGTCAAAATCTTTCTTTCAGAAAATAGTTCATACTACTTCTCTATTTATATTTCAGAGGACGGGTAACACAATTTCACACCACAGGTGGTCCAGTGATGTGTCAGAAAGTCAAAGTCCAAAATCACTTAAGTACTAAAGGGTGCTGAGCAATTCGGCTGCTTTGATGGCGCTTGTTTGTGACAGGCGATTTAATAGTAGTCTTGAAGCCAAGTTAAAAACTTTTCGTGCAATCCTAACTATAAGCATTACAAATGAAACAAAATGAAGATATAATAATAATAAAAGGAACTTGTAAGAGGCAAAAAATTCAAAATTGCAAACGGACGCTCCGGTTTTTCAAACAGATAAAGTCTTAAAATTCTCACGCTTCTGTTGTTATGTGTTATTCTGTGTCGAGTTCTGAAAAAGCCGTAAATTATGGAAAAAATAGCATAAAAACAGTATATTTTCATATTTCTTTTTAATGGATTTTTATGAGAGATTATTAAGATTAATACAGAATTAATGTAAATATTGTTAACACTGCACTGTAAATTACACTGCATCAACACTTGCTACAATAACACTGAATCATTTATGTTTAAAGTATTAAACATAGATTATTCAAGATCTAATTAGCACAACCCAGTGCTGTCTCTGTTTCAGACAAAACAATCCCAGTTTAAGTGCGTTCGTAATTATATAAATGCGTAGCACCTATAGTCGTCGTCTGGTCCGTCCGCAAGAAACAAAATCTACCCAACCGAACGGTTTAAAATTTAATATATAGAATCGTTATAAAATTTTGTCGAGTCATTTCAAATTTTGTGAAAACCGAATCACAAATTAAAAAGATATTAAAAAAGTTTTCTTTATTCTATTAAATCCTATCATACGTAATCTGTATAATAAAAGCGCAAGTCATGTGACTGAGGAAAAAGAATACGGGCTAACCTGCTAACCACTTCTTTTTTCATATGCCAAGCGGTCATTTTTATTCAACATTATTTCTTCGAATAAAATTGCATAGAAGTTACATTTTTAGAAAGATTATTCAAAAAAAGTGTTTGCTCGAGAGATGAGTTACATTAAAAAATATATACATTCTGAGATAACTTCAGTAGAAATTAGGTTAATAGCCGAATATCTCAATCCATTAAAGTAAATAAACACAAAAGATTCGTTTATCATGAGTCAGAAATATTAAACCATGGAGGTAATCATTCATAAAGCAATATCTCATGTTGAATTTTGCAGCAGTCGGGTGTCGAAAAAAAATTCGCATCTGTAAACGTGGCATCACTAATAAGAAAAAAAAAGCATGCTCATTTCGCTCGTAACAGACGATATAATTCATTTCACAGAAATAATAAAGATAATTTTTGTTACATTGTAAAACTAGTTATAGTACGGTCGCACCTCATTTGTCACGTTTAACGTACATTTCCAACTTGTTTGTTTGTTCCTTGCTACATTAAAAATAATAATAAACACTATTTATGCAGAATGTTTAGTGTCGAAGAGTCTGTGCAAATATAAAATATTTTTTAATTTATTTATTTCACTGTCCATTTCCTATAAAGCATCGCTATTTCTTCAATTGCCGTATATTTTTTGAAAAGAGCTATGCATATTGTTTATGCTTAAGACTGTTGTGACATTAAGGTCACATTTACCCGTAATTAAATACCATATCAGATATCCACCATGAGGTTCCAAAAAAAAAAAATTATATGTATATTAATTGTGTGTATGTGTATATATATACAATTTTTTCCGGCTGAACAACACGGAACTTTTTTGCTATATTCGCACTGTCATTTTTATACATAAAAGCATGAAATTTACAAGTTTTAACTATTAAAGTGATTTAGAATCGAATAACGTTTTTCCCTTTCTATAGATTTTGAGTTGTAATCGATTTCTCCCTTATGAACTTTATTAGACTGTCATGTCCAGAAAATTGGTTTATATCGCTAACTTTGACGGTCATTTTCTGAAAACTGATTTGCTTTTACAAAAAAATGGAAAATACTATTTAATTTCTTTGTTTTTAATAAGAGGACCTGAAAAATTTTTGAATTTAAGAATAGTGAATGACTTTGTGAATGTGTCAGAAGATAACTAATTTGGATTTGTAAAATCGTAAGTAGCCCGGCATATTTTATTCTTTAAATTTGAAAAAATGATTGGTTTATTTCAGAGGCGCCAACTTTTAAAAATTTCAGGGGGGGGGGGGGGGCATCGGGGAAGAGTAGATTGAACAAATAAAGGGACAGACCTTTTATTAATTTTTATTTCCAGAGGGGGGGGGGGGGCGATGCCCCTGTGAAAATTTCCAGAGAATTTTTATGGCCTTGTAGTCGGCGCCTATGATGGATTTAATTTGTTATCTTGTTCATTATTATAAATATTTTCAAGCCGTAAGCAAAAGTATGAACTTTTTTAAGCTACTTTTATCATATTATTTCGATATCTGCAAATAAATTCCTTCAAAGAATATATTTTACGCGAAATAAAACATTTTATAAAATCTAAGTATACTTAACAACTTAACAATATCATATCGTTACATTTTTCTTTTTGTTCCTTGATTTATTATTGATTGATATTATTTTGTTCCTTGAAGATTTTGTACTTTAAGATGAAAAGTTATTTATGTTATGTTACATGAAAGTTATTTAAAGTGAAATACATTCAAACGAGTAACGCGGTAATATAATTTCCTCTACTAACCACTACTTGTAAAACCCGTGGGAAAAAAAAAAAAATATATATATATATACATAACTTAAGACACATGTATATTCAAAACAATTCACAGATAATTCTGTAAATTTCTTATTTATAAATTAAATTTATATCATTTAATTAAAACAAATTTTATATTCTATTGGTTAAAGATGATATTTTCATTGTAATTCCATTTCTTCTTTATGCGGAAAAACTCCTCCCATAATTTTTTTTATTGTGACATAGGTTTCACAAATTTTTATCATTCACTAATATGTAAGGAAAGATCAGAAGAATGAAAGACATTAGTCCCCTCTTCCCAAAACAAACAAGTAAACATAACAATCTGTTTCATGGAATTGGAACCAGTTCCATGAAAGAAGCTGCAAACTTGTCATGTACGACAAATTCAAAAACATTATTGTAGGCTGTTTCCCTTTATTTTCAGATTCAGAAGCCTTTGGTTTCAACCCCGCTTTCTTAAGATAAATTTCACATGGTGACAATCCTACAAAGGAAGTAAGCTTTATGGATATCAGTCAATACAGAATTGTTGCTGGGTCGGTACGGGCAGGAATATCCTGCGGTACGGGGTAATTTTTACAAAGCAACAAAGCGGGGAATGTCCTAAGGGACAATCTTCGACAGTCTGTTGTATGTTAAAGAAATAGAGAAAAAAGAAGGTTTATAGATGAAATTTTTTCTGGTTTTGTTTCCAGTTTAAAAACGAAATTGGGAGGAGGAAGGGGGGGGGGGGGTGGTCCTCTTTGCTTAGATCTGGCAAGAAGATGGAAAAAATTGGGAATTTAAAGTGAAATAGTGGCTGATAAAGTGATCGGAATGTCCAGTCTCACACTAGATTAGACAAAAAATTATAAAAAAATAATAATAGAAATTTAATGTTGTTTTAATCGGGATGTAAAGTTTCACGCTAGGTCGGGCAAAATCTTTTGCAGGTCGGGCTTTGCCCGACCTGGCCCCCACCTAGCTACGGGCCTGCTGTATGGCTTAGACTCATTTTTAGTTTCACTGGTCTTCTGGTATTCATCTTCATTATCTTCATATTCTATATCCTGATTTCCAATTCGACGATCATCTACTAGTGCTCATAACCGTCTTCCTGTTAGGTTTTTAATACCTTCATCTTCATCAGCTGAATGCTCATCAGACTTCATCAGACTTCTGGTGGTTCGAGGTATACGTCACTGAGGTCAAGATCATTATATTCAAAAAAATTCTTGTACAGATAAGTTAAAAAAGAATCGAAATTTCACATAAATTATTCATAAGTAAAAATAAATTATTTAAAAATTTAAATTATTACATAGGTAAAAAAATATTGAACTGACTTCAATTACCTCCCCTCCCCCCCTTTTTTAACTCTCTTCTTATCGGAGATTTGAATTCGGAAACTGACCATAATTCCATTATGGCACAATCTTTTACCATTATATAATAATAACTTTACAAAAATGTACACAGCCTGATTGTAATACAGAAGTTACATTATCAAATGCTACAAGATAGATTGAAATATTTATCATTTTTATGTGTGCCTGTAAAATACTTATAATAAATACAATAACTGTTTCAAAACGACACTTAATACTGTGTGGATTAATAACCCATCCGAATTTCATGGCAATCGGTCATTTTTTAGGAAAAATAGAGCCGATTAATACAGACAAATCCGAAAAAAAAATGAACTCTTAAAAACGACTAAATAGAAGACTAGTGTAACCAAATGGTAACGCAATGTTATAACCAACTTTTAACATATAGTTATTATATATAAAATTTGAACGGCAATATATTACTGTTTTTTGATGCTTTAACAATATGAATATGCTATATAGATTTATTTCAAAGCAAGTTATGAAGCAAGAAGCTTGACTTACCTTTTCTTTCTCGCCATTTTAGATGCACAGATTCGTAGTATTGTTTTCTCTATTCTACCACACAACTGTATAAAATGCTAGATTACTAATACCATCTATTGTTGATAGATTGCACTATTACCATGCATGAAAGATAAAACATTTATTGATTTTAGATTATTTGGGTATAGAGAAATATAAATGTAAATGATTGTTTACTGTGACCATATGGTAACGCTAGTCCTTAATGGGTTAAACAAGATTGCAAATAGGAAAAGCAATGGGAAAAAGTATACGCGCAAAGCGTGAGCATTTCAGTTTAGCGGCAAATGACGTCACAACCAATCACGTCGATTTTTGTGTCACGTGGTTTTGTTTATGTTTTTGCATTATTAAAAACAGTAATTAAAAGTTATTTTCTATTATTTTAACGATTCTGAGTGAATTTTTGAGGATTTCAAGATAAACTTTATCAGTTACACACAAAAGAAAACGTATTCCTCCCGTGTGAAATTTCCCCATTGAACATACATTGGTTAAAATAGGTCATGTGTTACGAAATTGTTCTTCCACGCTCCTCGCTTAAAACGAGCTGACACAGACAGGGAGGGAGGGATATTGCCGTCGAAGTGAGTGTTTAAATAAAATGTCTCTGGTATTGCAGTGAGTAATCAGACACCTAGTACAGTTCTAGTATGTTTCAACATAGAGTTTTGCTAAGATTATAGTTATATAGAGAGAGCACTCTCCCGAGTTTTAAGATGATTGGGTTTAAATAAATAGATTAGAGTAGAATCGTGTTCTTTTTTCCGTCTATCTACATTTTATTCGGCTACTACTGCTTAAACTTCATAATACGACTACATTAATTTTTGAGATGCTTGCCATATTTTTTCATCGACTGCTGGATGGATCTAAAAAATAGCAGAACATAACAAAAAGTCGCACAGGTTGCTTCGATTAACCTGTAGTTAATAAAAAACGTTGCATAATACGTGAGTGATAACATCCAAAATAGAATATTCTTCAAAAAGTATGCTATGATCAAAATCATAAAATGTGCTTTTGTTTGATTTCGCAGTTGCTAATATTTAGTTTTTAATTGCTTTAAGCGCAATCATTTCTTGTGTGAAAATCGTCTTGCTACCAGAATTATGTCGCTGAATCTTGGCGCAGTCTAGGATATCTCCACATGCGTGTCTTTAGGCAATATAATAAATCGAGAAACATTACTGAAGTCGTCACATTCCCAACCCAACTCTGAACATGCTGCTTAGTCTCCTCACTGTTGACGACGGTGCATTTGGTCTAACGGTAAATAGTGAAAAGAGCACCATAAGGTTAAATTTTCATCTTGAAATTACATCCGTATGGCATCAGTCGGATGCTCGCTGCTGTGTGTTGAATTCTCATAGAGATGCATTTTGTGCTGCGAGGGTAGCTCGAAAGATTGTTCGAAGCGGTGGTCGTGATTAGACACGTCTAAAGAAGCATCACTGTAATATTGTCACTCAACGAATGAACCTACAACATTATTTTATATCCACATTAAACTGCAGCCTATGCGATAACAAAGCAGTCATTCAAACTGTAATTTTTCAGAAAAAAGCTATAAAATGCACACTTTAACCGATATTTGAGTGTTGACAGTGTTACTTTGGTAAGAATAAGATACAGCAATTCGGTACATAGATACGATGTTTCAGAAGATTAAGTGGGTGATCTGACATTTTGTACAACTTTCTATGTATATGAATGAAAATTTATAAACTCCTTATAGACTTCCAGCTCGTTATGGACAAAGTGGACTATTTTGATATTCGAATGAATCTTTCGGGCATGTGCGAAAACATAGCTGCCAACCTTCATATTATTTTTGTAATCAGTTACTATCAGAAATTTTGTGAAAAAAAAATCCATTTCCATTAAAAATAAATTTAAAGCCACATAAAAATTGGAAATTTCTTTTTATTTTACAAAATTTCTGGTGGTAATTGATTAAAAAAAAATACGAAGGTTGACAACTGTTTTTGTGTATGCCCGAATGATTCACTTGAATGAGAGAATTATTCCTTATGCCCTTCGCTACTTCTAGTTATTCTTTACTGCATCTTCTGCACACGATTTATCATATGTTAAATTAAATTGACTTTATTCAATATTACCACCGTTTTTGTACAATATATTTATGAAATGAGATTCTTTTCTTGACATAATCGCCTGCATTTAGGAAAACAATGGTATCATTTAGAGGTCTATGGCGACCGCATAAAAAATAAAATAAAAAATATATACTTCGTTGGCCTGACGTTTCCGCTTTTCGTCGAGCGCGGATTTCTATCATTCACTCTCTGCATCCTCCGAATTTTCAAGGGAAGGGGGGTAGGTAGTGTAAGGAGGTCGACCCATCAAATCACGAGAGACTTGTCGCCGCTTAAAGCCTCCCTAAAAGGTCGTTTTACGGCAGGCGATAAATTAGGCGCTCGCCTGCACCCGAATATAAATTGAATTGGGGGAACGGCGATGTAATCAGGAAACTCATCAGCGCTCGGCAACCCGGGGGACCCATTCGCAATGATTAAAGTTTGCTCTCCTCGCGCAGGTTGCAGCGCTAATAAGTCGACTGCTAAATGTGCGATCGCATTTATTTAACCGCTCGTTTTCCCCCCCTCGAAAGGATCGTCATTAACCGTAACCGCCACGCCTACCACTTCCCTCTTTTGCTCTCTTGTCCCGTCGGCCGTGGGAGTTGAAAAACCGCGATGGAAGCAAGGAGAGAAGATGGAGAGAGTGAAAAAAGAAGACCTTGTCTAATTGTAAGTGGACTCTCCGTACATACATTCTGTGAGCAAAAGCGCTGAAAATAATTGGCTGCGATGAAATATAGATGTCTGTAAAAACAGTTTTATCGAGATCCCGGTAAATACAGAAGATAATTCTTGAAGAACAAATCGGGCAAATACCTTTCATGCGAAGAAAAACATTAAAAGTATCCTAATTAAATCTATAACATAAGTTGAGCATGGATGAGCTCTTTACATATTTGTACACACTTATTTTCTAGCTTTAATCAATAAAATTGTAAATGAAAGTACATATTTGGTGCTCAGCACAACTTTGTACTTTCGTTACTATAGAGAGAATTTCCCATTAGATCCACTATAAAAAGAAAGCTTCATATCTCTTAACAAAGATAAATCATCTTACATCGTTTTGATGTAAAACGGCTCTCAGGCGCATTTTGTTTCTCTCTCTTTAACACACATAACTACGTGCATATATATATACATTTTATACACATCTTTGACATACATAATCACACATGCAACATGAGTGTTTATACAGATACAGTGAAACCTGTATAAGTTGGCCACCAACGGTTCCTAACTTTTCTAGTCAACTTAGAGAAGTGGCCAACATATAAAGGTTAAAAGGAAGAAGGCAGCAAAACAATGTACATTGTAATACAATGCGAATATAAAACATATAAAAAGAATGAAATAAAAGAGGAATAATTTTTCTATAAATAATAAAAAAATAGATAACATATTGAAATAACCCAAGCACATCACAGAAAAATAAACAAATCAGCAATTTCATTTAAAACATTTGTCATTTTTATTTTATTTGCTTCAAATTCATGTCATCATACTTGTATGTTTTGAAGTTGAATAATTCGAATATTACAGTGATTTTTCAAAGTTAGTGATGAGAGTTTGTTGAGATGCTTTTAGTTTTGACTGTGTCCATTTTTATCTACATCACTATAAAGATCAACGAATTTTTTCGTAATTTAGGATTAGCGTGTGTGGATTTTCAATAGTGTAGTGGAAATTTTTTTAGCACCTTTTGAAGATAAAACGAAGACATTTTTTTCATTTTGCAGGTGAGCCAATCTTACGCGTATATTCCTTACAATCTATTGCTTTGCTTTTCAGCTGTTAATTTACCAGCTTGTTTCAGCGCCACATAAAATCAAATTTAAACTGCCACATAATTATTTCTAGAACAATTATTCGAGACGTTATCGCACTTTGCTTATAACATGAATTTGAAATATTCAATGTTATCCCGAATTATTTCTTAATTTACAGAGATTTTTTATTTAACTAAATGGGTAGTTTTGCATTCGAAAAAAGAAAAAACAACTTAATCAACATGTATTTTAACATTCTTCAAACTAAAAATAAGTCCTTCCGGCTCAGTTAGAAGATTAGGAGGATTTTTTTTCTTTCTTTTTTTAAGGTACACACATCAGGTTTAATATAAATTAAACAAATTGGTCTTAATCCTTTTAAGTTCGCTATTTTGGCGAGAAAGGGAATTTATAGGAAAATTTTAAGTTTAGTTTACCTAATGCAATTAAATGGATATGAGATAATCATATTAAAAATGCTAAAAATTTAATTGCGGCAACGTTGGAACATCATGGTATTTTGCAGCAATGTTGTACCATCATGGTATTTTGCAGCAATGTTGCATCTCTATACCTTACAAGGAGAATTGGTTAAGTGTTACACTCCGATTTGTTTTTCATATTTTCGTGGTTTTAATGCTCTGCTTAAGTATAAAAAAATCCTGTATGTAATTTGGGCTGATATGCATAAACAAAATAGCTTTAGTTGGTACAATTTTTCAGTATTTTAGGATTTTTATAAGTATGCTGGATATTTTTTCCCTGAAATCATCTTCTCAATTTTGATATAATATGTCACATGACTTTACACTGGTGTTCCTTCATTAAACTTGTTGTTAATTAATGATAACTCTAAATTCTTTTATGAAATCCATCATGGTATCCACTCTTATCGTCGACCAAACAGTTAATTCCTAAATCATTCGCTTTAGAGGTAAATTTCCAATTGCAAAAATGTTTCAAATATTGTTCTTCATTATATTAAAAACCATTCATGTCATTTTTTTTTTGTAAAAGTAACCAAATTTAAATTTTTATAGGGTCCTTGGAGTCTCTAATTTATATTTCGATAAACTTTTTTCATATAGTAAAAGTTACATTTCGTATGATTAAACTTACTGAGTTATGATACAGGACAGCAATGAAGTATAGAGAAAACTACTATACCACTTACCTATCTTCTTCTTGTAAGGGCGACAACCTAAACGCAGGTCAGGCAATCTTTGAATGAGCCTCTCGGCACAATATGCTTTACAAATTTCATTATATCTGGTAGCTAGCAAAAAATTCTATTCGCCAGTAAAAAAAATATTTACTACCCCCATCCTCCCTCGTCATCGACTTTTAAAAAGCAGAAAAGTTTTTTATGAATTATTTCAGAAAAAATAATAACAAGTTTAGAATTACTACATAGTTTTAAACACTGCATAATTTAGTTTTATATATTTATTTCAAATGAATTACTTATAATCACTTATATGCTATTTTTCTTTAAAATGAATGTGATAGATTAATCAGTTTCAATTCTGAACAGAAAAATCTGATAAAAAAAAAAACTGGAGCATTTTATAGCATTGTATCCAATTTAATATGCCACAGAGGCTGGATTGACATTATTCTTTACTGTTTTATTGAACCCCCATCCCATTACATTTTAATCATGTGGCATACTAGCTGGCTAGAGCGGCAAATAATGGCGTTTTCTGTGCATGAGATGGAAAATGTCTTTTAAACTTGGTTCTTCCATTTAACGAGAGAAGAGGAAGATCACTGTTTCTCACGAGTAAAGATAGAAGAGGGAAAAAATGCCGTTAGTGCTCATTTCTTTGATCAAATTTTGTAAAAAAAAAAAATTGGTCGGCAATGGCAGACCTGTGTCAATTCCTATGCATAACTAATAATTACCCAGCAGATGACAGCGAGAATCTGGCAGTTGATATAAAGAGATGGTTTCAAGAACAAAATCTACACTTACGCAGGCCTTTTTACCATTTACATTTTAGATATGGCGTCGTCAACAATATCGAGACTGGCAGATTGTCTCATGCCGGATTGGAAAAGTGTTTTCTTCGCAATGGCCTGCTCGATTTATTTTATTTGCAGAAGGACGCGCATTTGGAGATAATATTTACAGACTGCACCAAGATCCATGCACTCATTTATATCTATTACCATATAGAGTCCATCAACATATTGTTGTGGTATGGACTGAAATTTCGTAAGACACCAGGATTACCCTATTATTGCACCAGAGCATCCTCAACAAGAAAAGTCATTCTTCTGGTAACGTCACAGGTTATGTTTGGTATATTGAATAACAGCTTTTAAAATACACCACAATATTTACATACTTTATCCTTCAAGTAGGATAATTCCAAACCAAATGTTTTTCACTGCACAAGGTGCCCCAATAAGATTGAAACGCGCTTTAATTTTTTTTTATATGTTGGAAATACGTGGGCAATGTAAATTGCAAAAGTTCAGAATAAGTTAAGAATTAAGATTAGGTTTATTAAATAGCCTTACCATTAATCTACAAAACGTAACAATTTTTAATTTTTATACTGTGCCTGAGTCCTATAAGTTAAAAAAAAATGTTCTCCATGTTCTGAGAAGTAAAACAATAAAAATTGCATTCATATTAGATCAAAATTCACCGAGTTATGATATTTTGAATTTTATAAAATTCCGAAACTTTCCGTCATTAAAAACGGATAGATGATTTTTTAGTGCCAAGAAACTCCGAAATTTCATGAAACACATAGATTATTGATAATTGATACCCATATTCAGGGCTCAATAACTGTGGTCGTCAGGTCTCCATTGGCGATCAAAGTAATTTAACTGGCGACTTACTGGAAGCATCAACATTGGTTGATCTAATGGTGATTCACTTGAACTGTTTACTTAATGATTATAAACCATAGGAAAGTAATATTTTAAAAATACAGGCATACACAAAGACACACGCCGGTAGTTAAGAAGCAAAAATTATTTTTTATAATGCAGATTTTAAAGAACTATGAAAAAAAAAGTGTTTGTAAATCTCTTATATAAGGTAGAATGTGCTAAAGCTGGCACTTTAGGATATTGGTCAGTGACTTTCTTAAGTAATTTCTTTCAAAATAATTTTCTTATAAAAATAATTAATGATTTTAGCAAAAGGCAATTGTTTTTCTTATGATTTTGCTCACACTTCAGACATTAAAGCTTTATAGTGCACCCACCTTTCGTTTTCTTAGAATTATAATTTTTATACGTTTTGTTTAGAAACTTAATTTATATCAACTTTCAAAATGAATTTATTAACTGAGTTGAAGAGTTAGGGCAATTTAAGATATATTATTACCAGGTCTTTACGAATTTGATAAAATCTGGCAGCCAGCAAAAAATTCTAGTCGCCAGTAAAAAATATTTTCCTCACCACCTCCACCATCATTGATTTTCAAGAAGCACAAAAGTTTTGTATGAATTAATTTAGAAAAAAAATAATAACAAGAATAGTTTAGAATTATTAGTTACATAGTTTAAAATAATACATAATTTAGAAAGATAATATAAACTATGTTTTGTAATGAAACTTGTCAACATATAAGTGAATATAATTTTGATAACTTATATAAACACAAAAATCTGATTTGAAACTTACAAAAAAAAAAAAAAAAAAAAAAAAAAAAAAAAAAAACCTGAGCATTTTTTAGCACTGTATCCAATTTTAGATGCCACAGAGGTTGGATTGACATTATTCCTTACTGTTTTATTTAAATCTACCCCCTATCCCATATTCTAATCACGTGCTAGCTGATTAGAGCTGAAAAGAATTAGTATTTTCTGATATGAGATGCATGAGATAGAAAATGCCTTTTAAACTTGATTCTTCCATTAAAGGAAAGAGAGAAGAGGAGAATCACTGCTTGTCGCGCATGAGTAGGGGGGAAATAGAGAAAAACTGCCATTTGTGTCATTTCTTAAATTATTTTTTTTTGAAAAGAAAAGAAAAAAAAAACGCCAGAATAAATAACTTAGTCGCCAGTTAAAAAAACTGGATCGCCAGTGGTGACCTGGCGACCGCATTTGTCAAGCTCTGCTCATGATTATAGCTTTTTAATCAAACCATATATATATATATATATTAATACATGATTAAATAAATCAGTGGGCAGCAAAAACGGACAACGGCAGTGAGGGAGTAAATATTTTTTATTGGCTATCAGAAATGTTTGCTGGCTACCACATTTTTTTTTTTTTCAATTTGTATAGCCTTGTTATATTTTTGTTTTTTGAAATTGGGTCCTTATTCAGAGGGATGGAAATGTCAACACCCAAAATTGCAACGCTTTGAAATTGTCAAATGAAAAAGGAATATTTCACTTCGGGAATGCCAGTTTTATTAATCTGGTTATCCACTAATAAGCATTGGAAACCACAATATAACTCTGTATGCATAACTTATGTAACTACATTTTTTATTGGCTGAACCAACCTTCCAATGTCTTCATTACTATGTCTTCTCTTCCAAATTTCGTGCTATTTAAGTTGTTAAATCCAGCTACGCAGATGACTTTTAATAGCATCATTATATCACAACTCTGAATATAATTTTCTCAAAATATCTTCACAAATTCAATGCATTTTAAATTATCAAAAAAATGTTAGAACTCAAATAATTAAAGATGCAGAATAACTAGAACAGGAAGAGTTTTTTAATACGACAGCTGGTCTTTCTTTTTTTTTTTTTTTTTTTTATGTATAAAAGAATTGTAGTGAACAATGCAAAAACTTTTGATCCATTACTTTGTTATGTAAGCGGAGAACAGGAAATTTTGTAAAATAAATCATATTAATATTTTACAATTTTGGAGATTTAACGTAAATTATCCCTGTTTGCAGTGAGTTTTAACTATAAAATATGTTATTAGAAATTCGAATAGTTTAAAATAAGTTTTTCTCTCTCGTAGTTAAATTATTTTCTGATAATTAATAGACAATAGAATTTTATTACAAGGAAAAGAGCATAAGTGACTGGCAATTATGAAATTAAAGAATGTATAAAAAAAGAAGAAAAAAGAAAGAAAATTATTGTAATCAACTAAAGATGAAAATAAATGTTTTTGTTTAGTAATTACAAATGATAATTATAGTTAGAATAATTACCAGATTGTAAATAATTTAGCATACAAAATTACAAATTATTTTAAATAAGATACAAGTTTTGAATAATTATGTTTTTGTGTAATATTTTTTTATAAATCATTGTTACTAAGAGTAATAACTTTTAATGCCTTCAAGCATAACATTAAAAATATTTATGATATTGATTTGTCTTCGTAACTATCTGTTCGTTCAAGCATTTACTTTCTTAAAAAATTATGAAATTCAAGTACCTTTTGATGTAGACTGTATGTTTTTGTTGAAAATGGTCTGTTTAATAGTAATTATATAGCTCATTTACATGACTGAGAAAATTTTTGAATTCTACCCCTTTATGGACAGTTGTTTAGAATATTTAAAATGGAAAATTCAAAAATAGAATATTCAAAATTGTTTAGTGCACTCTTAAGTTATGTAAATATTATATAATCTACTTATTCCTGCATATATGATAGAATAAATTTAAAAACATCGCCAATTTTTTTTTTAAAAAAAGGTCGATTTATGAATATATAAATGTTTTATTTAAATGTATAATGTAATTGTAAATATAAAGTAAAAACTGCGTTAGCGCTTGCTGCCTTTTTTTTTCGTTATAAGTGTTTAATAAATATAGGAGATGTTTTATTTAAATCGATTGCGTGCAATTGTATTGAAAATTTAAAGTAGATTCTGTATCATTTAAAGACCGAATACACATGATCGTGCGGGTTCGAATTTATTGAACTTCGTGGCTTTCTGGCAAGTTATGCAGCTTTACAGGATTGTAATACTTAGAAATACAAAATATAGAAAAGGTAGTTTTGAAAGAATGGTTGAATATGTAAAAATTAATTTACATTGCTTTAAAATAGATATTTTCCCCTCTCCAAAAATTTTCACCACCAGTCTCAAAGGAGTATAGAGGTTTCATTAAGCTTGTTGCTTTGTTGTACTGTTGTAAGCGTTTAAAGAGTATAGAGGATGTATTCCATAAACCTAATAGTGCAATCGTATTGTAAATTTAACGTAGAAACACCGTTAGCAGTTTAATTAAACTTGTGTTGTTTTGTTGCATTATAAGCGTTTAATGAGTATGGAATATATTTTATTTTAATCTACAAATGCAATTGTATTGTAAATTTAAAGTAGAATCTGCGTAGCAGTTACATTAAGCTGCTCTTTGTGGGGAGAAAGAGTGTAATGGTTGGTTTAAAGGGTACATTTTAGAAAATTTTTGAATTTTATATGCAACATTTGATTGTTACTTGTGCTTTTTAAAATATTCTTCTACTTCTCTGTATCGCGCCTAATAATTGCAGATTACTTTTAAATGCTTAAATTGCTAATGCAAATTCCTCAAAAATGTTCTGCTTCTGAGTTCTGGCAGGGAATAAAGACAGAAATTATAGAACTATTTCTTTTTCAGTCTCATTAAAGAGAATTTCATGAAACCCATTACTAAAAATAAAATAAATAAATAAATAAATTTTGAAGATGTCACTTTTTAGTCTTTCAAATACAGTGAAATGAACGAAGGTTTCGCCATTACTTCAACCCCGAATTAAATATCACATCAACAATTTTCATATTAATAGCTATCATTATTCAGTAAAAAAACAATTGTGCAGGCGCATCCTGCATCCATTTCAGCAGGCGCATCCTACTGAAAACAGGCCCCTACCCTACACCCTGAAATAAAGTTTCTTTTTTACACTCGTTACAGCTGATAAACTTTTCCGTCAACTTTACATATTTTTAACACTGTATTGAATTTTTTTTTTTAATGTCATATTTATGGGTAAATTTAAAAGAGTGAATTTCATGTAGGAATGAAAAGTATTTCTAATTTAGTCAGAAGGTTGAGCGTTATCATGCGGGAGAAATGCAATATTTGATAACGCGCTTAAGGTTCCTCATAAATCAAATTTCAAATCTCCTTCTCCAGTGTTAAATCTATGGCCTTAGAATGCATTCGTGTGTTTAAAACTTCTCATCAAAAATTTGAAAACATTCATGTTTTTTTTTTTAATATATATATTCTTCTTAAAGAATGATTATACAAATTCTATTTCACAAAATAGGTCTAAAATGTTTACTTAAATGGCTGACAAGTTGCTAATAAAATTTAAAAATAAAATTAAGTAATATATATATTTGAAATATTATTTGAAGTTATACCATTAAGAAATATTCTTTAAGCAAGTATACAGAAAACAAAACTAAAATATTTTAATTTTCTGATAAGAAATTTGAAAAGTTTGAATGCATTTCAAGCCCATAAGTTTTAATACAGGAGACGGAAATTTGAAATTTGACTGGAAACCAGCCTTAAGTCATATATTTTTCAGTTATTGTGAAAAATGGAAATGGAAAATCAACTCTCTAGAACGATTCTCTTTCAAGGCACAGAACAAGAAAAGCATAAGGAATGGCGTTAGTCATATCCGACAAGATCCCAAAAGTGACTATATATCAAACAAATGGGTTTTTCTGCATAATTATTGGTCACATTATAAGTCACATCTGAAAGAGTACAAAAATTACCCCTTTATTCTGTAAGGTATCAATCAAATGGGTTATTCTGTATAATTATTTACCACATTTGCATAATTACCTGTCACATTATAAGTCACATGTGACAAGGGCATAAAAATGGCCTATGTACTCTCTAGATCAAATAGGTGTGTCTACATAATTGTTTGTCACATCTGTATAATTATCGGTCACATTATAAGTCACATATGACAAAAGCATAAAAATGGCCTCTGTACTCTCTAGATATCAATCAAATGGGTTATTCTGAATAATAGAGACGTGTGCAGTCTCTAAAAAAATCTCTCCAAGAGGAATGCCCAAAATATTAGGAGATGAGTTGAAGCCATTTGCTGAAAACTTTATCAAAGGATTTCGCTTTTGCATAAAAGCGACCACTTCACAAACTACAACTTTTCTGTATGTCACAGATCTATATAACCTGTCTATTAGCAGTTTGATTTTGATTTCTGTGGTTATTAAAATATTAAGCTAAAACGCTCGTTCGGGTTATTTTTTGACACCCTGCATTTCGTAATCTCTAATGAATCTTTGTGACAAAAATCAAAATTTTTAATGAAATACTGAGGCACGATAAAACTTGTGAATTTTATTTTTTTTCCAAACACATGTTATGATACACTATTTACAATCAAAAATTTACCCAGCTATTATCTATGACCAGTGCAACCTTCGCAAGGATAGGGTGAAAACATCAGATGAATTTTACATGATTTGAATAACTTTAGGCCTAACATACTTTCAAAAATCTTCTTCCGTATTCTATATTTACAGATAGAATTACAATGCATGCATAATTTTGAGGCACATATTTTATTGATTTTGCAAAACTTAGTCAAATAAGACATATTTTTTTTAATTGTGCGGTGCTCTTTATTTAAATGATTTCTTCATTTAGAAATAAAAGTGCATAAAATCAACTATAAACATTATTTTACGTTCTTAGCCATTTTCGAATTTTGAAAATAATTCTTTGGCAAAATGTTTAGGTACTTTTCGGTTAGCCGGCGCCAGTGATATATATATACATGTATACATACATATATATATACACATATATCTACACACACACATATATATATATACACACTTATATGTATGAATATATATATGTATATATATATGTGTGTGTGTAGATATATGTGTATATATATGTACATATATCACTGGCGCCCGGCTAATCGAAAAGTACCAATTTTTATTTACTTATGATTTATTTCATTAAAAAACTTTGCATAAAATGTAAGAATTTTTTAACTTCCTTTTTGATGCATTCTTGTTTTTAAAAATCCCTACTCTACCCAATAAGTGATTCACCGAAAATTTATAACTAAAGTAAAAAAAAAAAAAAAAAAAAAAAAATCTTTACCCATACAAATGCTTTCTCTAAAAAATATTTTTCTCTTACATTATATTAATGTATTATTCTTAACTTTTCTAAAAGGATATGAAGCGATGTCACAGAAACTTTTGTTTTATTTTAATGCTAAAGTTTTTAGGAAAATGAACAAAATACTTTTACGTTTTCTTAAGCTTTTTTAAGCTTATGTTTGCTTAATGCTTTTATTTAATTTTTTACTATCTAACTGATGAAGGAAAAATCAAACAGCGGGTACATATTTTGGTGAAATTTGACCTTAAATATTCACCCAAAATCTGACGTTTTCACTCCATCCTACATGTATACAATAAAAGTGTTTGCTTTTATTTTAGATTACGGAATCATTTTCAGTTTCAGCTGCAGATTTCGTTTTCACAGGCCTAATCATCAAAAATAGCATGTACCTGTCGAACATCCCAAAGTCGTGTGTATGACTTTCACACTCGTTAGATTGTTGCATTATTACAAAAAATACACATATTTGTACATAAAGTTCTTCATGGGAGCTCATTCAATCAGCAAATGAAAATGACACACGACATTCATTGTGATTCTTGCATCCTTTGTAAAAAAAAACAAACAATGAAAACAAAAATGGATGTTTTTCTATAGACAGAGGCTGGGTTTTCACTTAAAAGTGATGTTTCATTGAATATCGGTCTTATTAACTGTAGTTCTAGATGAAACTTAGATATTCAGTTATGTAGACGCTAACTGAACGGTTAGAGTTCCACACGATATTTTACATCTAATGGTCCTATTACACGAGGTGTCAAAGTTACCTCAAATTTTAGGCACCACAATCTTAACCCATGGCTTCAAAAAGCCTGGCTGGAAACAAGTAACTTTTGTAAAGAAGCAATGTCGTCCCTAACAGCCAATGAAATGCTTGGAAAACTGACGTCACATTTTCACTGACATTTCATTCATATAGCAATGAATATCAGTGCGAGAACGTGTTCAAGTTTCTTTATAGCAACCGTAGCACCACAAAGTGTGGAAAGGAGCTTTGACTGTTGTGTTGTGGCAATTTTTGTCACTTCAAATTATCCCGTGTAATAGGAACTTTAGATTTGCACTCGATTGCATACATCGCCACAGGTCAGAGCTTCATGTCTGTTTCTTGCTTCGGACACCAGACTTCATCACTAGACAAGAGTTCTCTGCCCAGAACTCTTGCCCTCTCTGGTGTAATAGGACGGCGTGTCTGTTCTGTTCTATTATTTTCGCAGTTGCTAGGCAATGTACGGCCTGTAGATGGCATCTTTTGGTGAAGGGCATGGTGATGACGAATCGCACTGCAGATGATGGTGAGAAAGGTGCCTGTCTGCTGAGAAAGGCGATGAGGACACTTCTTCCTCCTCCTCCAGCGTCATGTCCTCGTCAGAAGGTGATCGCTTGTCTCCCTCTTCGCTGACGGGAGCCGGGCAGTTCCGTTCCGGATCAGATTCCGTCCGAGACTTGGATTCCTGCTGTGCTTTTTTGCTCCGTTTCCACTTCATCCGCCTATTTTGGAACCAGATTTTTACCTGAAATAAAAAAGCGGGAAAATTAATAGTAGAAACAAGAATATCTGAATTTTCAGAAATGGCATACTTTTTACATATGTGAATGATATAACAGTATATTGTGTACGCACTCGTACAGTTAAACAGAAAAATAACTCTTCCAGACTAAGCCAGAAATTTTATTTCACAACTAGGAGTGAAACTTAGAGAAGGACTTTGGTAGAGCGGACAGCGGAGTAGCGTGACAAAGGAGAAATCTCACTCGTGGGTGATAGGTAGAATTCTCTGACATGGATGCAGAGTTATGTAGCCTATTCAGAGATGAGAAGCTGAAACACCTTATTATGGTTAATCGGAGTGCTCAATCATACAAATTAATCGAAAGATCATATGACCAACCCCCGGACTCACTCTTTTGAAACAGCGAGGCTAGACGAGAAAGTTTCTGACCACAAAACACGAGATAAATCAAAAACTCAGATTTAATAATCAGTGATTTGATTCGAGACGAGACGATCGATTTTGTCACCTCCAGAAAAGAGATAATTTAGAGTGGTTCTGCAAACCGACTCTAGTTTGTCTACAGGCCGAACTAGCAGTCAACGAGATGTTGAACTTATCTTACCAAAGTTATTAGAATTATCTTACCTCACTTGCTACCACTTTATTTTGTTGAAGTCGTTATACTATGATACACAAGTGAAGTTGGAAAACTATAAGATATAAGAAGATATCGTGTGTTTAAAATAAGAAGATATCGTGTGTTTAAAATAAGATGTCGTGTGTTTATAATTAAAGATTTTTGTATTTTAAAGATAAAACCAATAAAGACCTTCATATTGGGAATGAATGAAATGAACATTTTCTTAAAAGTGTTTTGTTCAGAATGATGAAAGGGTTTGGTTGTGTAAAATATAATTCTATAAATCCTTTTCTGAGAGCAGGCGGGTAAAAAGTGTTGGTAAGTCACCCCTTTTAATAGGGTAAAAAGCAATTTCCTCTACCATTTTTTTGTTGAAATTGTTTATTATACTATTCAATGTTATATAATATTTAGATTCACTGTAATTTTTAAACAGAAGATTTTAGTTTGGCCAAACTTGGACATTTTGTACACTGTAAAAAAAAGTAAAATTATGGTTATTTTACCGTGAATTGCTGCAGTTATTGAACGGAAAATATCACCTTTTTCACTGTCAAATCTCGTAAATTTAAATTTTTTACAGGGAGAATTCCTTTTACAAAGCCCGTTTATGTTAATGGCAAAGCCCGTTTTTTTTATGGGCTTTTGTCTGGAATCTTTGCTGCAGTAATTTTACAGCAGCAATTTTTTACCGTGAACATTTTTACAATATTTTTTTTTTTTTCAACATTTTATTTATTCCACGCGCAGCGAACAAAAGTGTCGTTTTGATTCTGATATATGTTCATGCAGAGTTGGACAAATTCGCAATTGCAATTATCTGCAATGTAATTATACAATTTAATTGTGTGTAATTGGTTATTAGTTACACACATTCAAGCATAGAAATTTCGTCAAATCTTGGGATGGGAGACGATTCCGGTTACAAAGCTTCAAAAGTTTTTTACGGCATGTAATTGTAATTATACAATTAGATTGTAATAGTGTGCATTGTTACATAATGTATTTGTAATTGCTATATAGAATTAAATTGTAATTAAATTGCAGATAATTGCAATTGCAAATTTGCCCAATTCTGTGCTCATGGTATAAGTATACGCAAATAAAGATTTATAAAGCATTGAAATAAAATCGGTACCACTCATTTTTGATACCACTCACAAAAGTCCCTCATAACTTGAAAAAACAAATATCGTTTACAAAATAGTTTACTGTATTATATATTTATATATTTTTTGTAAACAAAATTATTTAAAATTATATTTCTGTAATATTAGTGCACTAATTATATTTATGTAGTGTCCATGCATCAGAAAATTATTTTATTGCAGGATCAATTTATAGTAAATCATGTAAATTACCCATTATATATTAAATACTTAGCACGCTTATATAACAAATCAGAAATCAGAACACCCAGAGATAATATACTTCATTAATTGCTAAAAGATGCTAAATAAAAATCATAAAATTAGTTGAGAAGTTTTAATAAACTGTCTATATGGTTCGGCTTCACCGAAACTTTTATCAAAACAACTGAGAATATTTGACAGTTGCATGATCTATAATGTATATAAAATTCCAGCATTCATGCATTCCATGTTCTAGATTTCTCACGTTATATTTCCATTTATTTATTTATTTTTACATGTTTTTAAAAAAATTATTTTTTTCCACGTAATTTAACTTGCCAAAATTATGGGTTGACTTACTCCATGGCTACGATTATGGAAAAAAGCACCAAAGTAAAAATAAAACAAAAAAGTCCTTCCGGCTTGTACCGTGAGAAGGTAGTTTTCATAGTACATGGTTTTAAAAAATTCAACTCATTTTACTCAAACACCCGAAGCTAAAATGCTTGGAACCCGATTATAGAAGATTCAATCTCGGTTTTCGTTAATACTGAATTTGAATGCGAATTTCGGCATTAGAGTTACAGCATAACAAAAATCAGATTGTTTCAAAATGAAAGCCACCCTAAAATTTCAAACAACCCTATCTCAGCCATTTTTTAAGATAAAGCCAAAAAAAAAAAAAAAAAAAAAAAAAAAAAATCGGAATCCTTGTATGACGATCTGATACTTAACGGAAACAACTTTTTCAATTTATAATTTTTTTCATACATCTTTTTTGAATTTTTTAAAAAAATGAAAAAATTTTAACTTGCCGCCATTTTGAAATAAGATGGCGCATGAAGCTGGCCAACGTACTCGGTTGGGACCTTGGTATGTTCTGTACTCATGATCAGTCACATCCAAATTCGTTCATAAATAAGAGAGTAGAGTTACAGCATGACATATGTCAGATATATATATATATATATTATATATATGTATATATATTACCGTAATTTAACTCTATTCTGACCATAATATATACAATATGTAGGTCCATAATGGTCAGAATAGCGTTAAATAACGGTTATGTATAACCAGGGCCTGATCATCTCTATGTGGGGACCGGGGCACACAAGTCATGTCCCCCCACCGCATTCCACAGGAAAATTCATGCATTGTAATAAACATGACATAACTTTAAAATTTAAACTACAGCAGCTTTTCAAAAAGAATGTATTGCAGACACATATAAAAATGGATTAAACATTATATGGAGGTAAAATCTATGGGCATATGCTATTTAGAGTGAATAAAACTTTAATCCTAAATAAATCTTTAAACATGTTTGATGTAATATCAGTTCTTCTCCGAATTCGAAAGTTTACATTACAATTCATTGTCGTTAGTGAAGCACAATGAGGTATTTTAGTTTACATGACTGTGAAATATATATTTTTTCTATAAACTGTAAATGGAATTTTGTATTATTGTATTTTCAGAGAGTGCACAAAATGGAATTTGGGGCCTCCTGAAAATGGAGGCCCGGGGCACGTGCCCCATGTACCTCTCTAATAATCAGGCTCTGTAACCATTTGCTAATAAGCTACAAAAACGGTTGAATGACAGGACAGTTTGCTGCAAATTTTTAACAGTGTTGCATTATAGATCGTGCAACTGTAGAATATTCTCATTTGTCTTGATAAAGGCTTCTGGGAAACTGAAACATATAGACAGTTTATTAAAACTTTTTTACTGATTTTATAATTTTTAACAACCACACAATAGTAATGAAGTATTTGGCGCTTTTTAAATAATTTTAATGGCTTATTGTTAGTTAATAATTGTTCTATGATATACTTTAAAAGTTTCACGCTGGGAAGACTTTAAGGCTGTTGTCAAATTCAACCTTTTTAATTTCTGACAACTTTAGAATTCATTTTTTTTCGTAAGCGCATGAAACTGACAGGTTCTCTAATTTAGAAATTACAGAAACAAAATTTCTTTTCAATTTTTCGGTAAAAGCAGACCTTTTAGATAAAGCTGTCAAAGTGGACGTTTTGAACCAAATTTCTGGACGCCACAGCGTGGTAAAAGGGAAAAAACTACCGCCACTGCACAAAAATAGCTTATAACTCAAGACGTAAGACATTTATCAAAAAATGAAAAAAAATCCTTGACGGCAAAGGTTGATTTCGAGAACGCGGACCGTGGGGCGCCTGTTTATTGGGAATTGCAGAAGAAAGACCTTTTTGCCATGATGCGGGAGTTGCAACCGCCCACTTCGAAATATACCTATGCCTGTAGGTGGAGCCAGCAGTGATTATTTTGTTTTTATTTATTTATTTATTTTATTTTTTATTTTTTTACTGTAAGAGTTGGTCCTATAAAAAACTTGTCAATATAAAAGTTGTAGATAATATTAAGAATATATTACTAAGATTTATAATAAATTTAAGCGGATTTTATATCTTGTGAATTGACGATGAATTTTTTTCTTAAACCTCTATTTCACCCCCCCCCCCCTTGAAGGCACTTTTAATGAAATCAAAAATCTGCCATACATAAATTTTTGGCCCTTTTCCTAGAAGTACTAATAACTTTAAACGGATTCGATACGTATCATAATTAAGAAGTTATGTTTTTTTTTTTTTTTTTTTTTTTTTTTTTTCATTTTTCACAAAAAGCACCGAGATTTTATGCCCCTTGATTATATGTGTCCGTTTGAAAGAGATTTGTGCAGAATTATGGAAGTTATCATGTCCATAAAAAAGTGATATAGATAGATAGATAGATAGATAGATAGATAGATAAACTTTTAAACTGGGTGTGGTTTTGGGTTCTAGGAGTCATGATCGGCGTAGATCTGCAAAAAATTTTCAGAAATTCCAACTTAGGGGAGAATATAATAGGTAGTATTTCTTACTAAATCTACCTAAAAACTATTTGATTTCAAGTTACTTCAATCGCGATGGCTATTTGTTCCATACTTTTACGTTTTAAAATAAATCCGTAAAACTGTGAGAAAGTTTCGCATTTTTGAACAGGAATTTATTATATATTTTTTTTATTTATTTATTTAAGTCTTACGTCTGTTCTCATATCCAAACTGCTACTTTCTGACACATTCTTTAATTTCTTTTTTGTTATCAAACGTATCAAATTGGCAGGTCTCTTATTCAGAAACTATGGAATCAAACTGTCTTTTTCGTTTTTCGGTAAACGCAGAATTTTCAGAAAATGCTGTCAAAGTGAAAGCTTTGGACGCGAGAGCACAGGGAAGGTAAAAGAGTGCAGGTAGAGAGCGCAGGGAAGTATTTTCGTAAACTTTTCTTCCTGAGACAACAATCGGTTATAACTCAATCATACCCGCAAATATCATGCTTTTATGTTTAAAACTATGCTCTCTAAAAATGACATTTTCAAAACTGAGCAAAAAATACTCAAATCTGAGTATGTCGCATATCAAAATGGCTCCGAATCAAAATGATTCAAGTTTGACACATGTATAGACTCATTTATGAAAACATGCACACACTGAAGAATAAAAACATCATGTGCTCCAATTTGAGTATGTCCATGTTTCAAAAATGAGTATGAACTGACTTCTTTGTTCTCATTTTTGAGTATGTCCATGTTTCAAAAATGAGTATTAACTGATCCTAATCATTCTTGAGTATGTCCATGTTTCAAAAATGAGTATGAACTGACCTCTGCTCAGTTTTGTGTATGCCCATGTTTCAATATTTTGAGTATTAACTGACTTCTATGTGCTCATTTTTGAGTATGTCCATGCTTTAAAAATGAGTTTGAACTGATTCTAATCATTTTTGAGTATGTTCATGTTTCAAAAATGAGTATGAACTGATCTCGTAAGTGCTCAGTTTTGAGTAGGTCCATGTTTCAATATTCTGAATTTTTCTGGTATTTCAGAATTGAAAGCAAAGTCATGTTTAGAAAAAAAAAGTTTCATAACAAATTGAAAACATCGATTTACTCACATTTGAAAGTGTAAATTTTCTCAGTGTGTCAGAAAGTTTCACGTTGTTAAGCGGGAGAAAATATTTTTTTCTTTGAAGCCTTATCGATTCTAACCCTTTCCAGTGGATTTTGTTGTGATTTTTCTCATTTTTTCCCCTTCCAGTGCACTTATTTATATATTTTTATTCTTTTTAGGTGGAGTTCTTCCTCGCGGTTCATTTTCGCCCAAACGAATCTTGTATCTTATTTTCAAAATTGCGGACACATTCGATTATAACGTTATACACATTTCTAAAACTCCCTCGTCGATGGCAGTCGTTGCCTTTCCCACTTCTCCCAGAAAGGAAAAATAGGAATCGAAGCAGGTTCTCCCCATCCCTAATCAATCGACAGAACAACACTGCGGATAGAGCAGAAGGAGAGAATGAGCTGATTCTCTCTGCAACTAACTGTGCGTGAATTTCGGAGACGATATATATATCCGAGATGAGAAGGACGCCACCTCATCCAATTAGAGGCACACGCCTGGAGGGCAAGGGGGCGTCGTCATATTGAAGGAAGAACAAGCACGTCTCTCGTCTGATGTTTAATATTTAGTTTCACCGAGTTGCATATCTTCAACATACCCAAATACCCAACATACCCATACATGTAACTTATAAAGTTGGCTTTTAAAAGACGACTAGCTGACCTGCCCGGCATTGCCCGGGCTCGTAATACTAAATAAATTAAAAAAAACATCAAGTTTTTATTACTTTATATCTTTAACCCGATTTTGTATGAAATCATATTTTAAAATGAAATAATTCGCGAAAAGATATTGATGTTTAGTGATAAAAGCGCTCATTTTCTTGTTATTTTTGTCCGAACTCTTTGACATCTTTATTGGTTATGAATGAAACGGTTTTACAGCCTGTGTAAAAATTTCGTGAAAAAACAGTGTTATCGAGTTGTAAAAGAAATGTTTTCTTCTCGCTTTTTTTGTTTGTTTGTTTGTTTTCGCATTTTCTCCTTTAACGTAGCAATAAAAAAAAATAGTTCTCATTTTCCGAATTTTTTCATTTTAATGAGACGTTCTTCTTCACAAAATTCACTTTAATAAAACAAGTTCCTTCACAAAATTTTTCTTATAAAACAAGATATTTTTGAAAATTCTCTTTCACAAAGTTTGATTGCAATTGTAGCAATTTTTATTTTTATTTTTTGTTGAATTGTGTGTAATTTTCAAACAAAATTTTCAAACACCAGATAGGCAGAAAACTTTATCAAGAAGACTTTTAGATTAATTAATTAATAGTATTTCATTCAGTATTGAATAACTGCATTTAATTGTTTGTTACAAAAATTTATTTTTCATAATAAAGCAATTAAATTTCGCAAAAAAATATTTTTTTCTCACAAAATGGAATCCAAGGGAAAAAAAAAAACCTTGCAATTTATTAAACACAAATTTGAATGATAAAGGTTACACCAAAATAGACTATACTGCACTGTTAAAATTTTGTTGTGGGTTGAACCAATATTGATGCTGCAACCATAAAATGGTAAAATATCGTTCCAATACTTGGAGCTAAGTTGGTTGATAGGTTGATTCATTGTTCAATCCGAGCTTCAAATGTAGAACGAGATTTCACAAATTTATGGTTGCAGCACCAAATTTGGTTCAACCCACACCACAAAATTTTAACAGTCTAGTTGATATGAAAAACAAAACTTTATGATTAAAAGATTTAAACTTAAAAAAAATAAAAATAATAAAAAAATAAATTTAAAAAAAATTTATTTTTGATATTTACATTTATATACTATACTTCACTTTTTTAAATTCAAATGTATGACAATAAAAACTGCCTTAAAAAAAAAAAATTGGGATAGCTTTACGCTCTTTTTACTTCATTTTACGTTTTAGCAAACAAATCTCTTATTTTTAACAGTTAAGTAACTACCTTTCTCTTCATATCCTCAATTGTTTATATTCAAAATTATCCTATTTTTACTCAATACTCATTTTAATGACTATCATTACTTTCTTTCAATCTAAATTCTCATATAATTCCTGATTGGCTGCTCTACGCAAGCCAATTCTTGATTGGTTAGCTTCTAATTTCGGATTGGCTGTTGAAGTTGATAGTCCAATCCATAGCTTCTTTTTCTTTTTTAAGTGCATTTTTTTGCTATTTTTATACTTTTTTCACATGGCTTCTTTAAGATGTGATATACAATAACTCATAGACAGGGAGTGGCGTTGCTTGCAACTGGATATCCCTTTGAAACAATAAATGTTCCATATCAATGTTTAAACAGTTATTGTTAATAAAATTGATGAGTGGAACCAAATAAGAACTTTATGTTAAGTCAGCATAACAGCATAATACCAAAATACTATAGCAGGATATTTTTTAATTAACTAAAAAGATAATGTAGAAGGAATTATTTTTTCTTTTGAATGTTAACAATAGTCAAATACAATGATGTGCTAGAGTTCTGGAAATTATGTTCATTTGTGTGTTTCCGGTGGCAATAAGATATTTTCATAGTCGCAGAACTTAATTATTATCAATTAACACATTAATATTTAGTACGCTTTGAATAAACAATTTAGGGACACTGAATAGATAGTTTAAATAATATATTTTTCTTTAAAAGAAACTGAACTAAAAGTAATTTTATTTTTATAAATTCACAAGTTCTCGCTTTCTACCACGCATAAGTAAAAGAGTCGAAATTTCCATAATCGGGGAACGCGTTATCCTAACATTATCCTAAACTTCATCGGATAAATCCATATCTTTTACAGATAAAACAAATAAATACATTTAATTTGACTTTTTGACTTGGTAGAGAAAAAAATTGATTCAAATTAACCACATGGATAAAAAAAATATATGTATATCTTTCATATCTGACAAAAATAAATAGTACTACTTAAAACTACATGATATTGCAGAATGAATATTTCTTTTGAATATTTAATAGTGTCAAATACAATTTACGATGCATCTATATAAACTTCAGTTCTTTCAATGATTTGTACAAGAAGTATTTCAGGAAGTTTTGAATTACAAACTTCCATCTTTACATTACATGAACTAATTTGAGTTAAATAAAAGGATTTAATAATTGTAGAATTAATGCATCTAAAAATAAGGTACTTCTTTATTATCCCGTCGACCACTTGCCATTAGAAAAAAAAATTGCCAAGCTATTTGCCAAACAGTAATGCCCAATAAACAAATGAAAATATGTTGTCACTGCAATCTCAAAAAATACAAATAATTAAGAAAAGCTTGACTCACTAAAGTGCCAACGTGCCTACTCATTGTAGCTTTAAATAATCAAATTTACAATATATTTGTGAAAACAGAAAAAAAAACTTCGATATTTATTTATTTACACCATTTTTCTAATAATTATCATGTGGATAAATATTTATGACGTCAGTTGAAATTTATCTATTGTACGTAATTATGCATCGCAACATTTTTTTCAATGCTTTTTCTCTTTTAATATCATGATTAATGAAATAACTAATAAATCAGTAAAACAACATTAAATATACAGATAAATGTCAAATTACATATCACTTGATGACATGACAAACACGTGTAATGCATCTGATGTCAAGTGAATGTGACGCCACGATTGTGCATTTTTGGCGTTAAATTCTACAGTTTGGCGATAGTTTTTATTTTATGGAAAGTGGTCGACAGGATAATGGAGAAGTTCCAAAAATAATTTGAAAAGAAGAGAAAGGATTAGAGTTGAGGATGACGTACCTGTGTTTCTGTGAGCATGAGGTTTGTGGCCACTTCGAATCTCTTCGGCCTGGAGAGGTATTTGTTCATCCGAAACTGGTTCTCCAGTTCCAGAAGCTGTTGGCTGGTGAAGGCGGTGCGAGGGCGGCGGGTCTTTCCCAGCACTTGACCGGCGCCTAACACAAAAGAAATTGCAGTCACAAAACAGACTCACATAATGCTATTTAATAACGTATGAGTGTCATTTCATAAATCACGGAAGCGTTGTTATTGCGTGTGGCAAAAAATGGAGAAAATTGAATGTCCTTCATTTGTTCCGTTAATTTCATGTCTAATGTCCGCCATTTGTTCCGTTAATTTCATGTCTAATGTCCGTCCTTTGTTAATTTTATTTAGATTCTGTCAATGTTTTATTGACATTTTTGTTAAAATGCCATACAATTAACATGCATCATCATGTTAAATGCATTGTTTTAAATGTCAGCAGAATGGTCATACTACAACTACCTGCCATTATCCTAAAATGTTCACCATCTAATAATTATATGGGTTTAAAGGGAAATGGAATTCATTCATGAATGTTAATAGAGAATGGGTATAAAAGTGAAATTTCGGGAGAGACAGTAAAACGTAGAAATTGAAATCTTGATTTTATTATAGAAAAAGTGCACGAATATACATTGGAATATATGAATAAAATACTGGAATGCAGCCCAAATACCTCGTAGGTCCAATTTGAAATTTTATAATTACTTAATTACGACGACATATCGAATTCACTAATTTGCAGGTTATATCTATGTATAATGAACACCAAATATTCTCGTAGAGCAATCCACGACTCTGTATCATTTTGATTTATCTGTCCCACCACACTTTGTAGCATATCCATATGTACACCATAATGTTGTCGAATTTAATGACCATGGGAAGACCACTGAATACTAGAGTGCTCTTAAAATCATAATTTGGCAGCTGCAAATTTGTAGAGAGACGTGTATCATTTTGGAAGAGTCCAAAGTCATCAGAATGCCATACAGGAATGTGCATATATATAGCACTCGAGAACATTTTCAAACGAGTAGGGATTGATTGTCATCTGAATACACGTCATTCCATTACGCTAGCAACTCCTGCCTGAACAGCCTTGTTGTGATGAAGGATGTCTGCCGAGCGCCAAACTGTCAAATATACACTACTCATGAGGTTTTCTTCATAAGTGATTCCCTTCGTCTACACTAGTGATTCGTAAACTTTTTGGGTTCATTGTACCCTGCGAGATATAATATTTTTCGGTCGCCAACTATAATTACATTATTTTCAATTAACAAAATAATTGATTTTATACCGCCGGATACAAGAACAGTTTTCAAGACATAGGTTATTTCTTAAAGAAAAAACAAAACTACTAACGATAACGCGGGATATATACAGGGTGATCAGAAAATGAGTATACATTTGAAAAATTAATAATTCACGGAATAATGTAGGTAGAGAGGTAAAAATTGACACACATGCTTGGAATGACATGGGGTTTTATTGTATCTACAAAAAAGTTCATAAAATGGCCAACAGATGGCGCTTCGTGTGATAAGAAAAGCAATAATTAGCATAACAAATTATGACAAAGCAAAGACGATGTTCTTCAGAACGAATGCTCAACATGTCCACCGTCATCCCGCAACAATAGCTGTAGCCGAGGGACAATGTTGTGCACAGCACTGTGCAGCATGTCTGTAGTTATGGTGAGAAATTGGCGTTGGATGTTGTGTTTTAGCATGCCTATTGATGTCGGTCGATCGCGGCAGATTCCCCGTTTTGATAGTAGAGCTTCACTAACATTGCCATTTCTGGTATCGTCAACATGCTGCGATTGCTGGTGCATCTGATTCTCTCTCTCTTTACAGCTCCTTTTATACACGATTCTCAGGCAGAGTCACTGACGTTTTGCTGTTCAGTGTCATCTGTCAGCCCCCTTTTTTTTAACCTTTTTTTTGTGTGGTTACAATAAAACCCCGTGTCATTCCAAGCACGTGTGTCAATTTTTACCTCTGTACCTACATTATTCCGTGAATTATTAATTTTTCAAATGTATACTCATTTTCTAATCACCCTGTACTTTAACTATTCATTTTTATACGAATTCAAGGCACAAGATTTAATAGTATAAAAAATAAATAAATAATGTACAGTCAGTCAGAAAAGAAGAAGAAGAAGAAGAAGAATATCCCATCCTATTTTATCACTAAATCGTTGCAGAGAACAGTTGTTTTCACGTATGAATATTAAACCGCCTTAAAGACATTCATCTGAAATTATTTTTAGCAAATAGACTTCTTTCTTTTATTCTTTTAGCAAACAGGTTTTTTTCCTTTAGCACGCCATTACCGGGTAACCAATGTACTCCCATTCAATCCATTGTATATTTTTTACGAGGTTTACAAACGTATAACATTTCATTTTTCATGGTGTCACCATGCTGTTCACCATCTATAACAATGCTACCATGATTTATGAAAGGAACTTCGTAATTTTACAACATACCCCAAAATTATTAGTATATAAACGTTTAAGGAAGATAATAGACATCAGGGCAGAAAATTCTTGCGTAGAAAACTGGTGTCACAATCCATCTGTTGAATGGAAAATACAAAGCGTATCACTCCAAATCAAATCCGGGTTCTCGTTCATAACCTAAGCAATAAATATGGCAGATTTTAAGATATTTTATGCTAATTTTGATACTTATCAGTCACAGAGGCCTTGACGAGATAACGAAAATGACCTTGGCAAGAGAAAGAAAATTTTCATACATATTTTCTAGCAATCTATTCCCTGTGTTATGCACACAAGCATTTTTTTTTTGTCAATATTTATGCAATTTATTTAATATAAAGAAGCCTTTTATCTATTTTTATATACAGACAGAGGTAATTTGTAAATAACAGCAATAATGTATATATATATAAATAATAAAACGTTTATAAACATATAAATGCGTTATATAAACAAGCATAAAAGTTCATCAAGTGTATTTTCATAGCTGTTTACATCATTTAACAACAAATCTCACTTTCTTAAATCGTAATTGCGCCAAGCTTTTTTAAAAAGCGCCAAGGCCCCTATACCACCCATATACTAAAATTTTCATGAATTGTTTTGTATGAAATGTAGTGAGATCAAGGGAAGGACTGGGAATGCACAGCAAATTGGTGAGTGTTGTTTGGACGTGAATGGAAGCCATTTTCAGCATTTCTCGAAATTTCATCATATTTCATAGAAAGCAAATTAAGACTGTTGTAAATATTGTTACAATATCTTCATTATTGCTAAAGATATGAACAAAAATTGGAGTTCCGCTTGGAGTGAAACACCCTGTATTTTTTTCTGAATAAGTGGATTTCGACACTTGTTTCCCCCATACCAAAATTGTTCTCTTGATGTGTATTATCAACTTTAAATGTTTGAAAAATAATTTTGAGTCACCCTATATAAAGATAAGGAATACATCTAGCAAATATTTTTAAATATATTCAGAGGATTGGGAAGCAAGTGTGTTGATGCATTGTTCAAAACTTTTTCCCTGGTTTTGTTTTCATTATTATTTTTTTAATAATGGAACCTTATTGAGCACACATGGATTTAAAAATTATTAAATATGTAAAGAAAAAGAAACACACTTATTTGTGCATATAATCAAGCTCAAAGCATGGTGGTATGCATTTTAACATGAGTTCGTTTATACTATACTTACATTGACAGTGCTTTGGCTGATAGACTGCCGTGCCAATGTTGAAACAGTTTTGAATCAAACATATATGATCGTCATTAGTCAAAATGTCAAAATAGACTACTGTATTTAAAAAGAAAGGCTATAAATAACATAATATGGTTTCGAACGAGTACTATTTATACCGAGCTTATGTAATATCGGTTTAAATATGTTATGCTAAAATTTCTTCTAAAAGAGTATACATCATTCTATTGCAATACAAGATGAAACAATCCACAAGTGATAATACATTTTTTTTTTTTTTTTTTTTTTTTTACTTCATAAGAAAAAACTATTAAGGCTAAAGAGGCATACTTATTAAATATTAAGCTTTTAAGAGTCCGTTTATGCAATAAAATAAAATCTCGCTGTTTTGCACATAATTTTTTTGAAAAAAAACAACAACATTAAAATGTATTTTATGCCTAACAGCCCCAAAGACGATTTTAAATTCTATTTTTTTATGCGGTAGTGTAGTAAATAAATAAATAAATAAATAAATAAATAAATAATAAGGAACATACTGTAGTCTAGCTCACTCTCGCTGAATAGCTGTGAAGACCCAAGATGTCTGAAGAATAGAGTAGATGGATCTATGGATTTATAGAAATTAATTAAAAGGGATCGAAGTATTATTATACAGCTTTTCATTTTTTTTAAACATCAATTTTTATAAATAAATAGTGCATAGAATGTATTGTTTCATTCAATTATAGTGTAAATTCATGATATATTATTATTATTTAATTATTACGGAATAAAAAATGTTATGCACTGAAAAAATGTTTGATATTTTTTCATACATTTTTACATTTTAAATTCCTTGACAAAGAGTTGAATCCTCTATTCATTCTATTATATGTCTATCTTAAATTATGTATCAAATATTATATATATATTAAATATTATTATCTTATTTAAACCTTGGTTATTTTAAATATTATTATCTTATTTAAATTTTTGTCACCTTAAACTTTTTAAAGGCAAATTGTTTCTTATTTAAGAAACATTAAGAAGATTTTTAATGACCGGGTGGAGGTTGGGGGGGGGGGGGGGGGGATTATGCACCTTTCAGTTTTGTTCTCTTTTTCGAAATGAAAATTTAAAAATATTACACCTTTTTTAAAACTTTTTTTTCCCCTACAGCTGTTTTTGGTCATGTTTCATAATTACTGTGTAAAAAAAAAAAAATCATGAGAGGAACTGATAAAACTCAATTAAAAAAAATTCAAGTTTTGCATCATAAATTTAGTATTTCACATAATATTAGCTTGGTGAGATATGATGTGTATTTATATTCTGTTATTTCTGTGCACGGATTTTTTAAAAAAAAAAAAAAAAAAAAAAAAAAAGACTTAAATGATAGACAAATTTAGTATTTCACATATGAGTTTGGTGATGTAATACAGGTTCGTGCGGAGGATATACATACATACATACATACATACACACATATATATATATATATATATTATCGACCAAATTTGATTATTTTTAGATGGCTAAAATCAATTTTGACTACTGTCCAGGTTAAAATTTGTTTTGATTGACAGGCCAAAAAATCCTCTGTTAATCATGAAGGCAAAAAACACAGTAACGTGTAAACTTGCAAGTAAAAACTAACTCAAATTATATTGTGTTCGTTTAACTATTAAATGGCATTAGATGTAAATGATAGTTCGCCTTTCTTTGCATAAATAAGAGGAAAAATTTCATGATCACAAGTCTCGTGAAAATAAATGAAACAAGCTGAGTCTCAAAATATTCCAGATATTCTAAATTTTACTCAAGAACGAAAAAGAAAAAAAGAAAGGAAATAAATGTAAATAAATAAATAAATACGCTTTCATTAAAATTTACAAAAATGTAGAATTTTTTTAAAGCACTAAAAAGTAGAAATAGTGTTTTACTATGTCTTTCGAAACGGGAGGGAGCTTGGAGACAGGTCCTCCCTTTGCCCCCCTTAGGGGGTCGAATTTTGAAAAATTCCGAAAACACGTGTTTACTAATTTTAATTATACTATATAGACATGCCAAGTTTTAAGATTTTATTTCCATTGGTTTATGAGATATGGTGATTTTTTTTAAATTTTTAAATTTGCCCCCTGTTGTCCCCCTTAGGGATCGAATTTTAAGAAATCAATTCCCAATTCATGTATTGCACTCAGAAATACATACATATTCCAAATTTCAAAACTATATGTCAACAGGAAGTGGGTGAAAAATGAGTAAAAAAATTTCACTGCCACATACAAACATACAAACATACAAACAGAATTATAAGTTAAAAGAAAACATGTAAAAAGAATGAAAGGGGTTACCTCAAAGCCACTACCTTATGCACGAATTTAATTTCAATAGTCTTTTTTTATGATAAATATTATAAAATATCTAAATAAACAAATTAATAAATATAGTATTTCACACATGCTTGGTGATCTAATGTATATATCAATACTGATAAACATTCTTTATATATATATATATATATATATATATATATATATATATATATATATATATAAATATAAATAAATATACTTAAATGACAGCTAAACAAATTTAATATTTCGCGTACTATATATTTGGTGATATTATGTATATATTAATATTTTCTTATTTACGAGCAAAAATCTTTAAAAATACTTAAATTGTAAAATAAAAAAGTTTAGTATTCCACATAATAATATCCATATAATTCCATATAAGTGGTGTAATGTATATCAACATTTTATCTATGAGAAAGGATTTAAAAATGCACTTTAAAAGATTAAATAAATGTAGTATTTCTCATAAAATAATTTGGTATTATAACATATATCAATATTATTTTACTTGTGAGAAAAATTAAAATATAAATAAATAAATTTAGTGAAATTTTGAATAATGTGTAATAATGTGATATAGTGTTTAAATTGTGATATAATGTGTGTATAAATATTCTATTTTTGAGAAAAGTTGTAAAAAATATACTTAAACGATTAAATAAATATAGTATTTCACATAAAAAGTAATATGTATCAATATATTCTTGTATTTACAAGCAAATTTAAAATAAGTACTTAAATAATAAAACAAAAAAAAATAGTATTTCACATATTATATAATAATATTTAACAATATACTATATATTTCGTGATATAATGTATATTAATATTTTCTAATTCACGAGCAAAAATCTTTAAAAAATACTTATTTACCAGCAAGTATTTAAAAATTTACATAATATAAACAAAAAAAAAAAAAAATATTTTACATGCCATAACTTTGCTTCAATGTCAGTATTCTATTTTTTTTTTTTTTTTTTTTTTTTTTTTTTATGAACAAAGATTAAATAATAAAATAAACAAATATAAGTATTTGCGTGATATAAGTTTGGTGACATAAACGTATATCAGTATTCTATTTATGAACAAAATTTTATTCTATTTTAACAAAAATCTATTTTAACAAAAATACTTAAATGCTATAATAAACAATTAATCAATTTGCAGTGATCAAGCATTGATTTTTTATTTTGAAATTTTGAAATTTATATCTATAGCGGAAGAATTGTTGCAAAGTATGATAAATATGTGAACGAGAACAAAAACATTATTTCGTTTAAAAACTAATATGACATAAAAATACAGTTATTGTGTGTGTGTGTGTGTGTCTTGAATGTCCGGGTAGCACCCCCCCCCCCCCGTCCCCAGTTCATTCCCACATACACATGGAAAATTCGTAAATTATGACAAGACAATAAAGTTTCAGCACAAAGTTTAATATACTGATAAAAAAAGAAGAAGAGGAAGAATGAAATAATATTATAATAAAACAATTAATGAGTTTAATTATTTACATTATCAACTACGGTAGAAAAAAATAGTCGTTTCTTGAGTACATTTCTTGAAACAAAATCCCAATATTAAATCTTCAGCATTTATTCTTGTTTCTCAAATGTTTCTATTAAATTACACCGCACAGAACTTAAATGAAGAGTTTTTCGTTTTGATAGAAATTTCTGCCATGATGACTGGGCTGAATTAGCTCTGCAGAAAGCTAAAAATCAATTAACAAGTGAAGATGGAAAAATAACTGTATTAGAAAAAGTTTCTGAAAGGATTTGATTCGAGAATTTTTAAAACTTAAACATTCATAATGTCGAATACGTCATAAAATTTAAACTTCTTTTAAAAATAAATAATAGCAATTTCATTAGGATGAAAAAGGAAAATGATTTTATATATATCATGTTTTGATATAGCCCTAAGCAAATATTATGTAAATTTATAGAATAAGACAATGCTAGCATCAGATTAGGGAAATTTAATTCTTATGTCTCATATTCTGCTGATCGTTGTCAGTGGTTCTCATTCAATTCTTTATGCATTAACAAAAACAAATTCACACATGATATATAACCTTTAATATTTTACAATTTCTCTAATATCTTTATTTTTGTGATAAATATTATCAAAAACATAGTTCTTCTTCAATTTTTACTTTTTGGCGAGTTCAATACTCAAAATTTGATTACAGAAATACCTCTATATCCGCAATTAAATAAATGAAGAGAAACATTTAACGTGCTTTTGTGTTTATTTTACTTTTTCATGAACTTAAAATAATAAAATGAAAGAGAGATACTTTAATGATTAACAAGTTTTTAACAATTTTTAATATTCAACACGCTTATGTGGTCATTTTCAGGTACAAATAGAACGTATTTGTTTACAGAAATTTAATAAACTATAAAAATGAGTAAACTGCAGACTTCTTACAAAATACATTTGCCTTTGCTTTGTTTTGTTTTATTTTGTTAGGACTGGAAGACATTTGAGACAATTTTTAGATACTATTTTCCTCTAAAAAGAAAAGAAAAAATGCTGTATTCGTTTTTAGAATCCGAATATTTTTTCTACATAGTGAGCTAAAACATAAATAAATAAAAAAATAAATAAATAAATAAAAATATTAATTGGTAATCTCTTGTTCATATGTACATTTATATAAAAAAAAAGTCTTTGTATTTGCTTGTTCATACTAAAAAATCCACAAAAGCGTATTGCAAATTCTGAAGAGTTTACAGTAGTCATAAATCGAAGTCTTTTTAAAAGGTGTCATTTCACACAAATTCCTGATTATGGTGAAACTTCAATAATAGCTCGTCATTTTATCATCATATGGCAATGTGTATTAGCTAATCAGAACAAATAGTTCAGATCAGAATAAAATGGAAACAGTATAACTCAATATGCTGTTTTCGAACATGATGGTATCTGGCTGCCTGTCTAGTTTCCAATCTCGGTTCAGGACTAAATATCTATAAGGTGTTGGATTCCCCATTAAACATAGACATACCGATCTGATTATCCCTTGTTTACAAAATTACACATTACGGTTCAACCTTTTTCTAATTTATAATTCAATATTTTACCAGTTCTCGCTTCGACATTTTGCCAGTTCATAGTTCATCATTTCATCAGATAATTGTTCAACATTTTACCAAGTCATGGTTTATTATTTCACCAGATAATTCTGTTCATTTTAGTAGTTCATGGTTTATCGTACACAATTTTATGGTTCACCGGAGCACCAAATGTTGTAACAAGATCTTATGGTAGGTCAAGGTCAATTTTATGGTAGCAATTTTTTGGCGCCATGCTTTGGTGAAATGTTGAACCAATTTTTGAACAGCACATTTAATATAATTTATCTGCATAAAATTGGTTGTTCTTTCTAAATATAGTGAAACAAGTCAAGACGTGTCATTCTGCGACTTTCTGCGATTTTATCTAGCGCCCAAGAAATAAGTCAACAAACGCTATCATGAAATCTGTCACCTCCCTAATCAAAACAACATTTAGTATTCAGTCTAAAATCTTCTGTTATAAGTATCAAGTAAATAAGTTAGATAAGTTATTCTGTTGTAAGTGTTAATCGTAAGTATTAAACTAATATTATTATATAATATATTTTGGTACTTTTCCATATTCCGTACCACTTTCCATAAAGAAAACTATCGCCAAATTATTCGCCAAACTGTAGCGCCCAGTAAACAAATGGAAGAATGTCACCATTAAAATATCAGAAAAAAAAGAAAGAAAGAAAGAAAGAAAGAAAGAAAAGAAAAGAAAGAATAGAATAGAAAGAAAGAAAGACTAAAAAGAAAAGGAAAATAAAAAGAATTCATGAAAGAAAAGAGCATCAAGCTCTTTTAATATCATGGCGTCGATGACGTAATTTTATTTTAATTAATGAAATAACTAATAAATCGGTAAAACAACATTAAAAATATATTAAACGTCGATTTAAAAATCACTTGATGAGATAACAAGCACAAGTAACGCATTTGACGTCAAGTGAATGTGACGCCACGATCAGGCATAAATCCTATAATTTAGCGATAGTTTTTTTTTTTTTTTTTTTTTTTTATGGAAAGTGGTCGACAAGATAATCGAGAAGTACCTATATTTTTATGTAAGGTTTTATTTCACGAGACTAAACTCTTGTCGAGATACATGCACGGTTAACGGATTGAAAGCTAATGATGTTCACGTTATAATCATTTATTTATCAAGCTGAAACAAATAAAGCTCAAAATAAAAATTTCAGGTATTAACACTGCTTCTGAAAAGTTCGACCGCACCACGGAAGCGATAGAACATCTGCGATTTTATCTAGCGCCCAAGAAATAAGTCAACAAACGCTATCATGAAATCTGTCACCTCCCTAATCAAAACAACACCTGCACAAACCACACCCGTCAAAGACGAACAAAAGAAGGAACACAGTTTTATTTAACAAAAAAACAGTTATATATATTTTTATTTTTATTTATTTTTTTTTTTTATAATTTTGAAAACTGGTAGAATTTGAAACAAAATTGGAAAGCGAAAATTCCATCCACAGAAAGAAAAAGAAGTTTGCGACAAAGTAAATCATTCAGTTTTTTTTTTTTTTTTTTTTTTTTTTTTTTTTTAATTAAAAAGAAAGAGAATTAAAAACGTTGATTAGTAGATTTTATTTATACGCATCAAAAGATTGGGAAATACTAATAAATACTTTTTTTAAACTTTTTAATTACCTTTCTGCTGAATGTACTCCAATGGCGGATCTAAGGGAGGGGCGATGGGGCGATCGCCCCCCCCGCCCTTGGGCTAAAAAAGGGTCGGTAAACCGACATTAGAGGCTTCCACGGGAAAATACCTGTGACGAATGCCGGCCCGACAGGTCGGGCCGGGACAGGTCTTAACTCTTTAAGGGTCGGGTCGGGACCGGGACTTATTTTTTTATGGAGACGTGGGCCTGGACCGGACTTCGCTTTTTGTGAAGACTGGGGTCGGAGCAGACTTCTTTTTTATCGGGTGGAACCTGGCTTAGATTTCATTCTTTCTAGAGGTCTGCACGGGCCGAAATTTTCAGGACTGCGCCCAGCATAAAAGCTGAAAATTCGGTCCGGTTGCGACCAATGGCAGATCGATCGCCTACCCCCTCCCTCCCCCCTGCGCTAATAAAAGGTCTGCAAACTCGGACCTTGCCTGTTCTCCACTCTTTCCTGGCCGGGTATTCCTATATTCTGTAGACTCGAGCCGGGCCGGGCTAGACTTCTTTTTTCCGGGACGAGTTTGGTATGGAATTCATTCTTCCTAGAGATCTGCACAAGCCGAAATTTTCAGATCAGGGCCCGACCCGGCATAAATGTTAAGAGTTCGGCCCGTGTCTGACTCAACCCGTATGAAATCCATTATTGACTCGTGCATACATACCTCTAAATTCTTCCCCCCGAGCCTAAGTTCGGGTGGTATTTTTTACTTTCTTCCATCTTTACAAGAACAAAGTATTGGATTGGTAAAAATTTTCGACGTATTTCTACAATTTAGGAGGTCTTGGACACGAATTGACTGTTCTCAGAAAATGTCTGTCTGTCTATACATATGTGACACAAATTTTGTGGGGGCTCTATCTCGAGAACTAATGCGCGGAATTTAATAAAAATTCATATTCAGTTAGACCTTGACATAAATTGGTGCTGATGAGGTTTTGGTTTAAATTACTCAACAGGTGGTGCTGCTATGCTGCATTTTTCGCGATTTCCGCGGTAGCTACATCTCAAGAATTAATGCACGGAATTTCATTAAACTTTAGATTATGTTTGACATTGGTATAAATAAATCTTTTTGAGAATTCGGTATATACCGCCCAACAGATGTTGCCACTATGATCTGTTTTTCACGATTTCCGCGTTAGCTATATCTCAAGAACGAATAAGTTATCATTTAATTTTTATTGCAGACGATTTGATTTATATAGAAGAAAGTTTTGTGATAGTCACAACATACTAGTATTTTTTTTGTTTTCGTAAAAATTGTGGTGATGTTGTGCATTTTTTTAGCATAATTTTTAGAAATTTTATTTAGTTTAATAAATCAAAGCGATATATTTTTAAACTGTGCAGTCCCAAAACTTTCTTCTATCTCATACATGTTAATACTTCAAAATTCGCTATCACGGAATTCTGTTTTACGTCATCTGCTTGCTAAGCGCCGGGTTACCTTCGCCGCATGAACAGCCGATGTTAAACTACAAAAAACTGCACAAAAATTGCTATTACAGTGCCCCTTTCAGATTGAATGTCCCTAAATTCAATTAGAACCTGCTGGCCATAGTCGAAAACCTATAAATAAAATTTGGTTCAATTCTATGCATAACTTCATACACTTTCCAATGATACAACAATGAAAATGGCACAAAAATCGCTATTACAGAGCCCGCATCCGGCGGAATATCCCCAAATTTAAGTTCGACCTGCTAGCCGTAGTCAAAAACCTATAAATGAAATTTGGTTTAATTCTATGCACAACTTCATACACTTTCGATGATACGAAGAGGACACACACACGGACAAACAGACATTTTGTAAAAACGTGTTTTTCGGGATATCTTTCGCTGTAAATCCTTCGAAAACCGGAAATCGAAAAAATTTGCAATTACAATACTTTCTTCTGTTATATATAAAAGAATTAAAAAAATGTACTTTTTTCTTTGTAGAGCTTTAAAATTATGACTTTTGTTTATTATTTGTTTCTTTATTAATTCTAAACTACGTTAATATTAATGAATATTCATCTGAATGTAATTGTACAATTCAAATATTTAATGAGTGTTTATATACACAATTATCTAACTGTCATTAATATTGTTTTCATTCTGTATTCCATCAATTACGAACATAATCTGAAAAAAAATCTACTTATAAGTAAGTGGGCTTTATGAATAGTTTTCATTGTAGAATAATGTTTCAGAAATATCGGCATGTTTTGTAGAAATTAAGTCTGGCGGTGAAGTACCAATTAAGTTTTTGTGGCAGATCCGGGCAAACTTTTAGCTTTTATACTGGAGCGGGCAAAGCCGAGCTCAGGCTTTTATACCGGGCCGGGCCAATATTTTTTGTACAGGTCGGGCCTGGCCCGAGGCTGGAAATTTCGGCAAGTGTAGACCTCTAAACGTGATATCTAAGCTAGTTTTAATGTTTTTTTCTAAATGCCTCTTTCAGCCAGCGTCCCATAGCTACTGAATATATGTTTCGTTAATAAGTTTCAAAACAGTCTTTACTGAATTAGAACTGATCTTTGATATAAAGAAACAAGCAGTCTTATACCCAGTTAGTATTTGTTTTACAGAATTCTGAAATGTGGCGATCAATCAAAGCTTAAAATTGTCTCTATGATTATATTAGCCTTCAAACAATTGAGCCCTTATGCGACTTCTAAAAGGTATCTCCGCGAGTGCCCATAGATACACATTGCCTCTAAAAAAAGTTTGTATGAATTCTTTGTATATTTTTCGTCCTACCGCTGTATAACTTTAATAAAAATCTGAACAACCTTTTTATTAGTACTGTAATGCGATGTTTTTCTTCCCTATAGTTCTATCTTCGAAGTGTTCGTTGTTTCTTTGGGAGTTTTATTACAAGGTCCAATACGTCGATTGCGTCATATTCGATGTTACAGGGAGAAGAGCTCGCCCAGCCTCACTGTACCTATCCCTACATCTGTCTAGTTGGTGGCAATTTTCAAGTTAGCATAACCTACGATAATCTTCGCTCCCTCCGGTCTTCCACACCCCGTAATTTACTAGCAGTGAGAGTAAAAAGAATCTAGCGATACAGCAATTGCTTACATGTGCAAAATGATAGATAACAGAGATTCACATTCAAAATTTGATGTGTTTGTTGCGAAAAGCGAGAAAAACTGGCGAAGCATATGTAATTCAGGGGAAAAATGAAAAAAAAAACATTTTAAATAAATTGGGCTTCTTCCATTATGAAAAAAATACACTTAAAAAAAGGGTGATAAAGATTAAAAAGGTAAAGACATTTAAAACATTTGTTTATTACTTTTGTTAATACTCTCAACAACAGTAAGCCCAGTAGTGTAATGCTCAGCTTTACTCGCTACCAGGCTACAGGTTCCCAGTTTGACTGCGGACTGATCAAGGCTAACTCAGGCCTTAATCCATTCGGGGTCTATAAATTGAGCACCAAGCTTATTTGGGTACTAAATATTGATGATCCCTCCCGCATTAGGCTGACAACTTGACAGGGGCATTATAGCATCCCAGGACCCATTATAATAAAAAAAAAACAGGGCTATAGGCCATAAGCCTTAATGAATTGTAAGTTTAGTTCTCAAAAACAAACTCACTTTTTTTCTGACACATTTACAAAATCATTACTATTCATACACATACAAGAATACAAGATCAGTAGCAAAGGCTGTGTTTTAAGCGTCCGTAGCAATTCAAAAATTTGCTCTCGCTCCCTAGAGACTACTGTAGTTTCTTATACAGTAATTTTTAATACAGCGATGTTTCGGAGTTTCGCGCACTGGGCAATTTTTAAGAAACTACAAAAATCCCATTTAAAAGAACTCCACCTTTTTAACATACAACTTAAAATTCCACCTAAAGACCTACGCGGATCTGGTTGTCTCTAAGCGAACCCAAAAATTTCATTGTAAGCATAACCGAACCCCGAAAAAATATCTTTGTTCTCCCGAAACCGAAATGAAAGAAAATTAATCCAAATTTTAATAGAATTATAAAATGTAGTATGCAATTATATTTCTAATTTCAATTTTCTTTTATATAGAAATATAAACATCTATTATATATATACTCATTAATATTCAAATACTGTAAAACATTTAAATAACGGACACATCGATGCTATCGAATTTATCTCTTACTCGGGGGAGTTCACAAAAATATGCAAATAATTGTATTGGGGACTGTCTCCACTCTTCAGGAGTGACCGTACGGAGGTCTTACTGTACATGCTATTACTTCTGAATTTGCGGATAAATTCGACAGCTCCAAAGTGCCCGTAATTCGGAGGTTTTACTAAATAAAAGATTTAAAAAGTATTCCCTACATAAAGCTTCCCGTTATTTGGGACTGTCCGTTATGAAATTTTTACTGCATATAGATTTTATCGGAAAAAATATTTTAGACATTCTTTTAAAAAATCGGGTCAATCTTAACACGACACGCAAGAGTGAAAAAACCCAACCCGATAATGTAAGTCAACCCGACCCGTAGGAAAAATGTAGAAGAGAAGTCAACCCGACCCTCAGCAAAAAAAGTAAAAATTAACCCAACCCGTACCCATCTCGTACCAAAAAACAAGTTAACCCGACCCGCAGTAAACAAGTAGGAGTCAGCCCGCCCCAAACCCGACCCGTAGCTAAAACGTAAAAGTAAACCTGACCCGCAATTTAAAAAAAATAGGCCCGACCCGACCAAGATTGCGGGTCGGATATTAACCTCCAAATTTCTGATATCGCCCCCCCCCTTGAAGACTCTCTAGATCCGCCCTTGATGTACTCCATTCTAATTACATCATCTCCATACTTACGTAGATTCTTTCTTATTTACATGTCTATAAGGGAAGATGTACCTATTAGAGTGCTACATCGAATCGGGTAACCCGATTTTACTCGAACTCGATCCGGTTAGGGTCGGGTCATGTTGACATTATTTTTTTTTTCATTTTGGATCGGGTTGTTGAATAATTTGTCTTAAATGTTTTGAATTCGGTTCTGCTTCGGGTTGAGCTTTGATTCTTTCAGGTCGGGTTCAGTTTGACCGGATTTTTCAAAAGAAAGTCCTGGCTATTTTTCACTTGAAAAAAAAAAAATATTAAAAAGGGTAAATAATATGTTCATTTTTTACAAAAAAAATATAAAATTAATATTAGAGATATAATTGTGGACTATTTTTCCATAATTGTATTAAAATATAGATTACATTTCTTACACATTAGGTTCGGGTTCCGGCCGGTTTCGGGTTGAAGTGTCTGGTCTGGGTATGATTTGGGGTGACTGCAGAATTTTCGGGTATGGGCTGGCTACAACTGTACTCGTGCAGGACTCTAGTACCTCAGGGCCACTTATTGTTTAACGCGTAGAAATTGAACTAGTAACCACTTTTAAAACTATTAACTTAAAGTGCATGCATGTTAATAGTATTTACTTCTTATTGCAAGTATCGGACATATTTAAAATTGAAATTATCGCCAAATAGAATCATTTTCCTAAAACAATGCATGTGGCCCTAGGTACAAGAACACCAATGTACCTAGGCTCGATAGTTGTTGTGCCTATATGGTCATTCTTTCAAATTTTGAATTTATACCCTATACTCACAAGAAAACTACATTAAAATTTTATAAAACAAACAATCGTCATCAGACAACACATGAATAAAAAATTCATTGGTTTAAAATATGTTTAAAATTACATTTAAAAAAATAATAAAAATGTGGAAAAATAACTCACGAATTAAGGTATGACTAATCCACCATATAAAAACTATTTAAATTCCAAAATTCTAGCATGTAAGCTCTATACATAAAATAAAAATTATTTTTTAATGAGTTATTCTACATTACAATTCGAAATTTTATCTAAGGCCATGGATCTAGGTATGAAGCAATTATGTGGGCTTATGCACACCATTGCGTGATTTTATATGTAATGGGCTCTATTAAAAATTCTACATGGATAGCTGATATATTCGAAATGGCATTAAGATACCAATTAAACCTAATTGTTGTAATGAACAGAGGAAAGTATATTCAACTAGGTAAATTACTAGGAGTCCTGGTCCCGGCATATTTTCGCTCTGTTGAAAAAAATCTCAACTATGATACTCCAACCATTGAATCTAATTGTTGTAGTTAGAAGAAAAATATTTTTCTTTCTTTTGTAAAATAATACCACAATTCGCTATAAAATTTCCCTTTCGTTTTTTCAAAACAGTTTTTCATCTTTAATTTCTCAGAGCGTCGTTCTTTTGACATTCAAAATGGCCTTAATAATAATAAAAAACTGATATTGCCACTCATTCAGGTAATTAAAAAAACTTAGATCCAAATATTATTTAAAATAATGACAGTGTACCCATGTGTACATACATACATCTTATATACTTACATGTATCTTACATACTTACATGCATATACACACTTTGTATACTTACATGCATATTTACATGCAGCAAGTTTAGATGCATACAATATCTACAACAATCATTAAATATATAAAAGTATAAGAAGAATCTTTAATAATTTCGATCCGAATAAAACTTAATAAGATGTAATAAGGCTGATGTAAAAGTTCATAAACTTTTAATGTGCGCTTAATTTATACCGATGAACAACATGCACTGTAAAAAAAATAAAAAAAAATGGATTGATCTACTAAAAAAAATTTAGTTTTTCTCATTGATCTTTTCAATTACTATTTTTTTTTAATTATTATTCTACTCAGTGACAAGAAAATCTGTAAGAATTACTAGAAAACAAGCTATAGTAACGATTCCGGTTTATAATACCGGTTACTAAAAAATTCCGTGGAATACAAATATACTAAAAATATTTTAATAACCTCAAAAAATTTTTTTCTTTCTTTTTTTTTTTTTTTTTTTTTTTTTTTTTTTACAGTGTACAGAAATGAATCAATAACGGTTTTAATCCAAAACGCAGCAATCGCTGCAATAGCGGTTTCTTTCCATGATCTGGATGTTTATATCCTAAATGGCGCGACTTTTTAAACACTTTCCAAAATATTTGAAAAGTGTTTATGAATTAGGTTTGACTGTCTGCCTGTCTGACCATGCTCTAACTCGCGTAAATATACTCGGATTGCCATGTAATTGACATATATTATTGGGATTTACCATGGCATGTTTGCAATTGAAAATGAAGTATGTAGCATTTACAGTTCGTTTACAGGGATACTCAAGAAAATTCCGTTACATTATGGTGTTATAAGAGGGAAATCGTTTCTAGTGGATTTTAATAATGTTACACTATTTCAAACATATTGAAATTGATATAAAACCCTGAAGTGTACTAGAGATGCTTACTATAGAATTGTGTGTGGGTAGCATTTATCGTTCATTTACAGGGACACATAAAATAATTCAGTTGTGGTACTGCCTGCGAGTGTGATAACTGCTGGAATTGCGCTTTCAATTTTGGTATGTGTTTTCAAATTTAGCTAATTTTTTGCATATTGCTTGGTTTGTATTAATTTTATCCATCATATACAGAGGGCCGCACTGAATTCGGATATGTTTTCGAATATGGAGGACAATTGCTAAGAAACTCTGTCATTTAAAAATGAAAAATGAAAGGCGCGGAAACGAAATGCAGCATAATTTTGAAAAAAGTTTTTCATGTAACTACTGAAATATACATAACTCTTAATACACAACTCAACAATTTAGATTTTCTAAAGGTTTTACTATTTTAAAGAAGGAAAGGGTAGTTATTTTCAACACATTTTAAACTGAACAATTCTGAAAAAATATGTTATTATTTCTGTTAAAATGAAGAGATACTCGCGGTGGGGGGAAAGGGTGGTTGCCATTTTACGCCAAGAAGCGTCAGTTTTGGTCTTTCTTCGCGGAAAAAACAATTTTATAAAATCTTTTTTTTTTTTTTTTTTTAAGGAAAGATTGAGAAAAAGAAAAGATTAATTAAAACAATGTTTAACAGATATATGTTTTGAAATGATCGTCTTCTCTCAGCAAATTCTTTCTTATTTCATGTTAAACTAAACAACAAACAAAAATCAGAAATAAAAGAGAACACATTCTCAAATGAATAAAAATCAAAAAGCAATGATCCTTTGCTTGGCTTGCGCTGATTGCAGTCAACGCTTTATTTATAGTATCACCAAATCGCACATGCTCTTGTTCACTCTTCTCTGAGCCACTTTTGTTTTTGAGCAGTCTATAGTTGAAACCCGGTCAACTATTGGCGGCTAAAAATTTTTAAATAATAAAATAATAATAATAAAATTTTCTCATTTATGAGACAATTTTCGCCGTAACATTTACTGAAAAGTTTTGGAAATTATCTTTTACACATAATGCAAATTACAAATAGTGCAAATAAAAATATTTAGAATTCATGTATTTTTTTTTTTTCAAAGATATAACAATTTCATGTGTGGTAAAAAGTTCAAGTGCAGCGCAGACGATGTCGCTGTTCATTCTGGATATAGACTCATCCAGCTCAAATGATTATTTTTTTAACCTTTTTCAGTTCACAGTGATATATCTTATCGATTTAAAGGAGGGAGGGAAATTTTTCAGGATAAAACATATGCATTATGTATTGATTATGTAGTATTTATTACTGTAAATATTGTAAATTATAAATGTAGTAGAAAATGATATCATCGTTTTATAGCAAACCTAATATATTTATTTAAAAAATAATAGATTACTTTTCCACTTTTTCACATAAACTACTTTAGCGTCGAACAACTAAACTTCGTAAGAGCACATAAGGTAAGCACATTTTATTATTTGAATGTCTTGAGAAGTAAAATCTTGCATTAAATTTTGAGACACATTTTGCATAATCAGATTCACACTAATGCATAGCTGCCAACGTTTACGGTTTTTTGCTACCACTAAAAATTAATAGAAATATTTGTGTTATTAAATTGCAGGATCTCGGAGATTTAATAAGGTAAAATTTACTACAAAATTTTAGTGGTAGGAAAAAAGAGTAAAAGTTGGCAGCTATGCACTAATGACTGTCAAGACAAAAATAAGTGATGTCAGCAAGCATATGATTTAAAGTGAATGCAGTTACATCTAACGCTGTAAAAAGTTAGAAACAAAAAGTATGAACAACGTTAAAAAAATTAATCTCAAGACCCAATACTTTTGGTATCTTAATAATTTATACATCTGAATTTTAGTTACAATTTATGCAAAATTTTATTCACCTTTTTCATCTCAGTGTTCATTTTACTTATTTATTCATTTAATCGTATTTTTCACAGGGTTTGTAAATATAATATTTTTGAAAATATAAAAAATATCTGATATTTTTATATATACAGGGTGTTCCAAAAGTCCTTGACAAATTTTTAAATTCAATAAAAGATCAAGCAATCGGCGTACGAGAGTGCTGGTTGTACGAAAATGCTTCTTGTGATCTGAAATTTTGTTTAAGCAAATAAAACATTTAGTTCCACAATTTATCATAGATGGCGCTGCTCTTGGAAAGTTATGGAATAGGTAGAATGCCTTTATACATAACAATGGCGAAACACGCACAATGCGTATGCACAGTTTTTGTCCAATACTCCAGAACCAGGGGTCGGAAGTAGCGCGCTACAAGTATCGAAACTACTGTAGTCGCTACTTTTTCCAGTAGTTTGTAGTGTAGCGTGCTACATTTTGAACAATGTAGTGTAGCGAGTAGCGCGATACAAAAAATTAGTAGTTTGTAGAGAGAACCGACGCCGTTTTTAACGCTACTTTAGGAGAATAAAAAGTGCCATTCTGCAAATCACGTGGTCGAAACTCGCTTCTTTTGTGCAGAATTTGTTCAATACTCCAGAGCCAGGGGTCGTAAGTAGCGAAACTACTGTAGTTGCTACTTTTTACAGTAGTTTGTAGTGTAGCGTGCTACATTTTGAACAATGTAGTGTAGCGAGTAGTGCGATACAAAAAATTAGTAGTTTGTAGCGAGAACCGACGCTACTTTTAACGCTACTTTAGGAGGAAAAAAAGTGCCATTCTTCAAATCACGTGGTCGAAACTCGCTTCTTTTGTGCAGAATTTGTTCTACTCAAAAAATTCCGAATCATAGTGGCAAATCTCAGCTGCAGTGTATAGCAACGCATCGCATGAAGTCATAATTTTTTTCCATTGACACTTGCTGCTGAAATCAAGTACTAACCAATCAAAGAAATTAATTTTATTGTTGGCAACACTTGTCTATTTACTTGTGAAGATGTCTAAATGTTTTAACGCCGGATTTCTTATTATTCGGAATTGCTCCATTTGCAGATTTATTTATTGTTTGCATTTAGGGTTGTTTATATGTAATTTTCTAGATTATAATATCTCTTTTAATTTTGCTACGAAATTTTTTAAGTTTGTGTATAAACTAACGTCTTCGAGACGAACACAAAACATTTCCTTGTATGGTATCTTTCTTAATTTTTTAATGCCCTTGGTTATGTCGCATTTATTTAATTGTATCCCGGCGCACGCGATATAACGAAGGCTTCATTATTTAATCCGTGTCTTCAATTTCTAGTGTAAATTGAACACTTTGACAAAATTTGAAAGTAGCGAAGTAGCGACTACTTTTGAAAAGTAGTTTGTAGTCGCTACTTTTTAAAACAAGTAGTTGTAGTTGTAGTTAACTACATTTTCGACAAAGTAGTTGTAGTTCGCTACAATAAAAAAGTAGTTTTTCCGACCCCTGTCCAGAGCGGTACATCTGAGTTCGATTAAACAAGTGAGAAAGGATAGACGGGTATTGTTAACTTTTGAAATGTGGTTTCCCATAGTTTGGATAAAGACTGTGATTACGCATTGTGCGCTTTTGACATTGTTATGTATAAAGGCATCCTACCTATTCCATAACTTTCCAGGAGCAGCGCCTTCTATGATAAAATTTTTGAACTAATTTTTTCATTTGCTTAAACAAAATTTCAGATCATAAGAAGTATTTTCGTCCAAACCGCACTCTCGTACGCCAATTGCTTGATATTTTATTGAATTTTAAAATGTCAAGGACTTTTGGGACACCCTGTACATCCGATATTATATATATATATATATCCGATATCTTTTATATATATCCAACGTTTTAATATTATCCGATATTTTTTATATGTATCCAATATTTTCAAAATAGTCAAATTACCGGTGGCTTAATACAAATTAGAAATTAAAACACATTACACTTAACATGAAAACTTAATAAAACAATATTCTAAATGTCTTTTTTTTTTTCTTTTTTTTTTTTGCAATGGAGCTGCAAATAACTGATTATCTAAATTAGACAGTTTATCTTTCAGTGTCTGTTCTAAGTTAATATTGCCTCACATAATTATACGTTCTATATTTAAAAATTCCTCATCAAACGTAGAACTTGGGTGAAAAATGGCTAAAAAAGTCACTACCAAAGGCAAAAAATTCTTTGTCTACAGAAAAATACAGTCAATAGCAGTTGAAAAATTGGTTTACACTTTTTTTGACTAAAAATATAACAAATAACATGCACAATGAAAAGCTACAAATAAATATAAAATATATTTATTTTATAAATAATGAATAAAATATATGAAAATATCAAACATAATGATAATGTTGAAAATAAATGTCATGATATATATCACTGAACTTAGATTTTTCATTTTCGAAGTACAAGCATCCCCGACTTACGTAAGTAATACGATCCGTAAACTTTTACGTAACTTGAATTTTACGTAAGTCGAGCTTCAGTATAATTTCGTAAGAAACTGCAATATTTATGTGTATATATATACACTATATGGCCAATGTTGACCGGTCACTTGCGATTTTAGACGTTTTGTTAAATATCTGAAAAGATACATGAGGAATTATCCTGAAACTTCAGGAGTGTAAACAACATGATAGACGAGATATATTTCCGCGAAGATTTTTTCCCGAAACCCCATAAGGGGGCGTCAACAAATTGAAGAAAAACGAATATCTTTTGGATAACCCTGTAAAAACTAATGTCGCAAAAGCGTTGAAACGGTAGCACATGCTTAGGAGGCAATTTTTAATAAACTATGTTCATTTTTATGAGGGTAGCACGTATACTCGGGGAGAAATTAAGGTTTTTATAGAAACAATCCCAAATTTCACCAAGTGTTTTGCTTATAATTTTCAGAGTTCTTAATATAAAAGAATGTCCTTTTCAGGAACGATGACACACAACATTATATACATTATTACAACATTATTACAACATTATTATTGTATTTGTATCCAAATACACGAGCTTATGAAAGTTGACATAATAAGAATAAAGTGTATCTCATTGTATAATTGGATACCGCCCCTCATCTTTTTGCTTCCTTTTGGGAACAGCGAATTTTAAGCTCATTCTATCGACTATCACTATCAGAATTTTCAAGCTATGTTTTTAAAACTTTCACAAAAGTTGCTCTATACATTTAGCTAATATATTATGCACAGTATAGTTTGATTGCATTCGCGCATGCGCAGTGAAACGATATTCAGTGAACCTTCTCATTTTTCATCCAATATATATTATTTTTTAATTCTGATTGCAGGGTATTGTATATAATGTTGTTTGTCATCGTTCCTGTAAAGAATATTCTTTTATATTAAGAACTCTGAAAATTATAAGCAAAACACTTGGTGAAATTTGGGATTGTTTTTATAAAAACCTTAATTTCTCCACCAGTATACGTGCTATCCTCATAAAAATGAACATAGTTTATTAAAAGAAGCCTCCTAAGCATGTGGCTACCGTTTCAACGCTTTTTAGTTTTTACAGGGTTATAAAAAGATATTAGTTTTTCTTCAATTTATTGACGGCCTCCATGGGGTTCCGGGAAAAAATCTTCTCCAAAATATATGACGTCAACTATGCTGTTTACACGCCTGAAGTTTCAGGATAATTCCTTATGTATTTTTCTAGATATTGAACAAAACGTCTAAAATCTCAAGTGACCGGTCATCATTGGCCATATAGTGTACATATATATTATTTACACAGTATTATTTTGTAAATAAAGAAACATTCAGCAGTACTTACTCGGATAAAATCTATATTAAAAAAAAAAAAACTGAAAGATTTTTTTTTTTTTTTTTTCAAATAAAAAATATTTTGTGGATTCAAGGATTTATATATAATACATAAAATAATAAAATAATTTATAATATAACAAAATAATTATCAAAAGTATACAAACGCGTATATCAAACATGCTGTTATTATTGACGTACTATTACGTTCATTAATCTAATTTTTGAGATTTATTTTGCATAACTGCTAATTTACGTAAGCCGCGTGATACGTAAGTCGGAGGATGCCTGTATGTGTTAATTAGACAAATCATCATTGTAGAATTTTAATCATATATATTTTTTTTAATCGTCTTTATTTTTTGCAAAATAGAAAAGCAAGACCGAACAATAACCAAAACTATTATATCTCTAACAAATAACAAATGTAACCGTTACGTAACAAATATTTGATATTCATTTTCAACAGATATTCATTACCAGAGCAGCGATAAAAATGGGCAATTATAATATCGAGCAGTTTCTCAAGTTTTCATAAATCAATATAGAGAAAACGAAATCACTTCTGGCAAGAAAAATACGAAAAGTTTTTGAAATTAAATTTAATCAGTATGTAGTTTTTTATATATATAACTGACGATTTTTAAGCATTAGAAATCTGTTCGAAATCGCCAAGTTCCATTAATTTAAAAGCATAAAACTGATATTTTGAAAGACGCGGCTTTCCAAACGCCAGTCTGTAAAACTGAATTTTAAATTTTCTCAAGAATTCCCTTATAAAAACATTTCCAAAGAAAATATTTTTCCGATAAAAATGTTTCAACGATACACATCGAATGTATCATCGTGAACATTCTATTTATCGGTTTTTATATACTCTCGTTTCCAATGCTTCAGCGATTTTTTTTTTCTGTAATATTTATTTTTAAAGGGGGTAGAGTGATAATGGTGGTGAGAATGTAGTCAATTTTTACCCTTTTTCTACTACAATTTCATACATTTCTTTTTCTATCTTTCTATCTTTTTTTTTCCACAACTTATTTTTTATACTTTATAACGCGTTTTAAAATTTTAACATTTGCAGAATACGAAAAAATACAGGAGATTTCCTAAAATATACTGACGGTTTTTAAAATAAACAAAAATATTAACAATAATAATAATAATAAATAAAAGGATGAAAACATAATTCCGAAGATATTCTAATGCAACGTATATTTTAACCAATATAACTTGATGTTAGTTTTATGTTAATTATAAAATGAAAATGCGTCTTTGCCAATTGTAGTAACATTTCCAGCAGTTACCCTACAGTAACAAACAAATGTTCATGCATGTTCATGCTCATTCTTGAGATAGATTTTTTTTTTTAATCATGCTTCAAAAATATTTTAAACGTCATAAAAATGTACTAAACCGAGTTACAGGTTTCAAACAAATTTCCCTCGAAAGCACTACATTTTTTTTTTTTTTTTTTTTTTTTTTTTTTTGTAATACGACGATGTAAAAATTGAAAGTATGCAACATTTATTAGAATTTTAGATGCCATGTATGAGTGACAAAAGCGACAGCGACAGCGCCGGTAGCTGCCACCATCGTTATAAATTAAAATAGCAACTGGTTTTTGGCAGGTGTCCAAAAGAGGACTACACATTTCTGGACAGACAAATCCGAAATGAAAGAGATAAGACTTTGTCGCAAAAGCAATTAAATTTACTCTTATGTGAAATCGAAAATTTCTTTAGTATTCTTCCTTCCTTTCTTTTTTCTTTTTGTATCAAATGTAACCTACCAGATGGCACTGTACTATCTCAAACTGACGTATAAATTACATGAGTAAAAATAAAATTAATTTTCCCTTTAAAAAAATACATTTTTTTAATTTTTACGCAATGTTGGATTAAAGTCCTTATGTGAAATGGTGCTGATTAATTTTGGGGCAAAATCCCCCAAGTGGGAGTGCCGCAAATCGACGGTTCGTTCGATTTATCTTATGCTTAATATCTCCACTTCATGTGCCCAGAATTCAGCAGAACATCAAATTTAGAATCCTAATGATAGGAATAGAAGGTCATTCAATTTTGGTTGTGGTCATCGAAGAGGGAGTGTCGGAATTTGGTGATTTGTTCAAAATAGGCGATGCTTATATCACCAGTTTATAAATGCACGAAACCACGCTTAGCATCCTCAATATGGGAATGCATTGTCAATCAATTTGGGTTTGTGGGCATCTGAAAAAAAAATGGTATGTATTGTTGCATTATTACGTACGATTATATCGATGGGTCGATTATATGCATGTATTCTGTGGAACTGTGTAACTGAAGTAAATAAACTTGTTTTTCCTGCAATCTTCATTGTCAACGATTCCAAAGCAATATTATTCGTTTATATGTACTAGGGTATCCAACCCGGGCTACCCGGGATAGAGACTATATGCGAAAACCTTTTTTTTTTAAATCGAAAACTCTATTGATTTTTTACATTTAATAATAGACATTAAATTTTTTTAATAAACATTTAAAATTTTTAGATTGCCCCCCCCCCCCTTAATAACACCAATGAGCATTTTTATAAGAAATATGTCAATTATATATTCAAATAAAATTTTGAAATTTATTAAAAGCGATAATTTAGTATTGGCCTCGTGCCAGAAGTTAATAGCCGAAGAAATCGCTAAAAATTTCGTTATCTACAAAAGTTTTTTTTTATTCTGATAATTTAGGCTGTTTTAAGCGCTCATTTCAATTGTATGTTTGTTAAATTTGTGTTTTATTTATACTATTTTACTACTGCTTAATGAAGTTTTAATTTCGTTATTGATTATTAGCTGGGGAATATTATCTGGGGATTATTAGCTGAGGAACTTTTTATAATGTTTAACGTGCAAACGGATTAATATTTTGTAATCGTCTGCAAGCGATAGAGATATATGTTTTAAAAAATCATGCTTGAAACTTAATTTAAATACTATAATAAATGAGTAAATGGCGATACAGTTGCAAGCAAATTGTATTTGAAAGTAGATCCCCCACACCCTCCCCTATATAACGGTGTAAAAATTTAAAATGTGCGATGTTTAGAAATTTTAAAAATTGCAGTAGCAAAACTCGCAAAACCGAAATTTCATCATCAAGTGTTGCCATTCGCAAAATGACGTCAGCGTTACGCACGGACACGTTTGTCCTTTATAATATATATACATATATATTACCTTATGCTTTTGTAATGCTTACTGTTAAATCCTACATCTATTATCGCAATTTTGGCCACTGCTTTAAAATGTCATTTGTTTTCTTTGTTTTCTTCTGCATAGTTAGTTTCTCGTTATTCGGCTGTGTACTTTTGCTTGGGCAGTTTCTATTTTTTTCTTCATAACTTTATTTTTTCTATTTATTTCATTTTGAGAATCTCACATTTTCGGATATATTTCTTTGTATTTTATTATAATTAACGGTTCTTACATTGTCGATTATTTATGTGATTTGATGGTTATTATTAACAAAAGTTTTATTATATATTTTTTTCTTTAATTGGTAATTTTGTATACATTCCATTAAAGATTTGTGATCCATCGTTCAGGTTTTTAATTTTCTTTTAATTATTCCCTCCAATCTATATTATTCTCTTTGTTTTAAATTCTATCCATTGTCTTTTCTCTACATATTTATGATATTGTTCAAACAGGTACATGATCATTTTTCAGTTTTAATATATTTATTCCCCCCCCCCCCAAATGCTGTACGATGTTTCTGTATTGTTTTAATGGCTATATATATATATATATATATATAACTTATTTGTTAAATAGATGTAATTCCTTATACTATTTAAATCATTTAACTGATTTGATTTATATAGCAAAAAGTTTTGTTATAGCCACAACTTACTAGTTTTTTTTTTTTTTTTTTTTTTTTTTTTTAAGTGCAGTCTTTTTATTGGTCAGATTTTTTTTTTTAAATCTTCAAATTGTAATAGGAGATTTTTTTTTCTCTTCTCAACTGCAACAAGGGCAAAAGAATGTATCTTATAAAATCCAAATATACTAAAATTCGTCAATCAACTGGATTTTTTTTTTCCTTTTGAGGCAGAGGAGAATAGGACCCCTGAATAGTTATTTACTGGAGTTTAAATTTCATGAAGAGTCTTTGAAATTCATCAGCAAAGAAACAGACTTCTAATGAATGTCTAAGGATATCGAACACCCGATATTTTTACCCTTTTCTTTACATTAATCGTTTTTTTTTTTTTTTTTCGACATAGGGGAGAATAGGCCTGAAATTTGAATCTCATGAACAATCCTTGAAATTCATCAGCAAAGAAATAGACTTCTAATGAGTGTGTGGCGTAAAAACAAAACGGCATAACTCTCAATTTACTCCATATCGAACACTCGATACATCGTTTTTTATCCTTTCCTTTGCATTAAGTAAACATCCAAATACTTCTTCTCACTCTATTTCCTGATCTCAAATTCTGTTGCTATCTTTTAATAAAAAGCGATAACAAACTGCGTGAAAATTTTCACTTAAAACTCGAATCCTTTTTTTGGTGTAAAATAAATAAACTGGTGAAGGTTTTTCTCTTCACTGCTGGAGAAGGCAAAAAGGATAACTTGGCCAATTTTCAAACAGATTCGCAAGCCCCTGGAGAACGCTTTTTGTAGGTTGATGCTATACGTATGGACGGCGCTGCTCCCTTTTCTGAAATCAGAGTAACATTTTTAAAAAAATCATGGAGATTATGCAAATGGGGCGTGTCCATGTTCTTCAAACACGGAGCAAGATTGATCGAGAGAGCACAGCAGAAGCTACTTTTCGTCTATCTCTCTTTCTTTCTTGGCATCCTTCTTGGAGCAGAGAGAGAGGAAGTGCGTGTTCGGGTTGTGATGAAGCGACATTAGCTCGATTCAGGTCGTTTTTTGAAAGTTAGAGCTTGTTTGAAACAAAAGCACGTCCAACAAAGTGACACGGAAGATCAGGTAGTCATGCCCATTAAGGTCGATGAGAGGGCCCTTATGAGATAAAGTGAGCCGTAACGGGAGCAATAGAACTTTTTCAAACCAGATTAAACTATGATATTTCTGATAACGGACCCATTTGATTTTTAACGTTTTTTTATTTGTGAGTAATATGTTTGTTGTTTTATTTTTCAGCAAAGATAGGCTTCCAATGCATATGCCTTCTACTGCATGGCTTTGTGAGCCGTAATGGGAGTAATAGAACTCTTTCAAACCAGATTAACTCTGATCAGGGAGTGCAGGTCCATTTGATTTATATCATTTTTATTTGTAAACAATAAGTTTTTTGTTTTGTTTTTCAGCAAAGGTAGGTTTACAAAGTATATGCCTGCATAAATTTGGATGACAAAACTCTAGTATAATTGTCATTTTCTGGCATGCTTCTGGAACAGAGAGGAAAAACGTGTTAAGGTTGTGATGAAGTGACATTATCTCGATTCAGGTATTTTTATGAACGTCAGGGCTTGTTTGAAACAAAAGCACGTCCAACGAAGTGACGCGGAAGGTCAGGTAGTCATGCCCATTAAGGTCAATGAGAGAGACTTTGTGAGATAAAGTGAGCTGTAGAAACATCAAAGGCAAAATTCATTCATCGAATTGGTATGATCACAGTGCTATTCTAAAATGTGAATATATATATAATTAATGCCATATATGAGACCTGAATGTTTAAAAGATATCATTCAAAATAAAATTTAGCCTAAAACTGATTTTAAAACACCGTTTTTTATTCTTTAAATTAGGATCCATATGTAAAATTCAGAAAAGCGAGAGAGCTAATTGATCCGAACTCGCCGAACAACAACAACAACAACAACAACACAAATATGGGAGCAGACTATAAGAAGACTAATTTAATGGATATGCTTTTTTAGCATCTAAATCGAGTCTTGTCAAAGGAAAATGTGTTTCGTAAAATGTAGATAAAATGAATTTGACATCTTAAGCTGCCCTGCTACACATATCAGTTATCAGATCAACGCACGCAGAAGGCTGAATTCCTCTTGATATGTAGATGAAATAAACTGGATGACCTAGACATCCTCTCCATCAAACCAAGTGGTAAAATCGAACGATGCGAAAGAAGTATATCCCGCTGGAAGTGTAGATGAAATGAATCTAATGTACATTATGGTTGAAAATGCAGACTGGATATATCTGATGTCTGGACGTCCTCTTCTTCAAACAATAGAGCCAGGTCGACTATTGGTAAAAAAGAGATACCTTGCCGGAAATACAGATGAAATGAATTTGATTCTAACTCCAAATCAACGTTCAGACAGATGCATATGAAATAGGAGCATCTCGCTAGAAATGTACAAGAAATGAATGTGATGTTTGACTGTCATCATCTTTATATCAGAAACCAGTTGGACGCATGGGTAAATGATAAATCTAACTAGAAATACATGCGGATTAAATCTGATATCTGACCGTTCTCTTCTTTAAGCCATAGAGCCAAATCGACGCTTGTAAAGAGAGACATCCTGTTTTAAATACAGATGAAAGGAATTTGAATCTAACTCCAAATTAGCAAGCAGAGAGATGCATATGAAATACAGGCATCTTCCTGGAAATAAAAATAAAATTAAAATGATGTTTGACTGTCGTCTTCTTTAGATCAGAAACTAGTTGGACGCATGGAAAAATGATAAATCTAACTGCAGACGGGTTGAATCTGATGTCTGGTAGTCCTCTTCTTCAAACCACAGAGACAGATCGACGCTTAGAAAAAAAGAGACATAATACTGGAAATAAGGATGAAATTAATCTGGTTGTAACTCAAAATCAGCAATCAAATAGATAAATATGAAATAGAGACATCTCGCTGGAAATGAAAATGAAATTAATGTGATGTTTGACTGCCATCTTCTTTATATCAGAAGCCAGTTGAACACATGGGAAAATGATACATCTAACTGGAAATGTAGACGTAAACGGGTTGAATCTGGTGTCCTATTCTTCAAGCCATACAGCCAGATCGAGGCTTGAGAAAAAAAAGAGAACTTTCTGCTAGAAATACGTGTGAAAGGAATTTGGTTGCAACTTCAAATCAGCAGTCAGACAGATGCATGTGAAATAGAGACATCTCGTTGTAAATGCAAATGAAATGAATGAGATGTTTGACTGTCATCTTCTTTATATTAGAAACCAGTAACGCATGGTAAAATGATAAATCTAATTGGAAATGAAGACGGATTGAAACTGATGTCTGAACGTCTTCTTCTTCGAGCCATAGAACCAGATAGACCCTTGCAAAAACAGACATCCTGCTGGAAATACAGATGCAAGGAATCTGAATCTGTTAGAAGAGTGATTTCTGATATAAACATTTCATCTATTATTGTGAGCCTGAATATTCATCCATCCGACTTCAAGCTGGTGAAACGAAACACGTGTGCGCTGACAAAGTACTTTTCTGTTTTCTGTGAGATTCTCATTAAAGAACTTACACGTGTAACCTCAAGGGTTCAAGGCTAAATGACGTAAACTTGACTGTGTGTTTCTCTAATCCAAAAACTAATACTTCAGTCTCTGAGCAACCTTCTTAAAAGGCAGAACTACTGAACACTGCTCTTAAAATTAAATGTGTTAACTTTTTATAGTGTGATGTAAATTTTATAATGTAAAATTAATCTTTCTTTTTCTTCAACAGTAATTAAATAATTAACTTAGAAATTATACAATGAAGCAATACTTTATTTAGAGAAGATGGTTTTTTATTTTCATCAGTGATCGAAAGAAGTTATTAAATAGTGCCATTGGATTTATAGTAAAATTGGATACCCTTACTACACCTTCGCGGATTCAAAAGGTAGGACAAACTTTCTCTACCTTTCTTTTATTATCATGAAGTCTTAAAGTGAATTTTAAGAATAAAATTAGAAGAAGAATTTATTTACCGTAGTTCTAAAAATTATCAGATTATGAGCGCTGAGGAATGAACACGGTAAAACCGCTCTCTAATAAGAAAAATAAATAAAATAAAAAACTATATTTTAAATAATAGAAACTATAAAAGTATTAGTAAAATTAATAAAAATACAACATCATGGCTTCAAATATGAAAGAAATGTGTAGCATAGAAAAACTGAACTCCAATAATTATGCGATTTGGAAGTTCAAGGTAGAGATGCTGTTAATGAAAGAGGATTTAATCAACCAGATAACTGATGATCCGCCAAACCCCTTAACAGGCGAATGGACGAAGAAAGACAATAAAGCCAGGGCTATTATAAATTTAAGCTTAGAAGACTCACAGCTGATTTACATAAAAAACGAAACATCAGCTAAAGCTACATGGTTAGCATTAAAAACAATACATGAGCGCGCGAATTTATCTAGTAAATTATATTTGCTAAGAAAACTATATAGTATAAAACTAGTTGAAAATGGTAATATGAACGACCATATTGTTAAAATATTAGAAACCGCTGATAGGTTAAAAGCAATAGGAGAAGAGATTAAGGACTCTCATCTATCTGCACTTTTGTTGTGCTCCCTTCCACCTAGCTATGATACTCTGATCACGGCATTAGAGGCCCGATCAGAGACCGAATTAAATCCGGAATTTATAAAAGGAAAACTAACAGATGAATTTCAAAGGAGACAAGAAAGCTCCAATTCATCGCATGAAAATGTATACAAAACATTTAATAAACAAAAACAAAACACTAGGGCATATCCAAAAAGAGAACAAAACCTTTTTTGCACGAATTGCAAAAGGAAAAACCACGTGCGACAAAATTGTTGGTTTCTTAAGAATAAAAATTCTAAGAACCAAACAAATGAAAAATACAGACAAAATTCGTCTTTATGCTTTGAAGCAAGTAATTTTACTCCGAAAACTAAAGCAGAAAAAAACACACAAATTCAAGAGAGTAAAAGCGAAGAAAATCAAAACGAAAAAACAATGTCTCAAAGGCAATTATCATTAATCGCACATAATGAATCTAAATCTACTTGGATTGTTGATTCTGGAAGCAGTTCACATATTTGTAATGACATAAATGTATTTGTTGACATTGACAATAACAACAAAAATACTGTCACGATAGCAAACGGAACAACACTAAAATCGCACGGGACAGGTACAATAAAATTACGGACACAATCAAATGACATAACTTTAAAGGACGTTTTATATGTCCCTGATATTCAATCAAATTTAATGTCGGTTACGAAAGCCACAAAGTATGGTTATGAATTCATGTTTGAAAATAACACCTGTAACTTATCCTATAATGGAAAAACTCTCTTAGAAGGAAAAAAGAGAGAAAATTTATATGAAATTAACCTATATAAACCTAAGCAAGAAATCTATGTCAATTTTGCTGAACAATGCAAGAATAAAAACTGCATTGAGCTTTGGCATAAGAGATTAGGTCATAGAAATGTTAATTCAATTAAACAACTCTTATCCAACAATTTAGCAACAGGTCTAGAAATTCAAAATTGCAAACATGACATAGTTTGTGAGAGTTGTATAAAGGGAAAACTAACAAATGCACCGTATCCAAAACAGAGTGAGAACAGAGCTAAGAAGGCGATCGATCTGGTGCATACGGATGTATGTGGTCCGATGCAAACAGAAAGCATAGGAGGGAAGAAATATTTTCTCACATTCACAGATGATTTTAGTAGATTCACAATGATATTTCTTTTATCGAATAAAAGTGAGGTAGTTACCAAAGTGAAAGAATATGTAGCCATAACGAAAAATAAATTCGGTCGCACAGTTAAAGAAATCCGATCAGACAATGGGGGTGAATACACTAGCGAAGAATTAGAAAAATTCTTAAAATATGAAGGTATTCATCACCAGTTCACTATTCCGCATTGTGCACCTCAGAACGGTGTTTCGGAAAGAAAGAATAGGACTTTAGTCGAAATGACAAGGTGCCTATTATCGGAAGCGCAGCTGCCAAATAAATTTTGGGCCGAAGCTTTAAATACAGCTGTGTATCTTATAAACAGATTACCAACAAAATCACACTATTCAACTCCATACCAGCTATGGACAAACAAAAAACCGGATTTATCAAACATAAAAATATTTGGCTGCAAAGCTTATGCTTATCTCGATAAATCCCAAAGAGGAAAACTCGATGATAAAGCAATAAAAGGAACATTTATCGGTTATGATAATAGATCAAAAGGATATAGGATCTACATTGGCAATAATAAAGTAATAAGGGCGAGAACTGTTAAATTTATAGAAAACTCTAATTCAAATGAAAACGAAAAAAAATCAAACATTGATATGAGAGAAGAATTAGAAGTTCAGAAACAACCTGAAAAAGCAGGGGGAGATTCCTCAAAATTCTTTATAGACATGCAGGAAGATAAACAAACAGACAATGAGGAAAATTTAAACGAAAACGAACCTAGAAGATCTCAACGATCAAATAGGGGAGTTCCACCCGATAGATTCTCTTATATTACTAAAATACAAAAAGAAAATATTGAACCAACAGAGTGGAAAGATATAGCGAAAATCGAAAACCCATATGATAGAAACAAATGGTACGAAGCAACTAATGAAGAAATTAATTCATTAAGAAAAAACAAAACATGGGAACTAATTGATCCACCACCTGGAATAAAAGTAATTGGGAATAAATGGGTATTCACCAAAAAATATAATGAAAATAATGAAATAGAAAAATATAAGGCACGTCTTGTAGCCAAAGGTTTTTCTCAAAAATACGGAAGCGATTATTTTGAAACCTTCGCTCCAGTAGTAACGTATACAACTATAAGAGCGTTTCTAGCATGTGCAGCGTATAAAAATTTAGATGTTAATCATATAGATATTAAGACTGCATTCCTCCACGGAAATTTAGAAGAGGAAGTTTATATGTCACAACCAGAAGGGCATGTAATACCGGGAGAGGAAAATAAAATTTGCAAACTAAAAAAATCAATTTACGGATTGAAGCAATCCGCACGAGCATGGAACATTAAATTAGAAGAAAGTTTAACTAAACTTGGTTTTGTGCAAAGCACCTCCGATCCATGTCTCTTCACACGAAAATTAAAGGAAAGTACAACATACATCATTATATATGTTGATGATTTATTAATTTCAGGGGAAACTAAAGAAATAAATGAAATAATAGAACAACTAAAAAAGGAATATGAAGTCAAAAATTTAGGACTTGTAAATTATTATCTGGGGATAAACATAAAAAGAAGTAAAGAAGGAAATTTCGCACTTGATCAAAGAAACAAAATAAAAGAACTGATCGAAAAATTCGATTTAAAGGAAGCGAAACCCTGTGATACTCCGATGGAACCCGGGTACTTAAACATAATTGATGAGGAAAATTTACTTTCTAATAACAGTAAATATAGGCAAGCTATCGGAACATTGTTATATATAGCTACAATAACCAGACCAGACATAGCCGCCGCTGTGAACATTTTGAGTCGTAGAAACGAAAAACCCAGAGAAAAGGATTGGAACGCAGTAAAGCGGGTTATTAGATATTTAAAAACAACACAAGAACTAAAACTAATTATTAGTAAAGAAAATGAGCCAATACTAACAACATATGCTGACTCCGATTGGGCAGGGGATAAAAATGACCGTAAATCAACAACGGGAAATTTATGTAAGTTAGGAAATACAACAATTTCCTGGTCAACTAAGAAACAAAATTCAGTTGCCTTATCATCCGCTGAGGCTGAATACATCTCAGCAGCAACTTCAGCACAAGAGACAGTTTGGATTATCAATCTTCTAAAGGACCTTGATCTACAACAAAATTTGCCCATAACTTTATTCGAAGATAATCAAGCTTGTATAAACATGGTTAAAAATTATAAACATCATTCGAAAACAAAACATATCGATATAAAATACAACAGTATAAAAGATCTTAAGGAAAAGGGAATAATTGAACTACAATATTGCCCAACCAAAACTATGACAGCTGACATTCTAACGAAGCCCCTTCCCAAACCTGACTTTACAAAACACAGAACAGATTTAAATCTCAAGAACATTTATACTTCAGAAATCAAGCAGGGGTGTTAGAAGAGTGATTTCTGATATAAACATTTCATCTATTATTGTGAGCCTGAATATTCATCCATCCGACTTCAAGCTGGTGAAACGAAACACGTGTGCGCTGACAAAGTACTTTTCTGTTTTCTGTGAGATTCTCATTAAAGAACTTACACGTGTAACCTCAAGGGTTCAAGGCTAAATGACGTAAACTTGACTGTGTGTTTCTCTAATCCAAAAACTAATACTTCAGTCTCTGAGCAACCTTCTTAAAAGGCAGAACTACTGAACACTGCTCTTAAAATTAAATGTGTTAACTTTTTATAGTGTGATGTAAATTTTATAATGTAAAATTAATCTTTCTTTTTCTTCAACAGTAATTAAATAATTAACTTAGAAATTATACAATGAAGCAATACTTTATTTAGAGAAGATGGTTTTTTATTTTCATCAGTGATCGAAAGAAGTTATTAAATAGTGCCATTGGATTTATAGTAAAATTGGATACCCTTACTACACCTTCGCGGATTCAAAAGGTAGGACAAACTTTCTCTACCTTTCTTTTATTATCATGAAGTCTTAAAGTGAATTTTAAGAATAAAATTAGAAGAAGAATTTATTTACCGTAGTTCTAAAAATTATCAGAATCTAACTCCAAATAAGCAAGTAGAGAGATTCATCTGAAATACAAGCATCTTGCTATGGAAATGCAAATGAAATGAATGCGATGTTTGACTGACATCTTCTTTATATCAGAAACCAGTTAGACGCATAGAAAAGTGATAAATCTAACTGGAAATGCAGACGGCTTGAATCTGAGCCTTCATCTTCTTTAAACCATAGAGCCAGATCGACGCTTGGGGGAAAAGGGAACTTCCTGCTAGAAATGCAGGTGAAAGAAATCTTATATCTGATCATTCTCGCCTTCAAGTCAACATTTAGATCGACACATACAAAAAAGGAATATGCTTGCAATGAGCAATGACCACTTGCAATGAAATATTTTTAAAACATATTACACTGAAAGAAAACTTATAACGCCTTTATCTAGAACGAATAAGCAGTCATTTTCTAAATCCCTAAACTAGAAATATAGATTTCCGAGTTATGCGAATAAGGTTAACAAATAAACTGCACAAACGAAATGATTAAGATAGGCGATGAAACGATACATTATATTATGAATCGTTTGAATTGCGAGAAATTGTCGCTTGATTTCTGGAATAAATTCATAAACTAGAACTATAGTTACAGTTACTAAAACTAACACTTTGTGTTCACATTTATTTGCAGAGATTTTTAAATAAGTTTGACCATGATAATATAGGAAAACGCTCTTGAATTTGAATAGGGAAGACTATAACTCTCTAGCAAAGGGAACTAGAATTTATAAGGATGACATGGAACTATTTTTTTCTTGAGCCACAATTTAGTTTCTAGATGCCAATGGCAGAATTGTTTTTTAGTGTACTGAGATTAGAATTTCACTTTTCATCTCTCTGTTTGTGTGTACGTCTGTGCTTTTAACAAAACGTTTTTCTTAATTCGTAACTTTCAAAATATTCCTTTTCTATGAATTTTACAAAGAAACTTCTTCTGATACATTTTGTGCATTTTTTTTTTTTTTTTTTTTTTTTTTTTTTTTTTTTTTTTTTTTTTAGTTTATGAAACCTTGTAAATTGTATCAATCTTCCGATATTTTTGGATGAATATGTATTCCACGCAATTTATTAAGCTTTTTTGAAATTTAAGAAGAACATAGGCATCTTAGGAATTTCCTTTTCTATGAATTTTACAAAGAAATTTCTTCTGACACTTTTTGTGCATTTTTTTTTTTTTTTTTTTTTTTTTTTTTTAGTTTATGAAACCTTGTAAATTGTATCAATCTTCCGATATTTTGGGATGAATATGTATTCCACGCAATTTGTTAAGCTTTTTTGAAATTTAAGAAGAACATAGGCATCTTAAAAATTTCCTTTTCTATGAATTTTACAAAGAAATTTCTTCTGACGCTTTTTGGGCTTTTTTTTTTTTTTTTTTTTTTTTAGTTTATGAAACCTTGTAAGTTGTATCAATCTTCCGATATTTTTGTATGAATACTTATTCCAGACAATTTATTAAGCTTTTTGAAATCTAATAAGAACATAGGCATCTTACAAACATAATTTTAAACAATATTTCTGAAAAAAAAAATTCACTTTAATTCAGATGTCAAATTTAATAGCCTAACCTGATATTCTGAGATTCTGAACTCATGTTGCATTGAACTGATTTTAATTATGTCCAAATTCATTTAACAATTTAAATACAATATATAAACAACTGTTCTGATGCATTATTTTCTATTTATTGTTAAGAGATGTTTTTCATAACAAGATAACAAAGTCTTTTTAAAAGCATCCAGCTTTCCATAAAAACAAAATATTTTAACAAAAAATGTTTCAATAAAATGAGCAGAGGATTGTCAAAAGCATTGTCATTTGATACTAAAATATACTTGCTTTTGATACCAAAGGATGTAATACGTTTCATTTTGTATTTATAAATCTGTGGTTTTCCTTAAAGTTTAAAACTGTCCGCTGACTTTTGTGGCCTAATTTTCTAATTATTTCAAACAAATTGATAAATCTAAAAATCAAATCAAATTTTATTTCTTAAAAAAATGCATAATATATTGTAAAACAAAGAAATAAATAACTTTCTATAACAACAAAAATGATTATACATGTAATTAAAACTCTCTCGAATTTTTTTAATGCATTCGATTCGATAATTTTGGATTGTCTAAGTGTCCACTAACTTTTGCGACCAACTGTATACACATGCCATAAGAAATCTAGCTATTATTGCTTATTGTTATGTTTCCTTTCATATAATTTTTAAATGACTGACTACAAGACTGGTAGAATTTTTTTAATAATTTAAACCTAAACTATGTAAATGAAAAATATAAATAACTAGCTGTTACCCGTGACTTCGTTCACGCAACATTAAAAGAAGAATAAATGCATTAATTAAGCAAAATATTTCACTCCCGATAATTAAAAACGTAAATAATTAACTAACTCTTTATCACATTTCATAGGAAACAATACGGTATTCCTTTGTTATAGGGACCTTGACATAACTCAGTCTTAAAAAACTGAAAATTTGTACCAAATAATCGCGAAAATAAAAATACAACCAATTCAAAATGGAGGGCCAAATAAAATTGTGGAAATCGACGAATTGAGTAAAAACAAATGTCAATTTTACTTGATAAACCATTTTATTTTTAACGCTTTTGTGAAACGTTTTAACAACCGTTCTTCAAAAATAATTAATTGGAAATATTATATGCTTTTTCTTTAAATTCAATTCTGCCTCTTTGATTTAATGTATAGCTGAAACAAATCTTGTTTTCTAAAAGATAATATGTTGACCGACGATTTTTGTTCTGCAGAAAAAAATTTATTCATGAAGTTTGAATATGTGAAAATATGTTTTTACTTTTCGGATAATTTACTGAAATCAAGATGTTGTTTTCACCATCTATTCAAATTGAAAGTAAATTCTGTTTTCAGTTTTAATGAGAAAATGGCGTAAAATATATATTGATCCGTTTTAGTTCTCCTTTTCTATCCACAAATATGCAGTAATTTACTTGCCGTTTTTAGAGAAACTTCATTAGAAATTTACAATAATGATAATACTAATAATATATCGGAATCTAATTATTATTTTTTAATTCTGTGAGTTTGTGTGACATCCTCGGATCAATGATAACCGATGTTAAGTAAATCGCGTTGCGTCCGATAGTCTAAGAGGATTAGTTGCGAAATACAGACGGTCAGATTTTAATATAATAGATTCGTGTTCATTTTTCTTTTCTTAAAATTATGATGTGATTTTAGCAGAAAAATCTGATCTGTATATAACTGATAATTATGCTTAATAATTAGTATAGCTAAAAAAACATTTCTATTTTTCGTTTTAAATATGGCGTGAAACTCATCTACTTTCTATAATTACTGATCTTTGTATTATTAATGTATGGAATTAATTGATTCACGCTCTTTTTAAAACTTATATGAAAATTCACGTTTTATTTACAATATAATGACGCCACTTTTCCCCAGCAAAATATCTTTTTAATGATATAATTCTTAAATTTGTTGTTGTACGCTGTGCAGTAAAGTGATGATTCATATCCTTTGTATTTATATAATTATTTTTAATGTTCTTTTCCTGGCAATCATGACGTCAATTTTGCAGAAAACTCACATCTGTATGTAACTGATATTCGAGCTCAATCGATTTTAGTATCAATAAAAAAATATTTCCGTTTTTCATCTTAAATATTACGTCCATTATCTGTCTACTTTCATACTACTATATACTGATATTCATGCTCCTTGTATTATAAGGAATATTTGAAAATACATGGTTTTATTTGTGACGTCACATTGTCCAATCCAAGGAGGATCCTTTTTATAGTTCCATGGTCCAAGCGAAATATTTTCTTAAAAATATAATTATTAATCATTTTTCTACCTAATTATATCGCAGTCTTTGACAGAAAATGTTTTCTCAACGTAACGGATATTCATACTTCATGTATAACAACAAATACTCCATATTTGCTTTCAAATATCATGGCAATTCATCATCTTTTGAATTCTTTTTAATTTTCATTTTTTACGTAGAAATCGTTCAGTTGAAAAATAATTGTTGAGGAAAAATTATTATTCTAGGTTTTGTATTTATTGGCAATGGTAATGCTTAGCAACATAAAATGATTAATTAAATTTTAAGGGGAAAATGTCCATTTATTCTCTATGAAAATAACGAAATTTTGAATTATTAAGAAAAATATTTGAATAAAATAAACAAAAACCAGTCTATGTTCATTTCCAGGTTATAATCAACCTATATTCAAAGATACAGGATAATTAAATTCTCCATTTAGACGCTGGCTTCAGCCTAACATTTGCGCACAATCAGATTTATAATATTATTAGGATGATCAACGTTGACAAATTGTTTACGATTACTGAGAAATCGGATCATTCATACACATAGGCAAGAATAATTTTACATTACTTATCAAGTCTTTCTGAGTACAAAACATTAGAAATTAAAAATAATATAACCTTAAATTTCAATGACAACAAAATTATCCACTTTTACTCAAATAAAGCTAATAGTCGTATGTTATTAAATAATTGTAATTTACACAAATTATTACAAGCGCACAAAAAAAAAACTCTTTGAAACAACAATTGATGAAACATTTATCACCTTACACTGTTTATTTTACCAGAAAAGCATCAAAATTGCATTAATTAACCCACCTTTTTTGTAATACTTATCAAGTTACAATTTCATTGATGGCTTAGAATAAAATCGATGTAATAGTAAAAAGGTAAACAAATCATATAAAATAAAATATTTCATTTTCTTTAATAATTTTCAAAGAAATTTCTTCTGATACATTTTATGCATTTTTTTCGTTTTTTTTTTTTTTTTTTTTTTTTTTTTTTTTTTCCGTTCATGAAACCTTATAGATTGTATCAATCTTCCCATATTTTTGAATGAATACTTATTTTTAAACTACATACAATGGCTGCTTCAAAATTTATAGTATATTTCTAAATACACAATAACAGCATTTGCCATGCAGAATAATAACAATTAAAAAAAAAAAAAAAAAAAAAAAAAAAACACACATTTTGTCAATTTTTTTTTACTATATTTGACTGGTGTGAAGAGCTCAATATATACAGTGTGTCCCCAAAAGATTAAAACCTGCTTTATTTTTATTTATTGTCTGTGGGAGATACGTAGGCAATGTATATTAAAACAGTGTGTAAAATAAGGTAGGAATTAAGAATTATGTTGAATTATGTTTAAATTTTTATAAGGTCCCTGGATCCTATAAGTTACATTTAATTTTTTTTTCCATGCTCTGACAAATACAACAGCGAAAATTCCATTCTTTTAAAACCAAAACTCACTTAATTATGATAGTTTGATTTTTTTTTTTTTTTTTTTTTGTAGATTTCTTGCACTAAAAACAGTAAAATATGTTTTAGTTTTTACTGCCGACTCCGAATTTTCAAACAAGAATTTTCATAACAAGACAACTAAGTCTTTTTTAGAATAATCGAACTTTCCATAAAAACAAAATATTTTAACAAAAAATGTTTCAATAACATGAGCAGACGAATATCAGAAGCGTTTGTCATTTGATACCAAAAGATGTAATACATTTCATTTTGGTATTTATAAATCTATGGTTTTCTTTAAAGTGTAAAACTGTCCGCTTACATTTATGGCCTAATTTTCTACCTATTTCAAACTTATTGATAAATCTAAAAATCAAATCAACTTTTATTTACTAAAAAAGTACATAACATATTATAAAACAAAGAAATAAATAACTTTATATAAAAACAAATTTCATAAGTTGAAAGAATCACAACTCGGTGAATTTTGCCCGTAGAAGAATGAAATTTTTATTGTAACTTGTCAGAGCATGAAGCAGTGGCGCAGCCAGAATTCGGTTCTAGGGGGGGTTTTGAGTATCTAATAATGGTGGTCGCCGGTTATCTGAATCACCGGTTAATGGAATCAGTCTTTTAAATGAATCAAATCATAATACTTTTATCTGCAATTACGTTATTTAAACAGCGTTTACAATATTAGAGTTACAAACTATAAAATGCACCAATGAAATAACATAAAACTAGGTTACAAGGTTTTAGAAGGAGATATATTCATTGTTTTTCAGTCCAATACCAATAAAATTAAATTATGGCATGTGGTATTGTTTTAGGTATGTGAGTATATTGTCTTTGAACAGTTCTGATATTTTGTGTGGGACCCTTTGTACGCGAATAAAACTCGCATATGACTAATTACTTTTTTAATCCGTTCTATAGTTCCAGAATTAACCCCTGCAAAAAGAACAAACGTTGCTGTTTTATAATATTAGTATAGATACGACTTTAATTCAAACTCGGATATTTTTAGAGAACTTTAACAATAATAAATATATTTTAACGAAATTTTCATCTGATTTACATTACTTAATGTGAAATTCGATGTCATATAAAGTACTGGAAGGGAACAGTAATTTAGTCTACAATACCGTGTTTAACCCCTTAATCATCGCTACCGATAAGCGTAGACTACTTTTAAAATTCAGATTGCTTGATTGTCACCAATTTTTTTAAGTAGAAATATTCGGATTACTTAATGGCAGATAAAATTATGCGAGCATAAAGCCAATTACATTATTTAAAAAAAAAACTCGTGGGAATCAAAAAATCTGAATTTTTAAAAAGTAGCCTAAACTGCCCGTGAATGTATCGGGCGAGAGGATTAAGGGCTTAATATCAACTGCATTCCAAAACATCGATTACCTAATTGAGTTGTTACATTTGGCAAAAAGCAAGGTAAGTAAGTCTATTGAAAATTTGTTAAAATTGCTTCATTATTATTAAAGATAGGAATACGAATTCGTTATTCTCTAGTAATGAAACCTTGAGCATTTTTGACTGAACAAATGGATTGGAACTCTGTTATTTTCTATGTAAAAATTATTTGCTGTACTGTGCTTTTCCATCTTAAAGTTTTCCCTCATCATTTTTAAACACTTTATAAATCACATATTCCGTAACATTTTCCGTTAAATGTTAAGTCATTGGGAGATTGATGACGACCAAATATGAATTTTTAGATGCCAAAAGAGAGGAATGAATATAGTAGCCTCGCAAACCACAAGAAGCCTGGTTCACATAGGGTTGTATTAAGGAGTGTTACTAAAAATTAAAAATAGACATGTATGTTACAATGATAATACAATTTCATAAGATAGAGGAACTGAAATGTAAAAAGAGAAAGGGTAGCAGAGGGCATCTGGTAAATTTGACTGGCCGTGGGATAGAGATAAATCCACAGTTGCTAGGCGAACTAAATAATTTATTTTCTTATTTTTTTTATGAGAGAACGCAGAGCGAAAGAATTACAGATGAATTGAAAAGGAGTTATAATCAAAGGAAATAGGCTGGGAATAAATACATTTACAGTGTAGAGAATAAAATACATTTAGGATGGTAAATTTGAAAAAAAAAGGGTTATTTTAGGGGGGGGCTAAGGTGTAAATTAATTAGAAGTGGAATATGTGAAGATAATTCATCTTCACATATTTCTAAAATATAGTCTATGTTAGAGAGGTTACCAGAATTTTGACACCATTATGAAGATTCGATACTCAAAAAGTAAAAACGGAACTATTACAAGAGCACTCATATGTCTTATTTTTCTGGCGCTCAGCGGGGGAGTTGGCGATAATCAACGCAGAATCATCTAAGGATTGTTAGTAATGATTTAAAAAAAATTATTGGTAATTAGCCGAGATACTAATTAAAAACCTATCTAGAAAACAATGGCAAGGATCAAAACAGTGTTACTACTTTGCGATCTCCTTTTAAAGCGCGCTTGGCACATTAAACTTTGTATAAGATCTTTGCTTTAGCTAAGACGAATCATAGTGATAGTCAGCATTTTTCATTCCAACTGAATTCAATTATTGAAGGCAAATATTGAAACATAATTCATAGAATAATTCCAAGACATTAAAAGTCAGTAATTTTGAGACAACAATCGCTTATAATTGAATATATATATATATATATATATATATATATTATTCATTTATTTTGATTTATTTTTTTCATTTATGATGAAAAAACTTTTCGATAACAAATCACTTGAATTATCCTGCCTGCATATGCTTTCATTTTTGAAAATGAATCGGAAAGTTTTGCGTTGTTCAGCATACTTTTTTAAAATGCTTTAAAATTGTCTACTATTACGTCAAATATGATTGACAATTAACTTTTCGTGTGAAACTTAGCGACTTCTTCCAAAGCGTGATTGGTTCTCTGGCAAGTTTATAAAGTGTTTAAAATTTAAAAAACCCACAATTTAAAATTATAAATGTGATGCGTTTCTATCACATTTGCCCAAAAGTACTTTAATCTGGCTACTTGGCTTTCTGTAACTTTGTCATTACTGCTCAGTATCCACCGAAGAAATTGTTCTAATTAATCATCACTCTCTCAAACCTTGTGACTGATCATAACATGTAAAAAAGTACGTACAAGTGTACGTTTGGAGTCCCGGGTACCATTGCCCTCGGCAGCTGTACCTATTCGATGATGTACCTGTGCTTTATCTGAACCTGGATTAAAGATCCCTTGCATATATTTAATTTTCGACTCTTTCTTCAAGATGTTTCTCCTGTGTCTTCTTTTAATTTTTAATAGCTTACGATCACGACTCACGAAACTCCTGTACACCTCTCTAACATAGACTATATTTTAAACAACAATTTCCAAACAATTATTTCGGTACAACAATTTCCAAAGGGGTGCAACATTCTAAAATTGCGATTTCTACTATACTGGTGGTTCTAGAAATTAGAAATTTGGTATAACGCTCACTAAAAATGGTTTCTAAAAAGTTCGAAATTTAAAAAGAGGGAAAGGAGCAAGTAACGTTCTAAATTACAATTTATTTGTACAATTAGGGCTAGAAACATGAAATTTGGCATAGTTGTTACTTTAGACACTTAAATGCTAGCCTATAACAGTTTGCAAGAGCAAAAAAAAAAACGTTCTAAAATTGCGATTTGTGTGATACAGTTGGTATAGAAGCTTGGAATTTGGCATGGTGGTAACTTTTGAGATGTAAATGCTCTCTAAGACCGATCTCTAAAGAAATTCTAAGTTTAAAAGGATGAAATGAGCGGAAAACGGTCTGAAAATAATCTAAAAACAAATAATTAGAAATTGTTTGTGCTAGAAATGTGAAATTTGGCACGGCTGTTACTCTAGAAATGTAAATGATCATCCAGAACAGTTTTCTAAAAATTCGAAATGTCAAAGGATGCAAGAAGAAAAAAGTTCTAAAATTGCGATTTGTGTGATACAGCTGGTATAACTGCTTGGTTTTTAACATACTGGTTACTTTTAAGATATAAATACTCGTTCAAAACGGTTTTTAAAAAAATCGAAATTTAAAAAAGTGAAATGAGCAAAAAATGTTCTAAATCATAATATATTTAGAACATTTAGAGCTAGAGTCTTGAAAATTTCATTTAAAAATATAAAATTGATATAAGATATATAATCATACAAATTTGAGGTAATTATCATGGGCCCGGGTAGCGCCGGACGGGTCAACCAGTAAATTTTAATGACAGGCGTTAAAATGTAATAAGTGTAAATCAATGTATAACTAATTTATTGCTGATCAATTTAAATTAATGCATGATTAGCGTAAAATTGTGCGTAATTATAGATAGTATTTTTCTAAGAAAATGCCTCACATTTAAAGCCTCTTTTTTCAAAATCCATACTCACAGGCAGGACTTAAATTCTAGAAAAAAAGAGTACCGGAGCTCTAATTTTCAGCAGTAATAACAACCATCGACCAAAACTCCCTTTCATTAGAAGGAGGGGTGCATTATGGTTGTAATCCCACCTACATATTTATATTTCATACATTAGTTGTAAAATTTAAAGCAATTTCGTCTTTTGTAAAAAAAATAATAATAATAATAATACATTTTGACTGTATCTATATCCAATTACACATAATAAAATTTAATAAATGAATAGAACAGAAAATAAGCAAACAAAAAAGCAAAACATAGAGGCAAAAAAAAATAATAATACAGCAAAAAACATTGAAATCGGAAATGAGGAATTTTCAGAAAATCCTACTCGCCAAGGATGTTTTTATATGCAGTGTTGAATTCATGGGTGTCCCGAGAAAGGGGGGGGGGATGAGGGAGCATTCCCCGCTGGTACCGGAGCGCAATGTTTATGAACTCCGGTTAAGTCTGACCAATATTTAAACATTGACTAAAAACAAAGAAGTATCGGAGTCGAGCTCCGGTAAGCTCCGTCGTAAATTAAGCACTGCTCACAGGCATGTGTCTTATAAGTCTATAAAATTACAATCAGTGCTTCTTTCCTCCGAGGGACAGGATGCATGGCCTCTCCGAGAGCAAGACGTCGTTGCTACATTACCAACAAATGAAATATAGTCTTTAAATTTGTGTACAGACCCCCTACGAAAAAAATGTTTCGAAAGAAACAGATTGCTAAAATCTGCCGAATCACAATCAAAAAATAGCTTTTTATAACTTTAAAGTACTTTTTTTTAAATTCTTACTTTTGAAAAGATTTTTTCCTGGGTATGCACATAGCTTGGTCTTAGATATAACTGAGAGAGAAAAAAAAAGCCGTTTCAAACTGAGAGAAACTTACAAAGTGTATGTTTTATTTTTCCCTGGAATTCGATAGTCTGTTATTGTTTCGAACATGGAACAAAGACAGAAATGCAATTAAAAAACAGCCCACTGTATACTATGTAATAACTCAAAGCGTCTGTGTGGCAGTATATGACCCTTCTTTTACTATAAGATGTCTCAACAAAGTGGCTCAGCCCAAATAACCAGTTTTGACTTAATCGATGCATGTAATATGCGCTTTCACAGTTTTATGTAGAATTTTCGCCGTTTAATTGAATCACATTGTTGAATACAATTTGATTTAACAAAGCGGCGGATTCAGCGAAGGCGGAAAGACCAAAAAAATTAATTTTAACTTTAGTTTTGATTCATATAAGCGGCAGTTATAGTACTTTTTTTTAGCTCTGGGGGGTGTTTTAACCCCTAACCCCCCCCCCCCCCCCTTGGCTGCGCCACTGGCATGAAGAGATTAATTTCCAAGTATAACTTATAGTACTCCAAAACTGTATAAAAATATTAAAAATATAAGTTTTTGAAAATGAATAGCAGAACTGTTTCATTTTATCCGCATAATTCCCTACCTTATTTGAATACTTTTCAATTTACATTGCCTTATGTATCTCCTCCAACATGTAAAAAATTAAAGCGAATTTTAACTTTTTGGGGACTTGTATGTTAATCTAGGGGAACTATTTTCAGGGTTTTTTCCGAGGCTAACGAAAAAGAAAGGCTACCGCGGTGCTTTACGCATATCTTTTTTTACAGACCGTAGGAGTCACGTGATGCTCGAATCCACCAATGCAGATATACGAAAAGAGTATCACGTCACTCTAGTGGTCTGTAAAAACAGATAAGTGGAATGCACCGTGGTAGCCTGTCTTTTTCGTTAACCTCGGTTTTTTCTCAATACATAAGATGTCAATCTCAAAAAAAAAAGATAAATAAATAAATAAAATAAATATTAATATATAAATAAAATAAATATAAATATATAAACAAACATGAAAAATTAACATAATTATAGAAGAAAACCACGTATTATCAATAAAGTAAAAATGTATTTACTTAAAGTGATAACAATACATACATAAAGGCTTATAGATACTTTTTAGCACTTTCCAACCTAGTTGAAAAGTGCTTATGACTTCGGTTTGTCTGGCCGTATGGCCGTCTGCCGTCTGCCGTCTGGCCGTCTGCCGTCTGTCCGTGCTCTAACTCCCGTAAATATGCTCGGATTGCTCTGCAATTTTTATATGTTATTGTCGTTATCTATAGCATGTTCCCTATTTCAACGGAAGTGTGTAGCACTTATAGTTTTATTACAGGGACACTCAAAAGAATTTCGTTACATTGCGGTCTATGGGGGAAAATCATTTGCGGTTTATTTAAATAATGTTTCAGTATTTTAAACGCATTGAAATTTATATATATCACTAAGGTGCATTAGAAGAAGCTTAATATGGAATAGGGTGTGCATAGCACTTATAGTTACTTTACAGGGACAGTCAAAAGAATTCCGTTACATGACGTCTATGGAGAAAAATCGTCTGCGGTTTATTTAAATAATGTTTCACTATTTTAAACGCATTGAAATTTATATATACATATCTAAGGTGCATTACAAGAGGCTTACTACAGAATAGTGTGTGTATAGCAGTCATCGTTCATTTACAGGGACACACAAAAGAATTCTCTGCTGTCTGTTAACAATAATTCCTGGAAGTGCGTTTTAAGTTACTAAACGCGATTTTAATTTTAACTCGCTTTTTGTCTATTACGTGGTGTGTATAAATTCTGTAGATCCTATACAGGGCAGCACAAAAGTTCGCGAACACATTTCCGTTTATTGACAGAAACTACAGAAAGATAATTTTAAACTGTGCTACGCGTTTCCTAACTAAACTAAAATTTAGCATCCTAGCATATACACATCTATAGATCATATACAGGGCTGAATAAAAGTATTCGGATATTTTTCCGAATATTGTATCTGTTGGAAATTCCTGAAATTATGTTTTTAAATATGTTATGCGTTTTCCAAATTGTTTACTTAGATGTTATCTTTTAGCTTATTAAACGGTATGTTTTGTAAAATTATTTTGGAAGCGTTGGAAAGTGCTACATAATCTATGCTTGACGCATGATTTTTCGTTCTTGTTTATAATTAGATAAACAAATTTCGTACACTCAATTGCCGACATTTTCACGTTTACAGTTAACCATTTTAAAGCACCTGCTTTCATTATACTGGATGGTTATAATATAAGTATCTCTATTTGGAGCTCTCTGTAGCTCGAAGGAATAATCCGAATGAAATCAAAATCGGTAGACTTACTATAAGAGAGAGGTGAAGAAGAATGGAAGAATAAAAAAAATTACAATAATCATCAACAGATGGCGCCACTGAGTGTGAAATTTAATGTGTAATACAAGAACTAAAAATTAAGGCGTCAAACCGGATGGCACACTTAATTTATTGGAAAATGTCACAGTGAATGTCACTACGCTTTTGCATGGCGGTGCCGATCATGTTCAGGTTCCACATGGTCATTGTGCTGGAGGACACAATCGTGCACGACGTGCTCAACTGCGGAATGTAACGCATCAGGAGTGATGTTTCGCACATGTGATATGCGGTAAAGTCATTGAGGCTTGCGACACCTCCACGGTACACAATATTACACATTACATTTCACACTCGAAAGCGCCATCTGTCGGCGATTATTACAATTATTTTTTTTATTGTTCTATTCTTCTTCCCCCTTCTCGAACAGTAAGTGTACCGATTTTGGTTTCATTCCAGTTATTCCTTCAAGTTACAGACATCTCCAAATAGAGATACTTATATTATAGTACTTATGATCTCGTTTTTTTTTTTTTTTTTTTTTTTTTTTTTTTTTTTTTTTATCAAGTTCATTTTTAAAAAAAATTACGAAAATAATTTGTTTATCATAATTGATCTTGAAAAGGTCGCCGATTGAGCGTACGAAACTTGTTGATTTGTTTATTAAAAGTTATTTATAAGTCTTTATGCGTAGTGTTATCACTTTAAGCATATACAATTCCACTTTAATGAAAAATTAATGCATTTGAATTTTAATTCTGGGAATTAAAATTCATTTTAAATTTGTTTTTTTTTTATATTTAATTTAAAATTTAAATTTAAATTCTATGTCAATTGAACCAGACCTTGTAACCAACCGACAGGGATTTGAGGACAACTTTGTGTACACATTACCCCTACCTATTTATGAACCGACGCAGTTTTCTTCTTTACTAGACCTCATAGTTTTTGAGATTTGAGATTTTTTAAAAAATGGATTTTTCAACGAATCGCACATTTCTGAGTCTGTATTTTTGGACTGCAATTCCATCTTTAAAAAAAAAAATGGTTCTATGGATCTTACGTGCTTGGAAATGTCACTGTAAATCAATAAAAATATGCAGATTTAGATAAAAAATATTAAAAATAATAATTTGCAATTTTTAAAGGTAGAACAATCGGACCAAAATTTAAAGTTATGTTTGTTTTTCTCAATTTTTTGTAATGTTACAAAAAATGTTCTCCACAAAAAGGCGAATGAAAATTCCGATTTATTTTTTGTGTTAAATAATATTTTAAACTTTAGGTTTTCTAGTTCTGAAATTAAAATAATGTCTTGCTCATGGCTTATATAAAACTTTTGCCCTATTTAGAGATACCGCACCAATGAAGAAATAAAAATCTCCGTGTCTAACTTTGTTTATGGTACCCAAATAATTATTACACATTTTAAATTTTAAATAAATTTATTAATGGTTCTGAATTATTTAATAATTTTAAGTCCTCAAAATCGCACTGAATTATTTATTTTTTATTCCAGAAGTAAATTTGCAATCTACAGTCTTGATACATATCACACATTATACAGAATACTGTGATGTTTTTAACTATATTGCATATCTTTGTCACATAAAAGTACATCTGTCATTGGATACAATGATATATTTCTATAAAATATTTTCATAATATTATGCATCAATATTGAAATAATCATTAATTAAATTTTAAAAAGTACATTGAAGAAAATTATCCAATTAATCTTTAAAAAAAAAAACCAGATTGTTTGTATTTTTATATAATGATTGAAGAATTTGTTAAAAATTGTATGCAAACTCTTTTTAATTAAAAAATCAGAATAAAGATTATATTTAACGCACTTAAATTTAAAAATATAACTGAACTAGATCTAAATATGGAAAATAAATATTATATATTTGCACTATCACTGACTTTTCAAGATTTTTCTCTTTATCGAATACAAGTAACATTGCAAATATACTATATTCCAATTTATCCTCATAATCTACTGCATCTCCAAACATAGTAAAACAAAACATCCAAAATATCAAACGATCTTCATAATTTAATATTAAACATCATAGCCTTTATATCTCAAAATCAGTGGCTAATAACAACAACAAAATTTTTGATGGAAAAATATATTGATTTTAGTGAAATTGTATGAACCACGAATGCTTCAGCGCCCTAGACACTGCCCTTAGACTACAGTTTATAGAATTGGCTCTCAACAAATTTAACTTAATTTATATTTCAAAATACCACATCTGTCCACAGAATTTTGTCGATGGAGCACATTCGCAACGCAGATGATGTTGATAAGTCAAACGTTGTAACTATCTATTATCACTATTTGAAGAATTAGCTGAAGGCCAATCAAAAAGATTTTAGCAGCGATCTTGGAGAAAGCATGAAAATTATTGTAAGACCATTTTCCTCTTGATTAATTTTCCGTACCATTTTTAAAAAAAATGTGTCTATCCTATATACAATATACATATTTGTATTGTAATATTGAGTGGGACATGGAGACAATTAGTGAATTTGGATCATCATAAATTATACGTTTCACTCCTATACAGTCTTTTGACAAGGAAATTCTCCTGTTCCAGGGAAAGTCTTTACTTTTGGAAAACAATATTGTAATTCTTAGTTTTAACTCTTTGAGCTCCGGGTTATTAAAATTTTGAAAATATACTGAAAAAAAAACACTATAAATGTGATTAGGGAGCACTCGGAAATTGGACTATATAGTTTAAATATTTTAAAAACCCCCTTTAGGCTGGGGTTGAGTGGGGGGAGGGGGCATGTTTTCACAATCAGATCTCTAGAACATCATTTCGGCATGCAAACAAAGGAATGACATTGCACATTTATTTTAAAATTACGTTAATTGTAAAAATTTCAAGTTATAATAAATTACTAGAAGTGTATGAGGAAAAAAAAATAAGTTATCTCTTATAAAAAAATATTTCTTTATAAAATTGAAAAAACACGAAATTTCTAACTCGCGAAATTATAAGTTTTAATTCGTATAATTCGTGTAATTTCGAAAAAAAGTTTAAATTCATCTCGGAAAAACAACTAGACATTAGCAGAATGTGTTGTTGCCATGTAGGTATGGAAAGGAGAAACGAAATCTCTAGTGTTGTTCATTTTAATATCAAAGAAATTTGTTTGTAAATATTTTTTTTGGGGGGAAAGGGCAGAAATTCAGCCACAGAGCCTATATGATTGAAAGAACATTGCCTTTTCTAAACACATTCTGTTCCTTTCCCCTTTTTCACATATGTCGGAATATACATACTGTCTGAACCACATTTTAGGAAAGGCAGGTGTAGAAACATGTTTCATCTTGGGGAAATAAGCTTAGACTTGCTATTCAAATGTATTTAAATTTGTCAAAAACTTATTTAGACTGGTTAAAATTATTAAAGAAAATCACATGCTAGGTTTCGAACGTTTTTTTTTTAAATATAAATAATTAAAATTTTTAATTTAAAATAAAAATAAGATATAATGGCTGAAAAATAAAAATTCAAAAGTGAAAAAAAGTTTTTTATTTATAGACATAAAATATTTTCTGTTTTCAGTTGCATAATTGATAACAAAATTCAGAGATTGTTAAAAGAAATCGTAAAAAATAATAATAATAATAATAATAATGAAACAGAAGAATTATGCACCGAAATTCAATGTGAAAAAAAAAAATATTGCAGTTATATAGAAGATTTTTTTATCACTAAGAAAACACAAAGAATAAACTTTACTTTACAAATAATGATATTATTAATAACAAACACTTATTATATAATAATGAATTCAAGAACTCATTTCAACCACAGTAATTATTTAGGTACCACAAGCAAATTTAGACATGGAGATTTTTAATTCTTCATTGATGCAATTTTCCGAAATTTGGCAAAATTTTTATATAAGCCATGAGAAAAACATGCTTTTTATTTCAGAACTAGAAAGCCTAAAGTGTCAACTGTTGTTTAACACAAAAAGAAATCGAAATTTTCATTTGCCTTTTTGTGGAGAGAATTTTTCGTGACCTGTCAAAAATGGGGAAAAATAACCATAACTTTAAATTTTTGTTTAATTTTTTTGCCTGTAAAAATAACAAACTTTTAATATTTTTTATTGACTTACAATGACATTTCCAAGCACATACAGACTTTAGATCAAGATAAAATATTTATTTATTTATTTATTTACTTATTTATTTATTTAAATATGGAACTGCAGTTTAAAAATACAGCCTCAGAAATGTGTAATTTGTTGAAAAATACAAAACTTTTAAGCTCTATATATTATTTATGTTTTCTATTTTTTAGTGTTTAAAATGTTTCTTTGTTGCAGTTTCACAGCCAGTTGGCCTTTTTGTGGCGAGCGTGGTTGGGCGCATAATTGAATCCATTGTTGTAACCATAAAGAAGGTTGAGCGATTGATCAACTGTGGCGGTCTAACGGAAAAAATGCCTTAAAATTACTTTTATTAATTTATAATTAAGTTCTAAAATATGAAAATGTTATATTTGTCATCGGAAACACACTTTTGTACATAATTTTTATAATTCTAGCCTATCAGGAAGTGAGATAAAAATCGATTACAAAATTCCATGTTTATATACAAAAACCAAGTTGAGTCAAATAAAAAAGTGTAAAAAAGTAAAACTGTAAAATATAGCCGAGCTTGTCCACAGAAGAATATTTTTTAAAGAATTGAAGCCCAAATATTGTATAATATTCAGAAGATACAACAAACAATTAAAAAATATATATATTTAAAAAAATAGTATGAAATAAAAAACTTCCATGTTCACGTTTGAAAGGTACTACTCTCATAGTTTATCGAGCCTAGTCCTATGCTTAATAATTTATTTATATCATGTTACTTATTATATTTGAAATAAACTTTCATTTTTAAATTTTTATTGCCTACATTAAAATGGCCGTTTCGGTAAAAATTTTCGAAATTTATTTTATTGTTTTATTTGAAAAATCAATAATCTTTTACGATTCGAAATGTATTTTAATTTTATTCTTACGATTACGAGAAGAGGAGTTATGGCCAATTTAATAAACAGGAAGTAATGAGTCAAATACCGGAAATGGGCGTGGTCATACCAGGAGAAATGTAAACGATGTTTCTATTCATGATCTTCTTACGTTTTATATATATATATATATATATATATATATGAAAACACTAATAAACTGTAATTGACACTTCAAGATTAATTTAATTAAAAGTAATTCTAAATTAAAAGAAATCTTTAAACGCGATTTTTGAAAAATCAATTTTTTCGTTATTTCCGTGTTCAATAAACTTCATTACATAAAATGTTTTGAACATATTTCAGTAAAATTTTGTCAGAATTATTTCCGTATGACTCACTATGTTCTGAACTAGAATCTAAGCTCTATTTGATAATGTAATTATTTTATAGGTAGTCGAATATAAAAAAATGGTAATTTTTAATAAAAAAAATACGCATTTTTCGACATATTTTTGAAATATTTCAGTTAATTTTGAAGATAATGTAAAACTCCTAGTTCAGTACACAGGTAAGTGTAATGGTAGTATGTAGTACAAAGGAAATTGAAATATATTTAGTTGAATTAATTGAGTGTTTGGCGTAAGCATGAAATTTTCATAAAAAACAAATGGCCAAAAACACCAATTTAAAAAAAAAAATGGTATGAGGATATTGCTAGGATTTCATGTTTTTTTCATCATTCTATATTATAATTGAACTAAAAATATGTGTATTTATTTAATATTGTACTTATTTAAAAAAAAAAAAAAAAAAAAAAAAAAAAGCTCCGAACGTAAGGAAAATCGGAGAGTGAATTCATAAGAATCAACACACCTTCTTAGCGAACCTGTAAAAGTTGTTTTCCAGTGCAGATCGGCCAGTGAAGGTAGAAAACACTTCACACGTTGCTAGGTCAATTCATGAACGTTATGATTCTAATATGATTCAATGGGACTCCCAGCGCGGCCCGCAAGCACCATGCGGCCCTTGGGTACCTTTCATGTGGCCACGCAAGTTGAGCACATTATTCACAAATATATAAATGTACAAAAATAAATATATTTTGCAAAATGGATTTTTTAAAGAACTCGCGATTGTTTTAAAAAAATCTGATACGTTAAAGAACAACATAAGACCTCTCTCTGCATATAAAAATGAAATAAAATGAAATAAAAATAAAAATAAAATGAAATAAAAATAAAAATAAATTAGTTAATAACCCCAATACTGGAGTATGGTATTACAAATACGATCAAGAGCGTTCCCTCTCACCTTCGAAAATCTCCTTTAATAGCCAAAGGATTTTATCCAGCACGCAGTTAATACTAAATTGTTAACATTGGTTAAAATTAATATTTACGTGTTAATAATTAGTAAATAATATTAGTTCATCATAACATCTACACATAGTATGGAAAAAAAATAATTGCGGCTCTCAAGCATGCTTCTTATCAGATTTTGGCTCTTACACGGTAATAAAAGACAAATGTTTCGTAATCTACGAAAATATAACATAACCACGAACGAAAATATGCAATAATCTCTTCCGAGTGATCCACAATTCCGAAAAGCGTATTTTATCGTTAGAAACCCCGGAAACCAATATATTTTCGAGAGTTAAAGAAGCATTTATAAAAACAAATTTTCTTTTGCTGTCAATGATTTTCGAAAACGTTTCCGAATAGTTTTTATAGTGTATTTGTCAGTTTTGTAAAATCGGAATGGAGATTTTTTGAACCCATTCTCAAGTAAACATTTTCGTGTTTAACAATAATGTTTTACAGACAAACATGATACTTAACAGCATTAACATTGAGATTAAAATTAATATTATTTAGAAGTCGTTACATAGTAATTTATTGGGTCAACGCTCCTTTTCAAATGCGTTGATTGTGAAAGTGAGGCGAGTCCACTTTGAATACAGAATTATTTTTGAGATTGCATATAAATATTAACAAGCAGGAATTTCATTACGAATACTTTTAAAATCTCCACTCTCCTGATTAAGAAATATAACTGTAGAAATATAACTAATTACTACTGAATATTTTTTCTTATTTTTTTCCTATGAAATTAAACTTACTTTCTGTTTAATTGTAACTTTTCTAAAGAAGAATGAAATATTGAAATAAAACAAATAAATAAAATGAAATATTCAACTATTCTTTTTTTTGTTATTATTTATTATTATATTCCATTAAAAAATATATCAACGTTTTCAACAAATTATTGTTTTCGAAAATGAGGCAACTCCTTGGGCACATACCAAAACCATATTTATTTATTTACTTTCAGCAAACCCATTATTGTCCATTAAATTTACATGAAATAAGACAACAAGCAAGTAATATATATGTATAAAAAAATAAAGTCAATTCCTATTTAGGTCAAAAAGAAATTCTTTTTTTTTTTTTTTTCCAGCGATCTACACGCTTCGCCATTGACGGTATTTATTCCTAAATTTATATCCTGCTAAATATCTTATAGAAGAAGAATTTATTTTCGAGTACGGGAGAATTTCCTTCCGTCCCAGGCGAGGTTCGATCCTGGGACCTTGTGGTTATGAGTTCAGAGCTTAACCGACTGCACTATCAAGACTTGTGAGTGAGTGCTTTAACATGAAACTAATGTGTGAAATAAGTCTGCTGCGTGTTGATATTTTTTCTCCCATATAAAACTAAAATTAATTAATTAAATTTAATTAATGAATTAATATTTTTAAAAACTGTATTAACATCAAGTGTCATCCACACCAAGTTTTAAAAAAATGTATTTGAACTTGATAGGATGAATAAAAAGTATTTTATTAACGATTGAAAATTTGAACAAGATATATAAATATGTATAGGGAGAATGTGAACTAATAGTAGTAATTGAAAAATATAAAATAATCCTATTACTATGGTTACGACTATTTTTAAACCCATTCCAATGCAAACCATTCAATATCAAGCAATAACATAAAATGAACTTGCCCCCACTGTAAAAATAAACGGGTCATATTTGAAATAAACTTTCATTTTTCTTATTTTATTAAATGCGAAGAGAGGATCCACAAGACCACCTTTCTTAGCGAACCTATGTAAAAGTCCAGTGAAGGTAGAAACACTTCGCACGCTCATTGGTGAGTGAATTCATGAACGTTATAATTCTGATACTCTAATATGATTCAGTGGTTCTCACAGCGCCGCTCGAAGGCAGCATGCGGCCCACGGGTACATTTCACGTGGCCACGCAAGTTGAGCACACTATTCAAAAATATATAACTATTTACAGATAAATATATTTTGTAAAATGAATTTTTTTAAATCTCACGATTGTTTAAAAAAAAAAATCTGATACGATAAAAAACAACATAAGACTTCAACAACAGAAAACCTTTTCAGTTAATAACTCAGATATTGCAGTAGATCATTACAAATACGACCTATAGTATTCCATCTCCCCTTCAAGAACATTTATCAAGGGATTTTATCAGGGCAACACTAGATACCGGGCTTGCTCATTCATTATCATGACGTCACAAATAGTGGCTGGCCGCGACCAGCGATTGGTATAAAGCGACGCGCCCATCATTTGTGCTAATCGCTGTATGTCTTTCGTCGCGGCCAGCCACCATTTGTGACGTCATGAGAATGAATGAGCAAGCCCCGTAACTAATGTAGCCCTGATTTTATCCAACACGCAGTTAATACTAAATTGTTAACATTGGTTAAAATTAATATTTACGAGTTAATAATTAGTATATAATATTAGTTCATTATAATATCGGCTATTAAATCATTGCACAAAGTCAACGCGAAAGTACCGCTTTTAATAAATTTCAAAACTCTATTTGATTACATAATTGATATTTTTCATTTAAAATTGCTTTTGTTAGTAGGTAATCTAAAAAAAAAAAAAAAAAAAAAAAAAAAAAAAAAAAAAAAAACACCTATTAGGGTTACCAATTTTTTCAAAAAAAAATGGTTTTACCTAGATTCTGTAACCCGGAAAGCCCGAGTTGCATGCTCTAGTAAATGGTAAATGCACATAACTTATAAAAATATTAACTGGTAATGTTAGGAAGGAGCTGATTTACAAAACTGCCTGGGTATGTTAATGGATAAAGCGTTACTCAAAGCTAAATTGGAATAAATAAAAACAATTAAAAAAACAAGAAAGAAAAAACATGCGTCAGGTATAGATTATGAAACGCTTTCCAACACATTCAGAATACTGTAACAAAACTTCACCATTAAATAAGGTGAAAGAAGATATGGAAGTAAACAGTTTAGAAAACATATAACAAAATGAATAGTACAGTTTTCGAAACTACCTTCCAGTGTCAAAAAAGTAGTCAAATTATTTTGTGCAGCCCTGTATATGATTAATAGTTGTGGATATATAGCATGATAAAATTTAGTTCAGTTAGAATATTCACATTTAGCAATTTTCGCCAATCGATGGAAATGCGCTCAAAATCTTTTGTACAGCCCTGTATATTATCTGAAGACTTTGTACACACCACGTATAAAGCTAAAGGGCAACTTAAAACTCACCCACAGCAATTACCAACCGTAAACGACAATGTATCTTTTTCTTTGCGTAGCCCTGTATATGAATTTATTTATATTCCACAAACTTCTATTAGTCTACTAAATATAGTTCAGCAGAGTAGTAAACATCTTAGTAAACAATTTGGAAAACGCATAATATATTGGAAAACCCAATTTTAGCAATTACCATCTATAGTGTAAAAAACATCCAAATACTTTTGTGTAAACCTGTAAACAAGGTTAAGGTCAAACCGGGCGGGGTGGCCCACCTTTCGGCTTGAGCTCAACTAGCCCCGCCCAGCAGGTTTGTTTACCTAATTATACTGAGCATTACTAAATTATACGTTGTGATATTGTGCAATAATTATACAATGTAATTCTGAAATACAAGTTCTGAAAATACAAGATTACAAAAATAGAAATTCTGAAAATACAATTTACCAATTCTACTGAGTAGTACTAAATACTACTATGCGATAATGAGCAATAATACTACCATGTAATAATACTGTAAGATGCTGAAGTAAATAATAATAATGGATAGAAGTAAGTACTAAATGAACAATAATGAAGGAATAATAATAATACAAGAGTAAACAATGATAATTTATGCTAAAAATACTAAATAAACCCTGTAAACAATTTGGGAAACGTATAATACATTGGAAAACCCAATTTCAGCATTTATCAACTATAGTGTAAAAAATATACAAATACTTTTGTGTAACCCTGTATACAATCTATAGATTTCTACATGTATACTTACATAGTATGCTAAAATTTAGTTCAATTAGAAAACGCATAACGCAGTTGAAAATTTCCCTTCCGCAAATTCTGTCAATAAGCAGGAATGTACTCGAATTCTTTTGTGTAGCCCTGTATATAATATATATAATTTATACACATCAAGTTATATTTTTAAAAAAAGTTAAATTTTAAAACGCATATTACAATTGCAAACGCACTTTTAGCAATCATAGACAATATTTTAACCGAATTCTTTTGTGTGTGCCTGTAAATGCACGATAAATGCTAATGCACACCCTATTTTATAGTAAGCATCTTGTAGTTCACTTCAGTGATGCATAACAATTTCAATATGTTTGAAATAATGTAACATCATTAAAATAAACTGTAAACGACCTCATAGACCATAATGTAACTGGATTCTTTTGAGTAGCCCTGTAAAAGAACTATAAATGTTACACACTTCATTTTCAATAACGAATATTCCATGAAGGAACATATATCAATTACATAACAATCGGAATTTATTTACGTAAATTAGAGTGCGGAAAGACATAGACAGACTGCCAGACAAACCAAATTCATAAACACTTTTCAACTTTGTTGGAAAGTGTTAAAAACGTTTTTGGGTACTTCTCTATTATCCCGTCGACCACTTTTCGTAACAAATAACTATCACCAAACTGTAACGCCAAATAAACGGGAGAACGTTGCCATTGGAATATCAAAATAAATAAATAAATAAAATATAAGAATTTAAGGACACAATTGTTATTTTAATGAATGAAATCACTAATAAATCAGTAAAACATAATAAAAAAATACACGCAAATTTCGAATTAAAAACCACTTGATGACATAACAAACACGTATAATGCTTCTGACATCAAGTAAATGGGACCCATTCTTTTGGCGTTTAACCTTACAGTTTGGCGATAATTTTTTGTTGTGAAAAGTGGTCGACGGGATAATAGAGAAGTACCCGTTTTTGTTTTGAACTAAAGAATAGAAGATCATTTTTTAAAATAAAAAACTTGAGATCAAAACAAAAATCGTAAATCCGAGAGGCGCTGAAAATATTACGATAAAAAAAAATAAGTCACAGTGACAATCATAAAGAATTTTTCTAATTTATTAAAAATTAAAATATATTGTGAATGAGATTGAAATTAAAATTTACTTACAAGGGGAGGCTCCGAGGTCGGATATATAGAATACAGTGACCCTTTGTGTATCGATACAGTCACTATATCGATACTGTCGACAGATAAACATATGAACGTCATAAATTGTTTTGGGAAAATAAGTCCCAAAGTTTGGTTTTATTTACCCTTTCATATAAAATTGTATAAACTTATTTCTTTTCTTAGTGTTGCTATGTTGCAGAGTGTGGAATTTTTAGTGTAGGTTTGATTCCCGAACACACTGTTCTTTTCAGTCAAAATAATTATTAATTATTTTCGAACCACAATTCAAAATATGCGCATAATTATTTAAATTTAAACCAAATATAAATTTTTAAAAAAAATTATTTTTGCGCACATATGAATTTATTTATTTATTTACAGAAAGAAAGTTTTAATTATGAAATTTTAAACTTTATAGATTTAATGAAATAAAAAAGAAAAATATTTTTTAGTATATATTTGTCCAGTCTACAAAATTTTACTTTGATTAAAATAATTTACAGTTTTTTATGCGAATAGTCGACTCTCTTTTTTTTTTAAAGAATGATTTAAAATACGGTACATAAAATTAAAATCCATTGTCCTAAGAATATTCTTAAAAATCATTTAAAAAAATTAACTATAAAATTTAGAAATATTATAAAATCGCCTCAAATGTTTCAGTCAATTTAGGATTTTTGTTGTGCTTTTACCGCAGCCGAAGAAAGAGACTCAACCCACCTCCGTTCTCACGTGATCAACTTAGGTCGGTTTCCTCCAATTGTCGGACTGCTTTTTTGGTCTACCTTGATCACGTGATATTCGAGTACCACAGCCTGTCTCTGTCGTTAGCTGTTGCTTTTGTAAGATTTTTTCTGCGGTTTGAAACTGTTTTCTAATCTGTAATGAACATAGGTTTTGACAATGTTCTGAAATACATTTGTTGTATTTTATTATTGTTATATTATTCAATAAACATTTACATTTGACATTTTCTAAAAACTTTTAATAATTTTCTACGATTAAATAAGCAGAGTAAAACTATTAAGAAATAGTGATATTTAAAAATAAAGGCGAGTGATGAATTCAGGGGGTGGCTCCAGGGGTGACGCTGGGAGTCCTTTCCCAGAACTTTGAAATCCTTCCTCCCGGAAAAATTGGGATTTCATACTAATTATGCAATTTTTCCCCTGGAGTTGCAAATATCCCTCCCGGAAAAATATGCCTGAATTCGACACAGATGATAAGGACCGTGGCAACCTTGGATTTAATTCCATTTTATAAGACTAATTATACATTTAATCATTGCTTATTTATGAAAATATTTCGTACTGTACCGAAGAAATTTGACTATTGCATTAGAATATGATAAACAGATTTCAATTGATAAGTAATAAGTGTGAATTAGAATGACTTTATCCCATAATTCTAATGCTAAAATATAGGCCAGATTCCTTATTTATTCTGTTTTATAGACTTTTGCATTAAAATTGTATCGAAATCTTATTTAAATTGATAAATAATGACTTTATTCCATGACTTTAATGGTAAGCTATTGTTCATATTTATTCGTTATTTCCTGTTAAGTAAGGATTTCATATTAAAACGGTTTCGAAGGATTTTTGTCTGTTGCATTAGAATATGATAAGCCTATTTAAATTGATAAATAATAAATGCAAGTTAAAATTACTTTATCCTATGATTCTGATGCTAAAATGTAATTCCGATTTCTTATTTTATATTTTGTAGGTTTTTACATTAGCATTATAATGAAAGATTTTAACTATTTCATTAGAATATGATAAGCGTATTTAAATGAGCTCGCAAAATGCTATGAATTTATCTGATTACAAGAGTTTTCGTGAACGGATGCATTCATTATTTTGCGAACGCAATGTAAGCTTGGGAGAAAAAAAAAAGAAAACCCTCAATTCTTCAAAAGAGAGAAACATAGGGTGTTGGAAAATGATGCAGTAAGTGGTGACATCATCCACATCATCCGTTACAATCGAAGAAAATTCTATACATGCCCTCAGTGACTTCCAGAAAGAGAAGATGGCTCCACTTTGGGTTTCATTATATTTTGCGAAAGGAAAGGATTTTGTGACTCCTCCCTCCACCTCCTGCTCCTCACCCGTTAAGCAGCGGGTATTTTTAGTGTTGTAACCTTTTCTAATGTCATATTTTAATGCAGAGGAAAAGAGGGACTGCCTAGTGTCAAGGGCCAACGTAAAAAAAAAGAAGGGCGACCGTCTCTGTCACGTGATCACGCCCCGAGACAAAGCTGGGGCTCTAAAAGAAATCAACAAAAAAGCGAGCGCCTCGTATGAGAAGGAGGGAATTTTCTACAAAAAAAACAAGACGCTACAAAACCGGAGATGAAAAGAAGAGCGGGAGCAAGGGAAAAAAAAAAAAAGAAACTACGCCCCGGGAGCAAACGCGGAAAAGAGAAGTGGAGAAGGGTAAAAAGGGGGGGGGGGATTGACGTTCTATTTAATCGAATCTTTCATCAGCTTTCCGCGTCTTTTTCGAGCTTCTGAAGAGCCTGGAGTATTTTATTATCGGGTAGCACACAAAAGGGTGTAGAGAGCCCAACTTTCCCCTTACTTTACTTGAACAGGGGCCTCAGTGTTTTTCCAGAGATTAGTTCTCACTCGGGCTCGATACACCTGCAGCCCCCAATCCCATTAAAGACCCGGGCCCCCAGCTGCACTAAACGTTCTCGGTCAACACATACGCCGGACTCTGGCGATGATTCTAGCACAAAAAGGTTAGTTTCTTTTCTCTAGATTTTTATTTCCCGTTCATTATTGAATTTCACTTGCGGCGTGAATTCCTTTTTTTACTTTTTTACTTTTCTGTCCTGAAGAGGCGTGAATATGGAGAGGGGGAGAGGAGAAACATTCTCCTTACAATTTTTCCCGATCTAGATTGCGTCTTTTCGAAAATTTGCAAGCAACAAAGCGGGTCGTTATTCCATTACGTTAATTGGTCCGCCGTTTTCTTTTCTTCTCCGACTCTCCGCTCCGAATGGAAAACCGCAGTTTTCTACCTTTTCACATTTCTCTTCCTCCTCCGCCTGATTTTCTTTTCTTGCCTCCTTTTTCTTGCTCCTTTTGTGCTGAAAAGAGCCTTCGGTTTATTTTGCCGAAGCCATTTGTCGAAACGAGGCCTGTTCTTGATCCCGGGGGATGCGATTCCGATCCGATCTGAACGGGAATCTTAACTTTACCAGATTGGGCCACTTATCGCCAAATGGGCTCCATTTAAAAAGTGTACTTTTTGAACGATTTGCGCTTTGGAAACTTGGCAAGTCGACATCAATTTGGAAGAAGGAGTGAGTGCATACCTCCAAAATGTAGCTGCGGTGGCAGCGAGCAGATATTTCGGCAAAGGCATAGATGATTTAAATATAAATACAGGGTGTTTTGAAATTATTTGCCCAAATTTTAAAACGTGGTAAAGCCATAAATATGCATTAGTTTTTAAAGAACATTTCAACGCTAAATATTTATTTTCATCTGGAATATTATTGTAGAATCACGAGTTTATATATTTGCTACTACTATTTACAAACTATAATCTTCGAAACAGATTTCTTTAACACGTGTAATAAAAATCTACCACGAAGATTATTTTTTAGAAAAAGTGGTAGCAAATGTAAAAGATTCAGGAAGTTACGACCTCTGCGATATATTCGTCTAATCTCGCTAAAAATTCATCAATGTTTTCACTCAGTGCCACAGAAGTTTGCTCTTGGCTTAATACTTAACGGTTTATGACGAACTATAATCTTCACAGCAGATTTCTTCAACATGTGTAATAGAAATCTACCATGAATATTATTGTTTAGAAAAAGTGGTAGTAAATGTAAAAAATACAGGAATCTACGACCTCTGCGATATATTAGTCTAACCTCTTTAAAGATTCATAAATGTTTTCACGCAGGAGTTTGCTCCTGGCTTAATACCTAACGTCTTATGATAAACATAAACTATAATCTTCGTATCAGATTTCTTTAATATGTGTAATAAAAATCTATCACGAAGATTATTGTTTAGAAAAAGTTATAGCAAATGAAAAAATACAGGACGCTACGATCCCTGCGATATTTTCGTCTAACCTTTTTAAAAAATCATCAATATTTTCACCCAGTGCCCCAGAAGTATGATCCCGGCTTAATGCTTAACGGTTTATGATGAGTTCGGGCGCCATTTGTATCCTCTTCTTCGATCCCCTTCATGATTTTAAAGTCAAAATAGGATTTAGATTAACAATGACAACAAATGTATATTGCGTTCAACAAGGGAATGAAAGTTGAAAATGACAAAGAATCATAAGCAATTTAGACTTCAATTCTTTACATTAAAATGAATTTTTCCCCGAGGATTAACACTTCTAAATATTTTGTTGGTGGTAAAATAAACAATTCTTATCAATGAGTGTCAAGTTATACAATTAGAAATTAAAGGGTAATAATTTTTTTTTTTTTTTTTTTTTTTTTTTTTACTAGAGAGTGAGATTTTTCTGGAAAAGTGCCATCTGTTTGAAAATTAAAGAATTCAGCTATTGTAATGAAAGAGGTGGATCTTTCATTGACCTGATGTAACGTTTTTATCGAATTTTCAATTATATACTACTTTACTACACAAATTCGCTTTACACCAAAGAGCAACGCCCTCTACCCAATAAAAGCAACTTTTTTTTTGGACTCTCGTTCTTCTAAATTTGTCTATCTGCGTGTTTTACCTTGAAAATTTCAGAAAGAAAGGACGGTTTGCTTAACAAAAACGATTACTTTTGCAATATCCTCTGCCGTTTAAATTTAGTGTCATATCAGCCGAGCTGATCAAAAATAGAACCGATAAATTGCTCAGATTAATTACACAATTATTCGAAAAATGCTTAAACGGAGAAGAAACACCAGAGGAATTTAGAATTGGATATTTAACATCTATATATAATAAAGGAAACCGACAAAAATGTGCAAATTATCGTGGCATTACTGTAACAGAAACGTTTAGTATACTATATGGACGAATCTTAAAAGATTTCATTGAGGAAGAAATTATAACGAAGGAAAGTGAAGAACAGAGTGGATTTAGAGCTGGAAGATCATGTATGGATAATATATTTTGTCAAAAACAAATTGTTGAAAAAGAAATGGCGGTGAGAAATCAAACTCATTTTCTATATGTATATTGCTCTTACAAAGACATACGACTACGTTTCAATCGCAAAATTATGGAATGTATTAAAGGAAATAAATATAAATCAAAATATTATTGGAGTAATTCAAGAACTTTACAGACAATCAAAAACAAAAATTAAAATAGACCAAAAATTGTCAAAAGGTTTTATAGCAGATAAAAGTCTCAGACAGGGATGTTGTGTCTCCCCAACACTTTTTAAAATTTATGTTGAAGAGGCATTGAAAATTTGGAAAGAAAATTGCAGAGGAATGGGACTTAATGTGAATGGAGCATCACTTTTCACTCTGCAATTCGCAGATGACCAAGTTATAATTTCAAAATAAAAATGATTTAGAGAAAATTACGATAAAAATTAAGGAAGAATATGAGAAATGGGGACTTTACATGAATGTTAATAAGACCAAATACCTATGTATAGGAGGAAATGACAAAACAATTTAAATAATAACATAAAAATAGGAAGCTGCGAGTATTATAGATACCTTGGTGTAGACATTAATAGAGAAGGCACAGACTCACAGGAAATTAAATACAGAATCTGTCAAGGAAGAAAGGCTGTAGAACTATTAAATTCTATTTGGTGGAGTAAGGAGATCTCCAGGCAAAGAAAATTTAATATATACAATTCTATTGTAAAGAGCATATTGTTGTATGGAGCAGAGGGATGGAGAATTATGGAGACAGAAAGAAAGAAATTAGCAGCAGTGGAAATGGGATGCCCTAAGAAGATCATGCAGGATATCAAGAATAGAAAGAATAAGAAATGAAAGAAACAGAGAAATGATGAAAATAAAGGGAACCATATTAGACGATCTCCAAAAAAAGCAATTAATCTGGTATGGTCATGTTAAAAGAATGAGTGACGCGAGATTACCCAAAATCGCATCTAATCATAGAACAAACCAAAAGAGAAAATGAGGAAGATCACGAAAGACCTGGATGGATGGTGTAAAAAAAGCCATGAGGGATAGGGATCTGACGAGGAATGGACCCTTGACCGGGAGAAATGGAGTGGTCTCTTGTAGATTTTTCGGATGGCGGCACCTGATGCCATAAACCGAGTTTATATATATATAGATATAATCGCAAATAAAATTATTCATTACTTTGAATGTATGTAGTATCGTTTATGATTTTATACTGTTTGACAATTGCTAAGGAACTGAAACATTTTTCGTCACAACTAATCATAGACATCGTTTAAAGAAAAAAAAAACTTAGTATGTATTTTATAACCATCCTTATGTGTCTTTATTATGCAAAGACACAGAGTATATACACTGTTAAAAATTTGCAGCAAACTGTCCAGTCATTTAACCGTTTTTAGAAAGAACGGTTACATAACCACAGTTTAACTCTATTCTGACCATATTATTGCCCATATTATGGTCAGAATAGAGTTAAATTACGGTTATGTAACCGTTTTCTATAAAAACTCTCGAATGATTGGACAGTTTGCTGCAAATTTTTAACAGTGTACATATATTACAACATGGGAAGCAAGATGTGCTAAAGAACAAAATAATGCTTCTTACAGCGTTTTTCAACAGTTACGAGAAAGGCTTGTTCTGCTTAAAAAGGAGTCGGTGAGTATAGGGCCCCTTCTAACTCTTATATACCCCCTCTAACACTGATGCACATTTTGCATCGTTTGTGCTTGCTGTTCACCAAACAGTTGAGGAGAGCTTGGGGAATTCTGTCTCATTCATTTCCCAAGGCAATTTTCAGCTAGTGCATGGTTCGAGGAAAGTTCTGTCTTTGAGCAATACCGAGAGCATCTTATACGTGTGCTCTATATGATTTATGTCTGAAAAGTAAGCAAGGCATCGCATACGCGCAGTATTATCTCCTGTTAGTGTGAGGGACACTTCATCTGTCTTATATGAACGGGCACTGTTATCCATGAACAGAAATTCTGGACTAAATTCACCACGAGAAACATGGATTTAACCCTGGAGAAGGCCTGTGGAAAACCACCGCTATGTCACTGTAACTGTTTATAATATGTGAAGCAGAATTCTGCCATTATGCCTAATGCTCTCGCTCACACGATCACTCTTTGGCCATAGTTATCCTGGACCTACTGGTGATGGGAATGATTTCCTCTGTCTTTCAGCTGGTGCTCAGAATCACTGTTTATGGTGTAGCGGAATTCCTTAGAGAACGTGATTTTGGACGACTGTTTCTGACCACAAAGAATATGCTCCTTACACCGCAGTAAACTTTCTCTATGATGATGCGCTCATAGTGGAATGCATGTAGCAAGCTTCTGTGCATCTAAGCCAACATATTATTTAATCACCATGAAATGGCTCTCGCAGATAACTAAGTACCAGTAAGCGTCAGCAAAGTCTGAGGTTATCTGTCCTGTAGTATCATTTATGTTCGTCTTGACCACTAGGCTGACATATTGATGTTCTTGAGGTGTGATGTTCCTACCAATGCCTCCAGAATGCCTTCTTGTGACACTTCCACATCCAGAGGTCTTTTTAAACCACAATATTACACTCTTCGACACGTCTCTTGCTTTGATAACTTAAGTGACACTTTGCTTTACCTTGAGACATTCAACTGCTCAACCATGATCTACGCAATCAAATGGTGTATTACAGGCATTTAATGTCAATACATGTTGTCCAAGGAGAAATTTAAAGTTCTATCTTCAGAAATCGGCAGTGTAGCTTCCCCCTCAAATGTTGCTGTTTACAATTTCAAAGAAGAAAACCACTTGGATGCTCTTTAATACAGACCTTGCCATGATATAACGTCCTCTAGCATTGTTTTTTCTGTTATTGCGCGGCTTAATGAAACGCAATTTCGTACAAATTCGTTGTTCCTTAGCCTTTGTCAAGCAGTGTATGTTAATGGAGAAAATTAAGTGCAACACGAAGCGGAGGTATATAGATGTACCTCCGTTCATTAAGAAATAATAATATAAAATTATTGCAGTATCATTTCCCTTGATTTTTATAATATATCTTCCTTTGTTTTTCACACATGTGATTTCATTATATATATATATATATATATATATATATATATATATATATATATATATATATATATATATATATATATATATATATATATATATATATATATATATATATATATAAATGAAATCACATGTGTGAAAAACAAAGGTAGAGATATAAAAATCAATGAAAAATCATAAATGAAATACGATGAATATCTTATGTATTCTTCAGAATAATTCTTAAGAATAATTCATAGTAAATATATGTTATTTTCTCAAATATTGTCAGCATTAAGCCTAAAAATGACAATATTATGCCAATTACAACATACAGGAAAACCAAAATAATTAGACCCCAAGAGATCAAATAAATAAATAAACAAATAAACCATGATAGTACAGCAATATATAACAAACAACCATAAAGCAATGGACACAATTCACCATAAAAAACAAGGAATATAAGCGATTAAACAGGAATTAAAATACTTTTCAATATCTGGTGCACTTCACATCTCCATGAAACACAAAGAAACTGAGATAGCTGAGTCATTACTGTAAAAATTTATGATAAAAGAAAAGAAAAATGTTTAGGGTTGCCATATACCTTTAAATAAAAAAAGGAAAATCTGAAACTACAATCTGTATTTATAGGAAAAATCTTGGTGCTGCCATCTATCAGAGAAAAAAGGAAAAGCTGGAACTACAAAGAGCTTTTGCTTGAAATAAATTACAGACAATGTAGTAATTAATGTAAATAAAATTTAGAAAGTCATGAAGACTAAAGGATGTAAATAAGATTTAGATAGTTATAAAGATCAAATGGGAAGATTGTAGTAAACAATATTTAACCATGTATGAGGAAACATTATGTAAATGAAATTGTGAATGTTTTAATGATGGAGTGACAAATAATTGTGTAAAATGCATGAAATCCACTTTTTTATTGTTAAATAAATTTTGCAAATTTTTTAGCAGTCCCGCCTCAACCTTCCGTAATAGCATTTTGATTTTATCATTTTTTGGGGGAGAAATTTTGTTATTTTTTGTTATAATTTTTTATATATTTTTTTATATGTTTTTCAGCAATCCACGAACAGCCTCAATAATTTTGTTTTTCGATTTTATAGTTTTTATACACATTGAATGCCCATACTGATAAAATTAGATGAATGTTTTAATGTTTAAGCCTTGATGAAATAAAAGCAAGGGGATAATGATGACAGAGCTGTATGTTTTAATTTCAATAAATTAGGCCTTATAAAATGGGAAGAATATAAACGTTTAATACGATTGCAGTGGTTTAGAAGAATATCTCTGTAAACTGAAATATGTAAACATGAATGAAATTTAGTAAAATTAATAAAATTGAAAGAAAGATCATTACGTTTATAAGAAATATTGAATGTTAAAGTATGATCAGAAAGAATAGAGTTATTAACGTCCATGAAATTAATTGTTAGAATTATTTAAAAAGGTGGTAGTGATAAGTTCTAGATTAGAAGGATATATAGAATTATTATCATTAAGTGAAAAAATAATTACATATATAGAACTCCAAATCACCAATTTTCAATTTTTATGAAATATATTTTTTAAATGCATTATATTATGTTAAAAAATATATATATTTGTGTGTGTGTGTGTGTGAGTGTGTGTGAGTGTTTGTGTGTGTTTGTGTGTGTGTGTTTGTTCGTTTTAGGGAATACAAATTCATCTTATCCTTATTTCCGAGTGCAAATTTTAAATAAACCTAAATTAATTTTGATTAAATTATCTTGATGACATTGTATCTTTTGACCAAATAAATGATAAAAGATTAATTTGTATTTACTAACAGCATTTAGGAAAATATAAACATTGGATTAAACAACGCAGATAAAATCAAAATAATCTATATACATTAAATACCAATAACTTATAAGAAAAAAAATCTTAATTTTGTTGCCTTTTTGTTTTTCAAACATAAATGATGAAAAACAATTACGAAAGATAAGTTTTGAAATTTTCAACACGTTGCAAATTAAAATATCCATCCTAAACAATGGAACACTTATATCTTAAATGGAGAATTGCACACTACGATGGAATTTCATTAATATATATATATATATCTATACCGTGCAGCATCGATTATCCGAACCTCGATCAACCGAACGCGTTCAAAAGGCGAAATTCAAATTTGTGCGCTATGCACTGCAAGAATTCCATCAAGGACACTTACCCTTGATAAAGCTTGGAATAAGCTTCTTCCATCAGATGACTCTACCACTGCACCTGAAGAGCCACCAAACAGTGAATTTGTATCAGAACTGGCTGAATCGATTCAGGAATCTTCAGGATTTGAAGATTGTGACCAGGAAAACTTTCTAGAATCGCTTGAATGTGATGTTGGTGGGCAGCAACTATTGACGGACGATGAAATCCTTACAACTCTCATGGAAGACCAAAACCCATCAGAAGACCATGACGACGAGAAAGACTTAGTGACGAAGAGCAATTTGAAAAAGAAAGGTTCATCCACTGAGGAAGCTTTTCGGTGCTTAAAGGCAGCCTTTAAGTGGGTGAAGAAACAACAAGAGTGTGATTCTGTTTAACTGCTTTCATTAAAACTTATAAGAGATTTAGCAGAGAGAAAAAAAGTATCCTCTCTGAAGCAAAAGGAAATTCTGGACATCTTTTCTTAAAATATAGACCTAACAGTACTGTACTTTTGATTTCCTGTAGATTTCTTTGATCACTTTATTTCTTGATAGTTTGTTCCCTTCTCTCTGTTGTAAGCATTGTAGTACAAAATACATACATATTTGTGCTTATTATCACTGTTTATTTGTTTCAATACGCTCATATAATCTTAGTATGTTTTTTTTTTTTTTCAAAAATGATCGGTTATCCGAAATCTCGTTAATCCGAACACTCCCGGTCACCTATTAATTCGGATAATCGATGCTCCACTGTAAAACAAAATAAATAAATAAATAAAAATACATTTTTCGAATTAGATAATTTACCCACGCAAAATATAATCCGAATACCAGTTTCAACTTTACTAGCTTTTATGATTGACAGTTTAGGTAAACTTATTCACAAAGAAACTTCCAGCTAGGCTTTTGTAATTAGTATGTACGGTTACAGTTGCCATAAAGTGTTTTTTATTCTGGAAAATTTCAGTGGAAAGAAAATGATTTGAAATGTTAAAATGATAGATTCCAAACACAAATAAGACTAGGAATTGAAAGTGCACCGTGTTTCTTTCAAAGCTAAACAAAAGTAAATAAAGAAAATAAATACTAAAGAAAAAGGCTAAAGTAGTGAATGATGTTTTGATTAATAAAAGAAATATCACGGAAAAAAAAATAAACATATATTCTGCAATTCCATTGGTACTCATATACTTAAACAGGGAATAAAATATTGAATTTGTAAATATGTTCTAGATTTTTCTTTTTATTATTATTATATATATATATATATATACATATTTATAATTATTTATTTATTTTTACTGTTAAAGCCATTTTCTGAGGATCGTACTTATGGTTTTAGATGTTAGTTTAAAAGTTCAGAATATAAAAAGTATATAACTAAACAACAAAAAAACTTCACTGTTTAGAATTGTTATATATATTTTTTTATTTTATATTTATGTAAAACACTTCGTTTTCTTTAGGATTTTTTAAAGTATTAAATATAAGTTTATCTCTCTAACAAATAAATAAATAAATAAATAAATAATCTGTTAATAAAAAATCATGGAAAATGAAAGAAGCATTTCAAACAATTTTAAATCAAAATATTTTTTCAAGTTTATATCTTAATGACATATTAATATTAAAATATACAAAACTGCAAATTTTGAGATGCTGCAATCATTCATAAATGAGAATTCGTATAATGGGAATTAGAAAAATTGGCAAACATATAAGTAAACATAACTCATATATTTCTTTTAAATGTTAAAAGGTGTAAATTATAACAACATAACATACAGTAAAATAACTTTTGTTAGATTGTTGACATGTTTCGGCTCACTCCGAGCCATTTTCAAAATCAAATGAGAATATTCTATAATTGCACAGTCGTTGAAGTTACGAGGGAAAGTAATCAAGTAAGTCACTACAGATAATTAAATAATAACTTACAATGATATTCACTTCAAAACTATTTTTGTTTCTCAACATATTCTCCACCCATATTTATGTACTTATATCACCGTTTGATCAGTGCCCCAACACCAGCTGCATAACATTCTTTGGATTGCTGTCTCAGGCGCATTAGGACTTCAAGTTGAACCTTTTCATCATCTGTGAATATCATCTTGCAACTTCTTCAACATCCACCATACAGCTTCGACTTAGCGTCAAGCGATTTTCATCTGTTTAGTCCACTAAAAAACCATCTTGGAAGCAAGATGATGTTCACAGATGATGAAAAGGTTCAACTTGAAGTCCTAATGTGGCTGAGACAGCAACCCAAAGAATGTTATGCAGCTGGTGTTGGAACACTGATAAAACGGTAATATAAGTGCATAAATATGGGTGGAGAATATGTTGAGAAATAAAAATATGGTTTTGAAGGGAATATCATTGTAAGTTATTATTTAATTACCTTTCGTGACTTACTTAATGACTTTCCCTCGTATTATTTGAAATGCTATCATTTAATTTCCATGTACTTTTTAAAAATTACGCACGTTATCTTTTATTTTTTTATTTGGTGTAACACGTCAACAATCTATCAAAAGTTATTTTATTGTATATTATGTTGTTAATTTACACCTTTTAGCATTTAAAAGAAATATATTATTATAAGGTGTTATAATTTATTATATTTTTAAACATAACTCAGTTAGGAACACCATTTATAGTAACATAGCTTACATTATTTTGTTCAAGAAACTCTAATTTATAAAATATATGATCGTTTATTTATTTATTATTATTTTTTTTTCACCATTTAGAGAAATACGCTCTTTTAATCTTTTCTTTTCACACCAATGAAAAAAAAAAAAAAAAGGTCATAAGATATATACGAACAACGAATTTCCATTTCATAATACTTATGATTGAATCCGCTTTAGAAAGTGTTTATTTTACTGATAATTTTCTAAGTTTTAATAGGACTAAAGTTCGAGACATTTAGGGGCCAATAGAGTTTTAAATTCCATAATCCTCAAGAAATTTTATTGTTTGGTACTTTTTTTTCCTACTCATTAAAAATAATTAGCAAATTCTACCTATTGTCCAACGGAAGAGAATTCTATTTATTCTACTCTAAATCATAATTTAAATCGTAAAACAACACGAAACAAGCCAGGAAAGTGTACTGTTACAGTTGTTGCTTCCAAAAATTATATTACTAAACAAATCAATACTCTTCATCGTAACTATATAAGGAATTATAACTGGTTTTTTATTCGAAAATACATATTTGCTATTAAAAAGAAACAGATAGTACAATTTTTAAATTTATTTCTAAATTTATCTAAATCTTAATTCTAAATTTGTTACTCTAATCATTTCTCTGATATTTTTTATGAGCTTATTATGACAATAGCTAATCTTTTCAACATTAATTTACGAAAAAAAAAATTCAAAACACTAATACTCAAATGATAATAACTTTTTCAAATCAAATATTTAATAAAATTAATATTAATTCTATAATTAATGATAAAAACTGTTATTTTCCTATTAATAAATCTTCAAATTTCAAAAACCTTTAAATATCCGACTACAATCGGAAGAAAGATTTTTAACTATAATGCATTTTCAAAAAATACATCTGATGCAAGTTCTTTTCCGTGTAAATGCAATGACCCCGCTCTAAAAAAATACGTTAATAATGATCATGGACATATAATCACTGGAAATCTTAATATTGTGAATGATTTTAAACTGAAAAAATTAATGGGTTATGGTACTAAATATAGACTTCCTTCTAAATTTAACGTAAATTCTATTATAAAACAGTTTACATACGATATAGATATTTTTATTTATAAAATTTCAATCTCATATAGTAAACCTATTGAATATTTTAACCAATGGGAAATACTAATTATTGAAAAAATAACTAAGGCTTTAAAACATAATATTTCGCATTTGGTTAATATTAACACAAAACATTTGCTCCAGCAAATTACTAAATTATAAAAAAACTATGTAATCACATACATTGGCAAATCTCCTAATAATTATGCAATCATATGTAAATCTTATTATCACCAACTACTTACATCCTGTATTTCTACTAATAAATCTTTTCAAAAAACTAATGAAAATATAATTGTAAAAAATCGTAAAATTCATAGTTATTATAAACTATTAAATATTTCCTCTACTATCTTTAATTATCCTTATTTAGTTCTTATACCCAAATTTCATTAAAAAAAACAAATAAATTTAGGACTGTAACTATTGGGTGCAATACATATAATAATATAGCCAATAAACTTCTATTAAAAATTCTAAATCAAATTTATACACTGACAATATCCACTGACAATACACATTGTATAAAAAATAGCTATCAAGTCGTCAATATTTTGAAAAATCTTAAATGTGTTAAGAATATAATGACATATGATTTCAAAGATCTTTTTAATAATGTAGATTTATTACATCTACAGAATATTATAAATGCATTATTTAATAAGTATCATCATACACTGAATTTACCATTCATATAGATATTGCTTATTTTAAAACTCTAACAAATTTCATTATATATAATAATTTTATAATGCATGATAACACATTATATTTACAGAAAGTCGGTATACCACAAGGTGGATCTACATCTAGTATACTTTCTGACTTATACTTGGATCACTATGAACGTACTTTTATTAACAGTAAGATACATTTATATCGTTATATTGGTGACATAATTTTAATTGCCACTGATCATAATAATATTTCTATATTACATATATTTCCCGTAGATTATCCTACTAATTTAGAATTAACGGAAAACCTCCTGTCTAACAATACTATTAACTTTTTAGATCTTAAAATTACACTTAAAGAAAACAAACAATAATTGATCTATATGACAAACGTACAGAATTTAAATTTAAAGTTGCATTTACTAATTTTAAATCTTTTCTTCATAATTCTGTATATCGTGATATACTCCTTAATTATATATATAGAATAAAGAGTTTATGTTCTTCTCAACTAATTAACAACATTATTAAAAAACTAATCTATGATGTATTACAACATGATTTTCCAAAAAAATTCATATATTCTTTTATATATAATTAGTACTTAAATGATCTTAAAAACCAAATTAACGCATCGTAAAATTTTTTATAAAAAAAAAACATATAAAATTAGAAACTAATAAAAAGAAATAAATTATAATAGGACGGATGGGTGGGTAGATGTTAGATTACGGAGGTGTGGCGGAGTTGTCTGAAAAATTCGCATGGTTAATTTATTTATATTTAAAAAAAATGGGGCAATTTGATTTACAAATACGTTTGCTAATACACATTTTATAATGGACTATGATTTGATACTTTTATATGCAAATTAATGTAGTTATATTTACATATTCATTAATTCATTTTAATGTATTCATATTCATTAATATTTAATAATGTTACCGATTAATTGTATTTAGATTAATGCCCACTGTGGACAATATCATATTAACTTCTAATACAATGTATGCTTTCTTGAATGCTAATATAATATATGTATTAATTTTTATTAAATGTTCTACCCTCTCCACTTGAATCATGTATATTTAATTTTTAACAATGTTTGTAGAAACATTAAAAGTAACTAATTAATTTCAATATTTAATTAATGTTAATTTTAAATCCTTAGCATCTTAATTCTTATAATTTATTATTTAAATTAGATTATAAATTAATTTACGTGATGTTTCATTTCTGGCAAAGCTATTTAATTGTGGCTATGTCATTGCTAGGTACAAATATTTATCTGAAGCATTAATCATTAATTATTAATTTCACCATTTTACATATCATTTTTTACATAGAATTTTTCATTAATACATCCATTACTTTTTTTATGTAATTGAATAATTTATCAACATAATTTTATTTATTATTTAATTATATTTATTTATTATTTTACTATCAGTTATCATTCTTTAGACAGTATTTGTTTTAATCTTTAACTAATAATAGTAACCAAATGCTTTTATTAAATCATAGAATTTTCACTAATTTTCCCATAGATGGCAGCATCTTATTAATTCATTAGAAAACATGTTTGGTGTTCTATTTTAAATTTTCTACAGAGGGAGCTGATTCTATATTGGTTTGTGTTTGGCTTTGCTGGTACAATAATATTCCTTGGTCAATCATCTTTTAAAACTTATTTCGGCAACATGTACTGATTTTATCCAATTCATTGCCTGAGTTATGTGTTGACACCTGTTTGGATCATGTATTCTATCTGGTAACTGTTGTTTTCTTATCCTTTTTAATCTTGTTGTATTTTGAACTTTATGACTAGATTTCACAGTTTTTTTCTCTTTTTAATGGGTAAGGTATCTTTCCTTTTAAATATTGTTTTTATTTTTTGAAATTTGATTTTTTCACAGTTTTTTTCTCTTTACTTTGGTGTGATAGTCCCAAAATCATATTCTTTATCAATGTTATGGCTAATATGATGATGAAACCACACATTTTATTTGTGGTATTTAGGCATTTGGGACCTGAAGATTTTGTCTAAATTCCACAAATTTCATTTTTTCAATTTTTAATTTAATTTCTTCTTCTTCTTCTTTTATTTATTTATTTATTTTAAATTATGAATATGGAATTTATATTCAGAGTGTTGGGGGAACACTATTGTTGTCAATTAATTATTACATTTTAATTCATAATTTCATAGTTTTTGTTGGTGTTTCGGTAATGTTTCATAAATGGTTATACATAAAATATATATATATATATATATATATATTATATACATAATTATAATAATTATAATATAAAATAATGTAATATAATGTAATATAATAATCAAAATATTTTATTTATACGCAAAATATTTATCAACGCAAACACCTATATCAGACTTGGCAATTACGAATACACTTACAAAATTTGAGCTGGCAGCAAACGGGTTAATTACGTGTAATTTTTTAATTTTTAGTGTTTGTAAATAGGTACTGTTTAAAATATTTGTAAGAAAAAATTAAACGTTTTCCAAAACTGTTCTGTCGTTACGACAGAAGCAGAAGAATGTGGGAGGCGGTCATCTTTGCGAACTGTTTGTATCTCTTTGAATGCACCTGATGCCGCAAAAGCAAAAGAGAAAGATAAGCTCATCTCTTATGCAGGTCAGCAAAGGTCTGAGGAAACCGTTTGGCCAGACGCTGATTTCAGAGAGAGCAAATTCGCCCGCAACGAAATGAATTCACTTCAGATGCGAATTTTAATCCCTTTGAATCGTATTCCGACATAGATTTATTTCGGTATCAGTTTCAAAAATCCTTTTTTTTTTTTTTTTTTTTTTTTTTTTTTAAGAGAGGATAAGAGCTATTTTCTTAACTAATGAGAATAAATAGGAAAATAATCGCATGAAAAACTTTAAAATACTCTTCACGGCAAATTGAAAATTACAAAATATCACCTAATAAAAATATCATCTGGCACTTCATATAGTAGCTATATTAACTCTCCTAACCTCTCCCTATGTTTTAATTTTTGATGAGCGTCGTTTGTTTTGCATGATTTGAACCAGAAATTTAATTCTATTGAGGCGGCATATTATTCTTAAATCTTCAAAAAAAAAAAAAAATCGATGTTTGGAGGAACGTATACGAAAGAACCCTATTTTTTGTGCATTTTAACAATAAAAATACCGGAAATTTTACTCCAGTTTTATAAAAATATTCAAAACTATTTAACTTTTCTATTTAACTTATTTCTATATTTTATTTATTTTATGAAGACATATTTGGTTCGAATTGAAATATTTTCAGTTGGTACCCGCCAAATGACCAGTTGTTGGTGTATTTCAAAGAAGAGGGCGTAGCTTCTATTGTTTTTATAGAAAATCGGCTGTCAACAACATGTCATGTGAGATATCTGTGGAATTTCTTAATATTTTTAAAGGAATATGCTTCATAAAGTATATATTTATTATTGACTCAAAAATAATCCAATACAAGTATACTAGAACACTAGATATTTCAAGTTTTAATAAAATGTACTTGAAAGTGATATTTTATCTCAAAGAAAGTTTGATGAAAGTTTATCTCAATGAAAGTTTATCTTAAAATGAGATTTTTTAGAATTGAGCGCAATATTTCTGGAACTATTTGATATTTCTGTGTGATATTTTTAGCCGTTATATGTTACATCTATATCTTAAAACTGAACCCAAATATGTTTATTTTTTCAGAAATAATAATAATAATAATAATAATAATAATAATAATAATAATAATAATAACACGGATGAACTCCGAAAAAACAATATTTAACACTTTTAACTTTATTTTAAATATATAAATTTTGCTATAGAATACACACATCTTTAGATATAGTCTTAAGATATATATTACATACGATCAATAAAACCAAAGAAGAGGGCGGAGCTTCTATTGTTTTATAGAAAATCGTCTGTCAACAATATGCCATGTGAAATATCTGTGGAATTTCTTAATATTTTTTAAGGAATATGTATCATAAATTATATATTTATTATTGACTTAAAAATTAATCCAATACAAGTATACTACAACACTAGATATTTCAAGTTTTAATAAAATGTACTTTAAAGTGATTTATCTCAAAATGAGGTTTTTCAGAACTGCGTGCAATATTTCTGGAACTGTTTGATACTTTTAAATGACATATTTAGCCGTTATATTTTACATCTGTATCGTAAGACTGGACCTAAATATGTTTATAGTTTCACAAAATAATAATAATAATAATAATAATAATAATAATAATAATAATAATAATAATAATAATAATAATAATAATAAGACCTTGGATAAACTCCGAAAAAACAATATGAAATAATTTTAATTTTATTTCAAATATATACATTTTGCTAGAATATAGACATCTTTAGATTCAGTCTTTAGATATATATATACAATCAATAAATCCGTAAAGACTGCATGCAAAAATATAAAACGGTTCAAGAGAAATATCGTGCACAATTAAAAAAAGCACATTTTAAACATTTTGAAATAAACGACTTTAAAGTAATCTTTTAAGTGTTGCTTAAATATGGATAATCTGTTATATTTCTATCTATAACTAGCGTAATTATAATAAATTTTTTGTATATGGTTTGTTTTAAAATGTGCAGAAATTGTTGCTGTTTCGTACATATGTTGAACATAAATTCGAATTTTTTGAACATTTAAAAATAGTATGACTCTTTAAATTTAACTTCCCCATAGGAGGTATCTATTTGATTTTATTCATAAAGTTTAAATCATTATATATTTTTTTTTCTATTTCAAAACATGAAAATCTTCAAAAAAAAAAAAAAAAAAAAGTAGGGGATGGGGTAAAAAAATACCTTAATTATTAATGTTAATAAAGTGATTGTTTGGAATTTTTATGACCTAGACTTTTTTACTTCAAATATTTACTCTACTGTCTATTCAATATCTCAGTAGTTTTACATTGTATATCACCAACACATTGTTCAACACTCGCATATCCTAATAGTCATTTCTCTTTGGTTGTTTATAGACTAATAAAAAATGACACGTTTATGTTACAATTTTCAAAAGTAAGCATTCATATTTTTTGAAAGTTTTCAAGATTCATATCTTTTAAAATATTACGTTACTCTATATTAACATAACTACATTGTACAGGTTATAAAAAATATAAAGATACACATGCTTTTATTGGGGGATCATTTACGATAAAATAACACCAAAGGGGTCGTTAGACTTCTAAGTCGTTAGAATTATAACATCTTCTTACAGAATATGAATGCAATTTTTGAAATAGGGGTCGTCTGCATATTAAAAATTGCACCAACTTCAATTTTTCAAATGGTAGCACACACTTTTGACAGTTTATTTAAGTTCCTTGGATCAAATCAATCCAGAAAAGTATATAGTTTATGTTTTTTTTTTCTTTTTTTTTTTTTTTTGTTAAATTTTTATGGAATTAGAAGAGGTCAAAAATAGAGAATGCTAATGTTAAATTCATATGACAAACTTTATAACTTCTCAAGAAATCCTCTGATTTAAAATTTTTGTTTTCAGTGACATATACTTTGAACGGACACAAACATATTTTATGCATTTTTTTCTCAAAAACATAATTTTAATTATGAAAATTATTAATAAATTCATATTTTAAAATTATTAATTAAGACCTATATCAATTTTTACATAAACAGAATGCGCATCGTCCAAAATATGAATAAATAAGTTCATTCGAATCATTATTTTTCTATATATAGCGAAATTTTACTTTTCGAAAGTCTCAAAGAAACATAATCTGCAACATTCAATCATATTAAAAAAAAAATAATAATAATAATAATAATGATGTTTTAAATAAAATTTAAGAAATGAGAGGTTCCTTTGTTTATTTCATAGATCAATTTTTTCTACAATTCCACAAAAAATTTACGATTTCATCCTTGTACAAGCTATATATGAAACTAAAATAGCACAAGATTTGGGCGATCGTGCATTAACCCCTTCGCGACGAGCGTCTTTAACAGAATTTTTAATTTTTTACCACCGGTTTTTCAAAACAGAAATTCTCGCCTAATTGAATCGCAGAAATGCTAAGATTTAATAAGGCAAATCTTACAATAAAAAATAACTGGTGGGAATAATCGAGGATTCTGAGCATCTTATGCGTCACGTATACGTGTCGCTCGTCCACAAGGGGTTAATAGATAAACAATGAATGCAATAAGAGATAAGAGATGAAAAGATTCAAGCGGGGAAGCATTTCCTCATAAAAAAAAATCCATTCCTCATAAGAAAAACATGCATGATTTGATTAATGCGCACATATTGCCAAAAAATATTTACAAATCAGTTAATGTACTGAATTATATAAGAACGACTCGAAAAATATTCAAAACAAATCGTCACAGAAGTTTAAACATATAATCAAATAGACGTTCAAACATATAATCAAAAGTAATAAATATATTTTAAACTGACTGTTAAGTGCATAAAAAAAAACGTATAAATTCAGTGAAATGTTCATTTACTGCTACTGAAATAAATGAAAAAAAATTATTTTAATATTTATTATTCCAGATAAATCATGGCAATAAATAATCGAATACACAAACGGACTTTTCTGTAATCTCAAATGTTACCAGAATTGGCCTAAATCATGATTTTTTTTTTTTTTTTTTTTTTTAGTAAAGCGCAAATCTCGCCAATAGAATACCCTCCTCCCACCCGAAACACACACACACTCTAATATAGCTTAAATTTTTCGCGTGTGTAAATTAGAAACAATCCTTTGATATGGAAATAAAACTTTTTGGTTTGTTATATTTATTATTATTATATTTATTTATTTAATTAATTTTAAATGAAATAAGCGAAAGGCATGTATTTTAAATCTGTGTAATATATGTATTTTTAATGCTATGTATTTTAAATGAAATGAATGAAAGTTCTTACATTTGAAATGACATAAATGTAATACAAATGATGGCGATTGGTACAATTAGAGGAGCTGGGGGATGAATGGGACAAGGGATGGATGGGACGTTCTTAATATTTCAGGCAATAAACACTTTTTTTTTTAGCTGCTTCCTATCCTTATGGATTTCACTATCATAGTGTGCTTCAGAATCAAAAACAAAACCACATGGCTGTTTTCTGTTTCCTTCAAAGTTGCATTTCCTGAAAACTCTGCTTAAAAGTAACTTTTTTTACATTTGAAGTTGCTTAAATATCTTATGCAATATAAACAATTAAGATATGTTGTAGTTGTTTATTTCAAGGCTCAATATTGGTAATTAAAATGAATGAATATTAACTATTGTGACAAAACAATTTCTGAGACAAAATGGCTGACAATTGAATATATGCATCATGGGGATGATTGGGACATTTCAAATTGGGATGAATGGGACTGTCTCATTCATCCCTACAGGATATTGAAAATTTTTTTATTAACTAAATAATATTATGTAAGTTGATAAATTAATAATTTATGGTAATTATTCTTTTAACATCTGGAAATGGGCAAGATAAACATGTCCTCAATCATTACAATTGTAATTTTTTTAATTAAGCCATTGTTATGTATCCACCTCACCACTAGAGGACACTTCTTCTTATATGTTACTGATATTTGACCGTGCAACCTTAACTATATATAATTCATTAAAATATGTTCACAGTTAAAATATATATTATAAATCACAGTTTTTTCGTGCATAATTAACTATGTTTTCACTTCTTAGATGATCAACACTCATATATAACAGCGATATAAGATTATATATCACATATATAATTACATGTAAGTTTATAATTATAAATTTTAATTTGGTAACATTGAATACGGGGAGGAAAATATTTGTGTCCCATCCATCCCTATTAGTGTCCCATAGCATCCCTGCTATGGGGATGATTGGGACAGAAAGGAACTTTTTTTTTAATTTCCTAATATATTTCTGTATAATAATAATCTAGAATAAATATTATGCATAAGATGTAGTCAAACACCTAATGTATGAAATGTGATATATAATATTGATAATAAATTAAATAAAATATTTAAAATAAATGTTTTTGTGAAAATGTCCGCTATTTAGCGATTTATCACCTGTGCGTCTGGCTAACATAAAAGATTTTTTTTTAATCAAAAATATCAGTTTTTTTTTTTTTTTTTTTTTTTTTTTAAGATTATCATTGTTTAAATTGGATATATATATATAATTTTACTTGTGGAAATTTACGCATTTGGGACCTGAAGATTCTGTCTAAATTCCACAAATTTCCTTTATTCAATTTCTGTTACTCAATTTCTGCTTTTTTTTTTTTTTTTTTTTTTTTTTTGGTATCTATGTTCAGTTTGTTGGGGATCTGTGTTGTTGTCAATTAGTTATTTTAATTTTATTCATAATTTCACAGTTTTTGTTGGTGATTGTAACGTTTATTTAATAGTTATATATATTATGGCAATTTTTAAATTAAAATTAAATTTATTATGATTAATGATAACGTTTTCATTGCATTGTTAGTAATTACATATGATAAACTACGTATTAATTACATAAAATCATGATTTTATTTATTTACATTTTTTTTACCCATGCGTAACATAATTCTTGTAAAATTGCAACAACAAATACAACATTATCAATTAATATCAAAGAAGAAATTCTTACATACGAAAAAATTAACGTATTTAACCAAACGCTCTAAGTTGCTCTATATGGCAGAACAAGTTTTCTTCTCCATTATTTATATATACAATTCTATTTATCAAATCAATATTTCAAGCTCTAGTATTTAAATAAACACAAAACTAAACATATATGATTATGCATTTATTGGTTTGACGGAAAAAAGAAACTGAATTTTCATGAATAATACAGTAAACATTAACAAAATTATCTTTTCTTCCGCTCTGAAATTTTCAGATGAAGTTTCTGAGAAAAAAAAAAAAAAAAAAAAAAAATCGAGTCACCAAATATCAATGATATATTACAACTGCAGATTCAAAAGTTATTTTTCATCCTTATTTAGTCTTTTGAACAAACTATGTGATACTCATAAACTTCTAGTCCGAAAAACATATTGAATTTCGAAAATCCTAACCTGTATTTAGACAAGAATTTGCCTTGCATTTCTAGACTAACTTAAACCATTTAAAAAGTATAAGTAAACTTCTAAATTAAAATTATATGCATATATGAAATAATGCATCATAAAAAAGAAGATAAACAGAACATAAATTTAGACATGTGACGGGGATTTATAAACAGTCGCAGGAATGTGTATTACATAAAATGAACATATTTGCTTTTCGTCCCCCCCCCCCCCCCCGTTTCTACACGAAACTTTACAGCTGTTTGGAACTTATTGTTAGATATTATGATCCCTGAAACTCTAATTTTGATAAATAAACAATTCATTAATCAAATAGATGATTTTAAAAAAGATTATATAAACAAGGAAAACCCATCTCTTTCATCGTAATTATGTTACTCAAGTGTAATCAAATAGAACATTCATCAGGAATACCAATACTGAACTAAAAAACTTTAGTTAGAAACTCTTAAAGTGAAAGTAATGATTATTATATAAAGATCGTTTTTTCCACATCTATTTTTAAGAACTCTAAATACTGTTTGTTTTTTTCTCTGTAAAGCATTCACTGTAATTTTGTATCTCGCGATGATAAAATATACTCTGTAATAAGCTCCTAAGGCCACAAGTAAAAAATATCTCTAACGTAAAAATAATTGTAAATTCATAATAATAATAATAATATTAATAATAATAATAATAATATTAATAATAATAATAATAATAATAATAATAATAATAATAATAATAATAATAATAATAATATTATTATTATTATTATTATTATTATTATTATTATTATTATTATTATTATTATTATTATTATTATTATTATTATTATTATTATTATAACAATAATAATAATATAATAATATAACAACAATATAATAATAATAATAATAATAATAATAATAATAATAATAATAATAATAATAATAATAATAATAATAATAATAATAATAATAATAATAATAATAAAACAATAATAATAATAATAATATATAACAATAATAATAATAATAATAATAATAATAATAATAATAATAATAATAATAATAATAATAATAATAATAATAATAATAAAATATATAATAATATAATGATATAACAATAATTATAATATAATATATAAAAATATAATAATATAATAATAACAATAATATAATATATAATAATAATATAATATATAATAATATAATATAATAATATAATATAATAATAGATTGGGTTTTTTAGCGATAATTTCGCCTATCGATTTTTTTTCTTTTAACTCACAAAAATCATATACACACATATTTTACATACAGTGGTGGCCAAAAGTGTGGACATTTTTTGAAAGTTTCATGTTTTTCAACTTTGAGTGCTTGTAGAATATATTAATTTTCACTTAAATACAAACTTTATATATCACATTGAAGGTAATTTAATGTAGAATTTAATAATGAAAAAAAATACAGTATCTGTATTACAAAAAAAGTTATGCAACTAATAGTAAGATCTATCTTAGATTTGCATTTTTTTAAAGTGATACTTACACAATCAATACTTAGTAGGATATAGGATAACCCTTATTTTTTAAGACAGCTTATTCACAGCGTCTTTTCATCGAGTGAACGAGTGTTTGGAGTTCATCTTTCGTAATCACTTGGTGCCAAGAATCAATTATAGCTTCAATAAGTTGTCTTTTATTGGATGGACATTTTTTTTCGTACTAGAATTGTCAAACGTTGCCACAAATTTTCAATTGGATTGAGATCAGGGCTGTTTCCTGGCCATGGTAATATATCTATGCCTTTATTTTGAAACCATGCTTTGCATACTTTTGCTGTGTGGCATGGAGCTGAATCCTGCTGAAAAATAAATGGTGCGTTGTTGGGGAAGAGATCCCTGATGGAAGGTATCAATTTTGGTTCCAGGACAGTTTCGATGTATTTTTTGGCATTCAGGATGCCATTAATCACTTGAATTCGGCCCACTAAATGACTTGAGCTGGTTTCCTTTTATTAATCACATATTAAATATATTTAAAAGGAAACCAGCTCAAATCATTTAGTGAATATTGTGTCAAGTTATAATACCATTTTTGGATATAACTAACACTGGTAAAAAGTGACTAATGTTTCTTATTTTATGAAAATATACTATAACCACGAACGAAAATATAATATAATCTTCTGAGTTATCCGAAATTCCGAATAGCGTGTTGCGCATTGTCTTTTGAATCCCCAGAAACCAATACATTTCAAAAATTTAAAGAATTATTTATAAAAACAAAGTATTTTTCGCTGCCCGTATTTTTCAGAAACGTTCCCGAAGGTTTTTATAGTGTATTAATTAGTGTCCTCAGCCTTGGAATACCTGTTTTTCGAATGTCATCCATTCTCAAGTAAACGTTTTCAGCCGCATAAGTTAATTTATACATAAAAGAGTAAAGAAATAATATTAATTTTAATGTTAACGCTGTTAATTTTGCACATTTTTCTGTTAAACATATTTTTTGAGCATGAAAATGTTTACTTGAGAATTGATAGAATTCGAAAAACAGGTATTCCAGACTGAGGAGACTCATTAATACAGTATAAAAACCCTTCGGAAACGTTTCTGAAAAAATACGGGTAGCGAAAAATACTTTGTTTTTATAAATAATTCTTTAAATTTTGGAAATGTATCGGTTTCTGAGGATTCAAAAGAGAATGTAACACACTATTCGAAATTTCGGATAACTCAGAAGATTATATTATATTTTCGTTCGTAGTTATAGTATATTTTCATAAAATAAGAAACATTGGTCATTTTTTGCAGTGTACTGCAATTACATCCATTAATACCACATCTTGGATTTGTATATATTTGGATAAACCGTAGATATCTAGATGTCCTACTCCTGAAGAAAACAAGGTACGCGATTTAGCTTACCTTATTTACTTTATGACTAAAAAACTAAGTACTATACTAAGTTTACATTACTTTAACAACAAGTTTTAAAGGAATATTTTAACTCAAACATTCAAATAGAAATTAGTCAGAAAATAACAAAGTTCGTTAACAATACTTATATATGTTTTGTTTATGATTATTTTAGATTAGTTTTAGCTATATAACAGCCTGGAAATAGAATGCCGAAAAAATAACTTTTTGCCTGCTAGCAAAAATGCCCACTGTGCGGCGGCGTTTGCCTGTAAATGCATTTTTCTTACCACAAGTGTACAATTGCAAGAAGGAAACATTATTTTTTTTTTATAATTAAACTTCTTGGCCTTAATTACAAGAAAACACCATAGTAGGAAATTATTACTTTCTGAATCATATAGTTATTAGTTTTTTTTCTTTTAATGTATTTGAAAACACTAGGGGATTCAACCCGGGCTTCCCGGTTTACAGAATATATTATAATAAACCATTAACATTAATAATAATAATGATAATAATAATAATATAACTATAATAATAATATAATATGATAATAATAATAATAATAATAATAATAATAATAATAATAATAATAATAATAATAATATAACAATAATAATATTATTATTATAATATAACAATAATAATAATATTATAATATAACAATAATAATAATAATGTAATGAATAATATAACAATATAACAATAATAATAATATAATAATATGACAACAACAACAATAATAATAATAATAATAATAATAATAATAATAATAATAATAATAATAATAATAATAATAATAATATTATTATTATTATTATAACAATAATAATATAATAATATAATAATATAACAACAATAATAATAATATAATAATAATAATAATAATAATAATAATAATAATAATAATAATAATAATAATAATAATAATAATAATAATAATAATAATAATAATATAACAATAATAATAATAATAATAATAATAATAATAATAATAATAATAATAATAATAATAATAATAATAATAATAATAATAATAATAAAATATATAATAATATAATGATATAACAATAATTATAATATAATATATAAAAATATAATAATATAATATATAAAAATATAATAATATAATAATAACAATAATATAATATATAATAATAATATAATATATAATAATATAATATAATAATATAATATAATAATAGATTGGGTTTTTTAGCGATAATTTCGCCTATCGATTTTTTTTCTTTTAACTCACAAAAATCATATACACACATATTTTACATACAGTGGTGGCCAAAAGTGTGGACATTTTTTGAAAGTTTCATGTTTTTCAACTTTGAGTGCTTGTAGAATATATTAATTTTCACTTAAATACAAACTTTATATATCACATTGAAGGTAATTTAATGTAGAATTTAATAATGAAAAAAATACAGTATCTGTATTACAAAAAAAGTTATGCAACTAATAGTAAGATCTATCTTAGATTTGCATTTTTTTAAAGTGATACTTACACAATCAATACTTAGTAGGATATAGGATAACCCTTATTTTTTAAGACAGCTTATTCACAGCGTCTTTTCATCGAGTGAACGAGTGTTTGGAGTTCATCTTTCGTAATCACTTGGTGCCAAGAATCAATTGTAGCTTCAATAAGTTGTCTTTTATTGGATGGACATTTTTTTCGTACTAGAATTTTCAAACGTTGCCACAAATTTTCAATTGGATTGAGATCAGGGCTGTTTCCTGGCCATGGTAATATATCTATGCCTTTATTTTGAAACCATACTTTGCATACTTTTGCTGTGTGGCATGGAGCTGAATCCTGCTGAAAAATAAATGGTGCGTTGTTGGGGAAGAGATCCCTGATGGAAGGTATCAATTTTGGTTCCAGGACAGTTTCGATGTATTTTTTGGCATTCAGGATGCCATTAATCACTTGAATTCGGCCCACACAATCTGCAGACATACATGCCCAAATCATTACATTTGTTGGTTTTTTTGTAGTTGCTTCAATGCAATCAGGATGAAGTGCTTCTCCTACTCTACGTCTCACGTATTTTCTACCATCACTACCAAAGAGCGATATTTTACTCTCATCGCTCCAGATTACTTGCTTTCGTTGATTTTCTGACCATTTAATGTGTTCTTTTGCCCACTTAACTCGTTTTTCGCGTTGCTTTTGATTTAAATATGGTTTTTTCCTCGGAATTCTAGCTTGTAGTCCAAATCCTGATAACCTTCTTCTTATTGTTCTTGAACTTACTGCAGTACCCGCTACATTCATTTCACATCTAATGGCATCTGATGAAATTTTTCTATCTTGAAGGCATAGCCGTTTAATTTTTCTATCGGCAGTAGCACTTGTGCATTTTTTTCGGCCTGATTTGGCCTTATTTTCCACTGATTTTGTTTTTTCATAACGTAAACAGAACTTTCGTACACCAGAACAAGTCACTGAACCACCAACTTGTCTTGCAATTTCAGCATAAGAGAGGCCATTTTCTCTCAATATGACAATTCGGCTTCTTTTTGTAGATGTCCAATTAGTTCTTCTTGTTGATGACATTGTTTAAAATTAGTTTAATTTAAAAAAAAGGACTTTAAATATTCAAAAACAGCAATATTCTATTTAATTGTACTAGTATGCATCATTCCGCAAAATATTTCCACAACAATAACTCTTTTACCATCCAAATAACCTAAACTATAGTTACAGACATTTGATTGGTCCTCAGAACAGTGTTTGTGATTGGCTAGTGCGCTTTTATTACAAAACACGTCCTTATTCAAAACGATTTGCGTTTGTTTGTTCTACTAAAATGAGCATAATGTTTTTTTGTAATACAGATATTGTAATACTGTTTTTATTATTCAATTCTACATTAAATTACCTTCAATTGGATATATAAACGTATGTTGAAAATTAATATATTCTATAAGCACACAAAGTTGAAAAACATGAAACTTTCAAAAAATGTCCAAACTTTTGGCCACCACTGTATACATATAATAAAACCTTTTGCTTATAATAACTACTAATTCACAAAAAAATCGATAATACAAAAAGGAATCAATAATTATAATACAAAATAAAAAATGCAATATCCGCAATAATATAAAATGCACAAATTGAAATAAAAGAGGGGGATAAATAAAATATCCATATCTATATACATTTACACGAAAAGCTTAAACGTTAAAAAGTTGTTGTTTTTTTATTATTATTTACTTTGGAGGAACAAATTTTTTAAAAATAATACTTGTTACCTAATAATGCCATCATTTTTTTTTTTTTTTTTACTTCTTCAAGCATATTATTTTTCGTTCAGAAATATATTTAAAAATATTTGACGCAGGCAAAATATGTATGGAAAAACATATTTTTGTCATGTTTAAACTAATTTTGTTGACTATGCCTTCAGATGGGGCTCTAAGATTCTTCAAGAACTTCAAACGTATGCAATATTAACATTTATATACCGATATTTCGTATTTCAATTAATATGCTAAAAATAATTTTCATCTTAAAATTTATTCTCTCTAGTATTTTGAAAGAAAAATGTTGGGAAGAATATTCTTGCTGCTGAAATTCTCCTATGAACGCTAATGAGTACTTATTATTATTACAGCTAATATTATTGTTTTTACTATTATTATTATTATTAACTTGTTTGAAGCTTAAACATGTGTTTCTTAATAAATTTTAATTTTAATTTTGATTTTTTTTTTTTTTTTTTATAATTACACGCGCGATTCACATGCTTAGAAAATATTAATAAGAAGGAGAACATTAAATTCTCATGCATTCAAAACTAAGAAATGCGTTGCTAATTTTAAAAACATGCATCCAAAAGTGGAATAAAGAAATTTAATTTCTTATAATGTGTTTGAGGTGGTTCTCAAATTATCTACTCACGAAATTTTGTAACACATTTTCTGATTTATTTCTAAACGTAAAGGCATATAATTGGCAGGTCCATATAAGGATTTGAAATTAAATAGATGCCCCATTTTCTGATAAATAAATTACTTATAGAGTTATAAGTGATTGTCACGGACGATAAGTTTTTCTCCTTTCTCGCCCTGCTGCGTCGTGAATTCGGTTCAAAACAACAACTTATACAGTATTTTCTGAAAGATCATCTGCTTTTACCAAAAAATGGAAAAGCTATTTGGTTATATAGTTTTTGAATAAAAACACCTTCCAATTTAATGTGTTTTCGAACAAAAATGAATTCAGGAATATGCCATAAAATAGGTCCTTTGAATTTAAAAGCAGCCTTAAGACTGTTTTCAAATCTAAATTAGTTACTTCTGACATCTTCCTGAATTCATATTTGTTTATATATGCATGAGACTGGACAGGTGCTCTTATTTCGTAACTATGAAATCGAACAGTTTTTTTTTTTTTTTTTTTTTTCAAATTTCGTTGAAGGCCATCTTTCACAAAATGCTCTTAAAACATTTAGCATTTGAACTGAAATTCCACACAGCGTTCTAAACTGAATTTGCAGATGCAATAATTCAATAACTTCTTTATCAAACGACAATCGGTTTTAATTCAACATGTTACTTCAGTTATTGAATAATGAAAAGATTATTAGATTCCAAATCACTTCAATAATTATGTCTGCAAGTGACATGCTTTTATGTTTAAAAATTAATTCGTAAATATGTTAGAAAATTTTGAAGTAAATCCTTCGAACACCTTTACATCATTAGAAAGAAATTATTTTCATCCTCATATGATTAAGATTTTTTTTAATTTCATATAAAATTAACGCGTTTGCTTACGAAGAATTATATGGTTTAATTTATCTATAAACATAAAATATCCTTTTTAATAATAGATGACTTTCTATAGAAGAAAAATACGTTTTAAATAATAGATTGTAGTTGACTTTATTATCTTGATTTTCAAAATATTTTTAAATCAAATTTTTGCTGACTTTTGAAAGCCAAATTTTTAAGTAAAACTAATGGATTAGTTATTTGGCATCAAAATGAAAACATCAGATACATAAATGAATGAAAATAATTTTGTGATTCAAAAATTTAACATACTAATGTATATTTTTTTAAATCCTTAATTGGACCCTTCTCCATTGAGCTTTATTAAAATACTACTACTAATAATAATAATAATATTGCAACTTATAATGATAATCTTGTTAATTTAAACTTGTTATTGACATGTTTGTTGTAGTTTCAGGAAATAAAATTGTGAGAAGTTGAAATCCATTAATTTGTTTCTTTAAAAATAAGAATTTTCATTGTTTATTAAAAGTCATAATAGCATCGGAAATGAATATTGTGATTATCTGTCACAGGTTGTCTCGTGATTTATCTCTGTCCTCAGTACTTTGCCAAACATTTTCCCATCACAAAATAAACATTTATTTTATATTACTACATATTTATTAAAAAATAATAGTAATACATTTTTAATTTAAATTATTTTTATTTAACCAATCAATCGATTTTCGATTAAAAAAGTAAAATAATCCCTTTTAAACATCACTGGCGCAACGAAAATTTATCATTGATTCCATTCTTCAGGAAGTGATTTATTAAGTATTTTTCTGTATTTTCAGGTGCCCCCCCCCCCCCCCCCAAACACACACACACACCTACTTCCAATTTCACACATTAATAATCAATGAACTTTTGTTTACAAAATGTTATGACAATTAGTATACAAGAGTCAGCTCATATTATTTTCCAATAACTAATTTCCTAAACCATTTAGCTCTATAGAAGGATATTTTCCAATAGCAAAAATTTTTAAAGTTGTTCTTCATCCTATTAAAAACCGTTTATATCAAAAATGTTATTTTTAAAAGAAACGGAATTTGAATTTTTTTACGATCCCTGTGTACTATATATTTAATAATATTTTCTTCATGTACTAACAAGTAAAACAATAAAAGTTTCATTTTTATATAACCAAAACTTAGCGAGTTGTGATAACTTGAATTTTACGAATTTTCAGCATTTTTTGGTATTAAAAACGGAAAAACGCGTTTTATCCAAATGTTACAAGTCAGAATAAAAAATTTCTTAACAATGGTGTGTTTATTAACATTCCATATTACTTGGAATACCTTTAAATGATTAACGAAATTTGGAGCATCCCACTTAATTCATATTAAATGTTAGTGGATGCCTTCTACTTGAAGAATTATAGTTTATTTTAATACTTTATTTGTATTTATTACGTTGAATATATTATTTTTAAAATACTTGACTGTTTGGAAAATAACCTCTTAAAGGCAACACTCAACATAATGATGGATAGTTTAGTTCAACACCTCCAGTGCAATTCAAAAGGTGGGGTGCAAAGCTGTAAGTGCAGTTGATGATTTTTCGTATCGGCCGGTGGTGCAGTTGATGTACACCCCACAAAATTCCATTCCATAAAAACAGACTCTACATTAATTATTTTTATTTGGTTAGGTTTTAAAATGTGTAATTTGCAAACAAAACAAGTTCACCAGAAAGGAAAGCTGTATCAGAAGGACTTAAAGCAGTTATTAATAATAGATACTTGGTTTTAATTTGACATTTGAGTAACTGGACATCTTTCGTTACAAAATGTTATTTTTCACCAAAAATATAATAAATTTCACAAAAATAACCTTTACTTTTCACAAAACGCAGCAGCAACAACAGCAAAAATGTACCGGAGCCCTGATATTCTGCAGCACTAACAACCATAGCGTATCCCCCCCCCCCCTCCCCATCCTCTTCGCCAAAATATTTTTATTTCATACATAATTTACAAAATTTAAAGCAATTTTTTTTTTTCAGCAAAAGACAAAGAAGAGTTCAGCGTACATTTATATGTATATATTTCTGTATTTATAATAAAATTTAATAAATAAACAGCTAGTTGGCAAATATATTTATAATCAGGTGTGGAGAGTTTCAGAAAATTTCACTCGCTAAGTATTTTTTCTCTTTTTTTAATTAACCAGCAAAATAAAACAAACTGCGCTATTCCGGTGGGTTTCCATGCACAGTACTTATAAGCTCCAGTGAGCTACAGCTAATATTTAAATGCTCCCTAAAAATAAAGAAGTACCGGAGCTGAGCTCCGGTGCAAATTAAGGACTGATTGTATATATCAGTCGAGTTAAATAAACGCCTGTTATTTTAGCTTTTAAAATGAGGCTGAGAAGTTGTTTCTTTTGCAGTCCGAAGATTAGCGCCGTAAAACGACTTTTACAGGCAATGACAGTAATTCATTCGTGTATTTCATTGCGTAAAATTCGTAACTTAGCTGAAGCGAGAACTTTGTTATAACGAATAAGTTCTATAGCCGCTTCGTAGTTGTTATAACCAAGTTTGACTGTAATAATACTAACAATAAACTTTACATAATTATATCGTACGCAATAAATAATGATTATATGGATAAACTGGGGGTGGGGGAATAAAAATCTTCTTTGAGCTCCAATAAAGCATCGGGGAACACTACTCTAGTTTCAGGAACAGCAAATCCCTTCATCCGATATCAAACAGTACATGCGTACATCACATTTAAGCGAATTTATGCAAAAAAAATTAAATTTATAATTTATAAATATAATTTTTAAATTACAAATATTTTTATAGCAAACGCAAGATGTAGTGATAATGTAGGTAAACTGGGGGAACTAAAACGATTCCAAGTAAAAATCTTTTTTTGAGCTCTAACAAAATATAGGAGAACACGGCTCTAGTTTCGGGAGCAATTAATTAGCTGCTCCCTTCTTCGGGTATAGAGTAGAATATATATTACGTACATCAAATTTAAGCGAATCTACGCAGAAAAATTTATTTTTAAAATTATAAACTATAAAATTCAATAGTATGTAGCACAAAAATTCGTAAAAACTTGCATGTTTTGTTGCAAGAATTTTTATGCTTTTGGTAATAATTGTCGTCAATATTTCATCAATTATCACAAATATTCGTATTTAAAAGAGTTGAACTCTTTATTTAAAAAAAGTGTTGTTTTAAGTGCCCCCTCACCTCTTTAAAAATATTGCTCACTAATTATAATTTTGCTATATAAAAGTCGCGGTTTTTTAAGCAACTTTTTTATAGAAATGTAAGGTAAAAAAGGAAAAAAAATAATTTGGAAATTCCTGAAGCCACTCAAGCATAACGAAACAACAAATTGAAGAACTTAGTAAAACAAATTAAATAATTTAATTTTTTTGAGTGGATGGAACATCGATTATGCAGGATGCTTCAAGTACAGAATGATTTGTTAAAGGATACCCCATATAATGTTAAGTACATTCTGAAATAAGGGCGGCTATAGGTCAGAGTTGTTTGTTTGGGATGGTGTAAAGACTAGGAATGCACCGAATATTCGGCATGCATTCAGTATTCGGCCATACTACCGAATATACTGTTAGGCTGAATATCAAACTATTCGGTCTGCCGAATACTTAAAGAAAACGCTTTTAAAAATATTTTTAAAACCTTTGGAGTTATTTTTTATATTAATTAAAACAGTTTTAAAACAATCCTCCTTAAATAACAAATCAAAGCATAGATTTTATTATTATTATTATTATTATAAAGTTTAATTTTGAAAAGGTTTTGTTTATCAAATCTGTTTTTGTGTTAAATATGATGTAAAATTATTTTTAAATTTAACTTTTTAAAACTTTTAAACCTTGAAATATAAAAGTATTCCGCTAGTCGAATATTCGGTATTCGGCCGAATAGTTACCATTCGGCAAGTCGAATATTCAATATTCGACCAAACAGTTACTATTCGGCTGTCCGAATATTCGGTATTCGGTTCACCTGTGTGCCGAATATTCGGTAATTCGGCCAAAATCACAATTCGGTGCTTCCCTAGTAAAGACATTATACACATAAAACAAAGTACCAGTAAAAATAGGCTTAGGCGTCGTCTTCATAGTGAAATTGTACCAAACTCTGAAATCTTCAATACGACCACCTAATTTTGACACCCTATTTGGGCCTTTTCGGTAAAATTTACCTTAGGATGATACCAAACGGAAAGTCATTCGGTCAAGCAATTTAAGAATTACGGAGATTTAAAGTTTGAAACTTCTAATGTTAAATTCATTTCTAATTAATCGTTGCAAAATAGATTGTAATGCGTATAATATGTTAAGCATAACTCAAGAACTACTGGACGAAATGAGCTGCAATTTTAGATTAGATAATGAGTAATCGTGCTTTTAAGCGAACAAGAAGTTTTGGTGAAGCGGCCCCTTAAGCCTATTTTTGTAATACAGTAATCCCTCAACATTCACGGTTTTAACATTCGCTAGTTTTGATTATTCGCGAATATGAAAATGCGGAAAAACTCATCATTCGCGAAAATCTGGTTTGATTATTCGCGATTTTTTTTTTTTTTTTTTTTTTTTTTTTTTTTTTTTTTAGTATTCTTTTTTTTTCAAAATTTATATTGGTTAAAGATTGTTTCTCCTGTTTTCTGAGTATCTAATTTACAAATCAATTTTCAATTGTCAACTGAAAAAAGAGCAAGTGTTGTAGGAAAGCAAAATAATAACAACAGCAGAATACTTATTACAAAGATGATATAAAAAGTGTTAAAGGGGGTCAACGACATCTTCAATCTATTAATTTAAAATGTGCAGGTTCTCGTAGAGATGGAGCTGAAGCTGCACTTGGATAGAAAATAAAAGCATTTCTGAAGCATTTAGCTGTATTTAAATATCGTATTTCGATATTGTATCGCATACTGACACACTAATACAGTATGCTCTCTTTGCGAATAGAGAGAGTCGAAATTACTTTATACCAAAAACCTACGCTTTTTTAGCTGTAATTATTTCTCCAGTCAGTAAATTTGAATTATCTTCAATCAATAAATTTCATATTTATGAATATGTGTGAACATTCACCTTCTACATATATGCTATGTAGAATATATTGTTAATACATATTATCCATTAGTTCTTTGAAATGCTGTGTCACTCCAATTAAAATTTTACAGAACGTAGCTCCTTTTTTAGTGCAGAGAGATAGACTCAACATTCGCGGATTTGATATACGCGAGGTTTTCCTCGAACGTAACCCTCGCGAATGTTAAGGGATTACTGTATTCATTAAAAAAAAAAAG